>VZRH01008009.1:832998-897460 GCA_013397555.1 Urocynchramus pylzowi
TAAAGCAAAAAAAAAAAAAAACCAAAATACCTTTATTGCAGATATTTCCCAGATATCACTTAATTTTATCTATAGAAGAAACTAATAAAGCATGCTCACCATTTGTAGAGTGCATAATATGATTAACTTCTCCTTCCTACCTGGCACATCTCAGGTTTCCTGTAACAGCAATATTCAAATGAAAGTATTTAAGAGGAGAAATTGCTGTAGCAGCAAAAGATTATACACTGGCACACAGTTTGTGAGATGTCTGTGTATTTTTTCACTGCTGGTCAGTTCACTTGTATCCTAAATTTTCAATTTTGACCTTTAATAAAAGACCTTTCTGCTTGATGTGAGTACTTCTTATACAGCTCTATAACATACACCCCAGTAAACACACATCATTTGAAATATAGAGTATTTTTATCTCATTCCTTATGAAAATCCATTAGTAGATAACTGATAATTACCCACAGCTTCTTCTGATTTGGGGCAGTTATTTGGATGTATGTAGCTCTTCATTGGTGGTTGAGGGGTTTTTCCTTTCTGACTACATTCCCTCTAAAACTGCTGGCAAGGCCACTTGCTTGAGGAGGCTGGAACTGAAGTGCAGCCCTTCCTTTTAGAGTACATTATTCAGTCATGGGCAGGCAAAATTACTTCACTGGGTGTTTATCTGCCCTCCTAATGGACAGGAGGTCTAAACCCCTTTCTCTGTATGACTTTCCTATGCTTAAGTACCTGAGTTCCCTGAGCTGGAGTTTGTCTGCTTTTTAGCAATGGGCATGGCACAAAGATTTATGTTGCTCTTTGTGACCATACCAGTCATCCATCACTATTAATTACAAAAAAATCTTTCTCCTTGTTTTTAAAAGCCCTTTGAATTAGCTTCCATTATGAAGCTGTATCACAGATGGTCAAATGTTGGTGGACAAGGAGAAGGCAAACAAGGGAGAAAGTCAAGGGATTTAGGTGACTAAAGATGACTTTTCTCAGCCAAATTTAGCTGAAAGTTACACAAGCAAGTTACCTCATTTCTCTCCAGAGTCAATGGGAAGAGATAGACTTCTTCAGTGACAGTTCATGCTAACATGAAATAAATACCAAAGGCAGGTGGAATGATTAACCCTCTGGCTTGGCTTCTTGCTATTCATTCATTATGGAAACCACCTCAGAATATGGAGCTAATCATCAAAATCTTTTCTTAGATAAGATGAATGCTCATTTACCCAGTGGTTCTAAAATTGTGGCAACCTTTTATGCAAAAAAGGAAAAAAAAGATAAAAAAAAAATCTGAGGATAATTTATAAATTTCTGAACACAGTTATACCACTTTAAAAACAAAAGTATTATTTTCTCCTACTGAAGATGGGGAAATCATACTAAGAGTGAACATGACAGATAGTTTTGTCTGCCAAAAAAGAAACAGCACAGGCTACCACTCTGCTTCATCTAGAGAATTTCCTTTAAAGTAGTTACACCAAGGTAAAAAGAAATTACTTAATTTCTTTTCATAATAAGAAACAAAAAAGTATATTAATCTGTGCCAAGTTCTTCCTAATGAGGGATCTGTTTGTACCTATTCTGCATCTTTCTAACTACCAAACCCATCCCATCCCTACGCATCCAGTGGGATTCATCCCATATGCCAACAGCAGCCCTCTGCGTGGCTCTTGCTAGCTGTCTGACTGGGAAGGAGTTAAAATCCTAATTTTTCTATTGCATTTCACTTTAAAGATAACCCTCTTTTATTGCAGCATGGCTCAAACCCTTGGCTTGCACCGACATTGCTCAGCAGAGCGTTTGGTTTTCTCTTTACACCGCATTTTAGCCAATGTTGTGTTTTATAAGATAAAATGATAAATGGCCTGACTTAAATGACCGCAGGGTATCTACTTTCCTGCTACTCTATTTAAAAGGTTTCTGTGAACATTTTACACACCTTATTGTGTGACTGTGGCTGTCTAATAGCAAAGGAAACAATAGCCTCTGATGTCCACAGAGGCAGGGCATACCACACAGGTGCCATGTTTTACAACACCACTATATCTTGTCATTCAGAAGTGCTCCCTGAACAAATTGCCTGTCATATTTAAAGATAAAATCTGACAGTGCCAGAGCTGACAAGTAGTCCTCAACCCTGACATACAACACGGAGCTGAATTTTGCTAGATTCACTGTAGATGGATTTGTCTTTAGAGATTCACAGCAAAGCTAACTGCTGGCAGAGCAGCAAAAATTATTTCAAAACATTGCTAAGTGTCAGACTTTATTAAATGGTTGCTTTAAATAAATAGGGCAAAAGCTTCTGTGTTAGATTTAGAAAAGGACTATACAGAAATGGTTTTACATATTTTACTTCTCCATAAAATAATGATTTACAGTGTTTCTAAATAATAGAACATCCTACAGAATATTTCAGGATTGCTCCTTAGCACTGGGATTTTTATTTACACTACAGGAACTTGTATTCCTTTATCTTTTGCCCCATGAGGCTCTGAAAGGTACATACAGTAAATGAGAATTAGGAAGGAGTGACACAGTGTTCAGCAGTGCCCATCCACTGCTCAGGTGGATGGAAGCAAGCAGAGGCTGCCTTGGGAAGCAAACACTGATGTTTACCCCTGGCAACACCAAAGGGAACAGAGGATGGAGGCTACAGAACTGCCACACAAGTGGCACTGGCAGATAGGCAGAGGCAGGGCGGGTACTCCACAGGTATGTTGAAATCCCAGCCTGCAACTATTTTCAGATCAGCCCCTTTTTGTTCTCTTTTGGGGTTCTGAGGGGTAAAGAGCCACATACACATTCATGTGCTTATGAAGCTCTTTGTAACCATCTCATGGCTCCACTAGATACCTGCACATTTAACTTCCTCCTCGGCCACAGAATGCAAACATTTGAATGTATAGCTGGAGAGAGTTTTCTGCTCCTGTTTATTAGCCACTAACAAGGAGCTATATGTCTGCTCTCAAAGAGGAAAAAAAAGGCAAAAAACATTATCTGCAGTTCAACGTGCCACATTGTGTCAAAACCAGCCATTTCACAAAAGCAGCCTTGATGTCAAGATGTCTTTTCACACTTACTGCCAGCTGAGTGCTGAACTGATGCAAAGGGGATGTGCCAGCAGCAGTGCCTGGCTGCCCCTCCCCAGCCACCCCACCACTGCCCCACCAGCCTGCTGCTGCCAGAGCCACGTGCCGAGCTGGAGCCAGATAAACTGAGAAAATATCAGAGGGAAAACAGGCCAGGACACAGCTGTAGGTGAAATCAGCAGGTGTCACACAGAGAGCAGGTGAGGGCAAGCAGGACACCAGGGGAGCAGACAGCTGAATGCCATCAGCCATCACAAGGGAGCTGTCACAGTGAGCAGAGACAGCTGACTCAAAACCACAGAATGGCTGGGCTTGGAAGAGACCTTAGAGATGTTCCAGCCCCCTGCACTGGGCAGGGACACCTTCCCCTAAACCCCACCCAAACCAGCCTCAAACACTTCCAGTGCTGGGACATTCACAACTTCCCTGGGCAACCTATTCCAGTGCCTCATCACTACCACTGAGTTAGTCCCTTTCTTCAAGGAAAGTCCCTGAGTTAGTCCCTTTCTTCAAGGAAAGGGACTCTCATCACAGGGTCAAGGCCAGCAGAGAGTGCAAGTACCTAGGAAAAAGCTGGGAAAGAGACCAGGGGGGTCAGAGGGAGAACTTGCCCTCTCCCACAGCGGGTGACAGCAGGAAGGTGAGAGCAGGGGGCTGCAGCCACGCTTCTGAAGGGGTTCAGGTGCTGCCCTGCAACTTGAACTTCTGACAAGCCAGTGCTGACATAGAGTCTGGGCCAGGAGGATTATGCCAAGTGTCCAAAATGGATGATTGACATCAGTTAAGTCAGGATCAATGACTGGAGAGCCTACTGCTACATCTTGCATCTAAAACTGACATGTGCAGAAGGCTGTGGAATTACAAAATAGAAAATTAAGTGGTTAGAGACAGGAAAAATCTCAGCTGCTGCCCCCACCTCCAATTTATATTTCAGCCACAGACCTGCCATGAAAATCAGGATTTGAGTTTAATAATAATGGTTGAAAATGCCTTTCTGTGAATCAGTAATCTGGGAATCAGAGGGGCAAACAAACTCACCCTGCTTTTGTTCAGATACACATGAGCTCAGTGGTGGCTCTAATGCCCTCTAACTGCTGGGATCTCCTGTCCCTGCCACAGGATTACTGCCCCACCCATGGTGTCCTCCCTGTGCTGGTGACTCTGGGGCAGGTTTGCTGCTAGAGTGTGCACAGTCCTGCACAGTGTGGGGAAATAATATGTGTGAGTATGAGAGGGAGAAAGCTCAGGTGTAGGCACAGCTCACTGTCTCCAATGAAATCAGCCCAGCCCAGCCCTACCCCAGCCCCTCAGCTGAGACTTATGCCATGGGACACAGCAAAGAACCATCCAGGTATGATTCTAACTGCAGCTCTAACTTGATTTTGGCAGCACCTTCTGAGTTCCTCTTTTACTGTACACCTCACCTGGGTCGTGGACTTCAACCCCAGGAGTGGCTCTTGTGTTTTCCATCTGTTGGATGAAAATATCTGCTGCTGTCACCAGCTGCACTTAGTCCAAGAAGAAAATAACCCAGATTTTACTAGGGTGACCCACACAGGGATGCTTCTCACTGTCTGCAACAGAAAAGCCACTCACATGAGTTTCATTTTCTCTCTCACAGAACTTTTCTATAGCATGGACCTATCTACTAGTCACTACACAAAAATCTCCCCAATTGCTCCATCATCCTGTTTTCCTACAAGGCATGACTTTGCCTTAGAAATAGTGTTAGCAAAAGATGTAATTGTCATTCTCCTGGGCTGCATCAAATCTTATTTAAGGATGGATCTCCTCCCAATTTCTCTTAGAGGCACTTTACCCTAGAGGGAACCAATCCATTATTGGAAGGAGATGTTCTGACCCCATTAGCTGGGCAGACATGTGTTTGAACTGCAGACCTCTGAGCATCCTCAATCCAAGATGAGCTAGCTGAGGCGATGCTGTGTGGAGGGGATGCATCCTCAGAGGTCCCTTTGCATCCTGCTCTGAACCAGGCAAGTGCTGAATGCACACTGCAATAGACACCTGAGAGATCACTATGTCCAGCACTTCATTGAAATGAGGGAATGTAAGGGTGTGCAGATAAATATAAAATAATGGGAAGTATAACTTTGGATGTATGCTGTTTAAAAAAAAAGCATTGGAGAGAAATTCCTTGTGATTTATAATCCTCATATTGGCATGTATAAAAAAATCTGTGTGATTATATTGAATTTTTTTAAAAAACTGTTCTGTTCCAAGCTTGCTTAATGCATATTTGACTCTGGCCCCCTGAGAATACCAGAAAATGCCTAATACAGTCATTTGCAACCTTTAAAAGTGGAAATGTCATAACTTAGTCTTAGTTAGTCAGTTGTGGCCCTGACTCTAATGAAAGTGCTGTTGTCCAATATGCCTTGCTCTACATTGATTTTTCTTCTATCAGCTGGGAGTTCTGGTAAAAGAACAACAGATCTAATAATATCAGTAAAGCAAAGAAAGTAAGGAGCAGCGAGCTCTCCAGTATATACAGGTCAAGCCACAATCAATTTCCAGATTTGAAATTTTATTTTTAAAATGTATGTTTAATACAAGATCTTGTTCTAAGTCTATCAAAGCTTGTATAGTTTCAAGTTCCTGAATGACTGCTTTATCAAGTAGCCCAGACTTAAGCCCCAGAGGTTAAGCAATAGAGGAGAAACAAAAATAACTTAAAAGTTTCTGCAGCTAGTTGAACACAGCAACAGCTCCTTAAACAGCTTTTACATTCCTACAGTTTGACATACCATAAAGCCACAAGATACATTGAAAAGCTATGAATTTGCTAAGTAGGATTTCACTTCCTTTTGTTGTTAGAGGCCATTAAGTTTATTAGATGTTAGCAAAATACTTGTAAACATAAAATATGAAGGCTTATGAAAGTGTCCTTTATTTTCACCCTAATAATTAACATGCAACTAGGAATAGGGTAACAAAAACCTAATTAATGGAGTGGTGTTAGTTCCAAAATCTTAGTGATAATTATGCAGCAAGATTCATACAGACCAGCTGAAATGAAATATAATTGTGCAAAGAGGGCATCATACAGATTTGATGAAAACTTGCACATATGTCTTTAGCAGATAAGCTGATTCAAACAAACTCTAAAATCATGCTCTGGACCCACTAAAAAAGCAAGAATCCAGAGTGATACAAGCTTTCTTTACTTCTTTTTACCTATTTACAAACTCAGTGGGATTCTTCTGGTTTGAGATGATGGTTCTTTTATATGAATGATCTTGGAATAAAAAACCTAACACTTTTAAAAATGTTTAGCAAAAACTCACTTTGAACTATGATTGTATGACCACAAAATACAGACATTGGCTGACAGATAAATTGCACCTCTGCAACTTCAGCAATATAACTTGAGACCTTTTAGATAGAAATGAAGTCTCACCACCAAATGAAAATATTATCTTCCAGCTATAGCAGGGTGATAACCCTAACCTTATGATGTTCTCATTTGCAGGGTAATGATTGACTGTATGTAACAGGGTGCAAGAGCTTTTATGGTGAAAAGACAACAAGTCTGTCTCCTCAAGGAGAATTTAAGTACTCATGACAGATTTCCTATAGAAAGAATGGAATTAGGGTAAAATTCAAAATTCAACAAACACTGAATCCTGATTAGTCTCTGCCTCAAAGAAGACCAGCTGCTCTTGAATGGAGATGCTGGAAGAGGACCTTAACTCCCACAGAAGATGTTGGTCTTGAGTCTCCTAGTACTTGCTCCCCCCAGCAAAGGCCCTGATTCTTTTTTTTTTTCTTTTTTTTTTTTTTTTTTTTTTCCTGAAAGGTCAGCACTGCCATGTGTTTTACCCATTTTTAAGAAAAGTTAAGGAAAAGTATCTTCTGAGAGTAAAAAAAAGGGAAAAAAAGGAACAGCTCAAGGCACTCTAGATCCCAGGGACACTCATCTTGGTCTTTCTAGGCACATATAGGATATATCACAATGGATTGTAAGAAATGTTTCAGACTAACACTGGTTTTACAAATGGGTCTCCATACAGTTGCCTGGCTTTTACTTAAATCAATTAAACCTTTTCTAAAGCCAAGGAATGAATGTTCTAGGCTAAGAAATCAAATTTCTCACCTCTTGGATGCCTTGCTGACTCTGAGCTGGAGTGTGTGTTAATAATGCTCTCTGTCAACTTTTTTACTTGGAGACTCCATTCCATCCTGGCCAATACTATCCACATTTCCATCACCTCTTGGCTGGAATCTATGAATGCAGAACAATTTGCACACACAGCCTTTGGCCTTAAGGGAACTCCAGGAATTACAGAAAACTGCAGTGCACCTCAGCCACGTGGCCATGGGCACATCAAATCACTCTGCTGATCTCTACCATGGCTCCTGCCAGAGCACCACAGGAAATCTGAAGTGTCAGTCCTTGCCTTGCTCTCCCACTCAGATCTGGGATGGCATGGACACAGCTTTCCACTGGGAAAGAGACAGCTAATGACAACTATTCCTCTGACATGACAGAACCCTACCCAAAATCTGATGTGGGTGTATATAAACCTGTGAGAAGAAACTCTTTACAAACAATGGACATCCCAAACCTCACTACCTCTCAGTCTATGTACAAGACACATTTCTTTGACATTGCCTTGTTATAATGACTACACATGTTTTAAACTGCAAGCTCTACTGCAACAAACATGGAACAAACAGTTTCTACACTCAAACAGGCTGATGCAGTGGTGGTGGGCACTGAGTTCCTACCACTCACATAGTGCAACAGTTTGAGTCAGACATGGGAAGCATAAGGCTGCACTGACAGAAGAATGTGTTCTAAACCTAGCAGAGCCATATTTTTTGCTGAAGGAAACACTATTACAGGGAGTAGAAGTCAGTCAGACTCATTTATGATATGTCTTAACAAAGGCACAGAAATTATTCTGCCTTCCTTACTAGAAGATTTGCAATATAACCAGTATTTAATTATATCAATTCAAGAATAAAAACAAACCCTCCACCATCTATTTTATCTATTTCCCATTATTAACTTGCCAGCATAGGCAGATGAGGATAACTATGCACTTGGACTTGACACACAGTCCAGGTTGTGAGCAATGTGCCACTGAAGAGGAGACTCAGCATCTTTGAGTGTGCTGCTTTGATGAAATTTATCTCTCACTATTTGGCATACAGAGAGCTTACAGAAAACAATTTTGACACCTATGCACCTGAAATTCCATGCACTGCAACTATGAGGTAGGAAAACAAGAAATAACACCTTCTGAAAGGCAAAATGACAGATTCTTTAAGCAGTTTATTTGATAAATGCCAGTAAATTAGTAAATACATAACATAAACTTACATATCACTGTATATCTTATAGAGTTTTATAAATAGGTCTTAATAAAAAGCAGTAGTACCAAATGAAAAAGTAGTCATAACCTAATGAACTGGTTTGAAAATAAATGATACTTCAGGAAATAGCTGATACATAATTCTGAAGTTTTCTCACTTGAAGGTCACATCAGACTAACAAAGAACAAAACTTTTTAATAACATTACTGTTAATACTGAGACAAAATGGAAAGAAGGGGCATCAGTCAATAGAAGAGAAAGAACAGCAATAAAAGAATTGTGGAATTCTTTAATGTTGGATAATAATTTATTAGGATGTTCATCAAAATAGCTAGTAACACAGTGCTCTCAGTAAAGTACTACCAGACTACCAAATAAGCACCAGACCAAAGTGCTAACAGGTGCATAACCAGCATTCCATTTTGCTCCAGCAACTCAACTTCACCTTGGTAAAAACAGCACAAATACCAACAGGGTATTTTCTTAAGAGTTTCCTAATACAGCAGCTGTATCACATTGTGGGGTATGCAGTGGAAATACTTAAAATAGATCTAGAAGAGTGGGGATAGTATTATATTGTATCCTATTAAACACTGCATATTCTCCATGGAATCATTTAATTCCAATAAAATCTGTCTTTCCCACTGAGAGCTCAGGGACTTGAAATGTAACTAAAAGATTCACTGAAAAGTTTTAATCAAGCCTTAGGAGGTCTGAAAGGTCTCTATTATATGAGATATATTATTGTATGTTATGCAATTAAATATTGCGCTAAATATGACATAAGTAGGACAGATTCCAGCTCAACTTTCAGATATAACTTTGGAGGACAACAAGTTCTGTGAGAGCATCTTTAATCTGTAAACTGAGCTGATTTCTGGAAGTGATAGAGATATGCCAGTGACAGAGGGTTACATAACACTTGTTCCAGTGCTGGCACTCAGATCCCAGCTGCACTTTTGACCTCTGCCTCAGTTTCTCTGTGTAAAGCATCCTGATATTTTAAGAGAAAGAGCCACTTTTACAATAACAGTACAATTAGATAAATCAGTGAAGCTGTTGAAGAAAGGGACCCTGGAAAATTTCCTCGTATTTCATATGTTATACCTTGAGGGTTACAATGAACTAGGAAAAGTTAAAGACTTGTGACAATAAAGAGGTGATTTCACTGCATTTGTTTTTCCCTTTTTTTATGTAGACATTCATCTTCCACAAGAAACACAGCTTCTCAAAACATACTGGAGAGCAAAATGCTCAAGTCATACATGCTTAGTTTCAAAGTTATGTTGCTACTCCAAGAGAGAAATCAATGTATACTATATTAAAAGCAATCATCACAGTCCTTCAAATGATTGGAGAGCTTAACTTTGAATGCAATTCAACCTAATAGAGGCTTTAATGGCTTTTGACAGATTGTTCCACTGATCAAGGGACATGTATGAAAATAACTGCCTACCAAGCCCTGATTTGATTTTAAGAAAAGAAAACTGAAGGTTAATGGTAAACAGAAGTTGATTGTTCACATTTTCACTGAAATAACTCTATCTGACCTGCTCTTAGAAGCAGTGGAATAAAGGATAATGGGAATCTTATACACCTGACTTTTTACTTTAGCCTGTAATCAAGGGGACTAATCAGACCAAGATGTGTTGGCATGAAAGCAAGTATTTGACCATAGGGAGGGGGAGGAGAACAACCTTTGTGACCAAATTCTTGATCATCATGGACAAGCCCTGTACAACCAGTGGAGATTTAGAAGATGTATACCAAAGCATAATACATCCTTTTGGATTATGAATGTTATCTCCTAAGCAAGAAGAGAAACAATGATATGTGAAGAGCTCATGCCTAAATATCAGCATTTTAATGTGCTAATTTTATTGGTTATTTCTTGGCTTTTATTTTACATGTTATTCAGCCAGTTCTGTAGCCTTTCTATGTACAGTCTTTTTGTAACTGTGTAAATTATCTTCTCTTGTTCAATGAATGCCCTCAGGCTAAGATGAAGAGGACAGATGAATGTAAATGAAGGTGCAAGCCCAGCCACACTGAAGGTGAAGAGTCAGTTTGGACAGGAAAGAGAGCAGTGGTTCTATTCAGGATTGCCTCTGCCTGTACAGGTGGGGTGAGCCAGAACAGGAACAGTCCTACAGAACAACTGGTGGCTTAGCCAGAGTCTTTCATCACTCCCTAGCAGCTCCCACCTCTAAAGGCAGATTAGTCCTGAGCTTTTCACTTATATGGGGAGTGCAGTGGGTCTCTGTTTTGATAGGGAACCTCATGCAAACAAGAATTCTTCTTGTCTGACCCTTCCCTGTGTCAGACCACTGTCCTGGTGGGACAGAACAGAAGATGAGCTGCAGCAACTTGAATCTCAAATGAGAAACAGAATGTTTGGAGGTACTCAGTCCATGGAGCTGTAGCAGGACAGAGGTGGAGGCTGAAGCTGGGGATGAGAGTTTCTCATCCCTATTGCTACAGTGGAACAACCACTCTTCCCAACTCTGTATTTTTGGTGTGAGCTGAGAGTGGTCTGATCCCAGCAGAAAGCTGAGGACTGGCTGTCAGGGGCAGGAAGGGGTTTAGGGAGCCAATATTAACTTTGCACCAGGTGGTAACAATTAAGAGAGAGATCCTGACCTGCACTGTACAAGTTTGAGCTCAATGACTCCCATATGAGTCCAGTTAATGAAGTTGTGGCCTTGAAAAATCACATCCCTTGGGTCTCCTGTGCATCCCACCTCATCTCTCTCGCCCTGCTCTCAGCCCAGCTTAGACATAAGTCTAAGCTTGGCCTGGTTTAATATCCAGCAGCCCAAATTCCACTGCACAGCACAGGACTAATAGAACAGCACTGCTATAACTGAGAAAGGAGCAATGCCAGCTCTTAACACACTACAATGTTTTAGTCACCTTTCATGATGGATTTTAATAATATTTTGATTTCAGTGCTGTTACATGAACGGAATCCCTGAATCTGCCCCACTGCATTAAGCAGTCCAGCATGATTTTGCAGTGCATCACTACCAGTATCTAAAATCTAAAAGTAATCTACTTGTATCACTACCAGTGAATCTAAAACCATATTCAGATGATAATAAGGCAACTGATTTGGATATTTATTATGTTACCCATCCTGCACAGTTTTTAGTCGGTGATTACTCATGACATTCTTATTTACCCTGTAAATAATCAGAACCTGCTGTAAAGCTTAGAACATAAGTATTATGCCTTTAAAATCTACAGTATTGAGATTAATTTTATATATTTACATAACCTTTTCAACAGAAGAAAGGACCTATGGGATAAAATATTTTCATGTACACGAATATGAACAAAGCATTATAAAAACATCTCTAATTACATTGCATAACACAGCAGTTTTCTATCAAATACTTAAAAACAGTCTGTATCTTTCATCCCCCAAATTACAGAAACAATAGATGTTTTTCATTTTCTGCCAACATTTTCTTTCTATCAGTGTAAAACCAACTCTGTATCAGATTTATAAAAGAAAGCCCTTGCCTTGAGCACTTCATTTGTACTGGTTCCATGTTTAGTCAGTAGCTTTTGTAAAATTGATGAATATTGTCTAAAGGCAAGTGCAGACAGGCAAACAGATCTGTATCTTCTGCAATCCATTTAGCCTGACGCACACGTGCAAGTGAACTATTTTACCTCAATTCAGTCCTGGCTGATGAAAAGTAAATGTAAGCAAAATTGTGAAATTTTAAAAGAACCACTGAATTTAATGTCGGAAGTTAATTTACACTCTCACCTCTTCCTTGAAAAAACTTGACCTTGGTCCTCATGCTTCTAAAGCATCCAGGCTTGGCAAACAATTGCTACACACAGAACATTAATTAGAGGCTGTGTCTTCCAGCTCTTTCAAAAAGGAAATGGGTTATCTAATGCTGGAATATAAATGGATTGCTAAAGAATCACTGAAACAAGTTAAATTATAACTACTTGAATAAAGGAAAGAAATCTTCAAAGTATTTGTCTGCTTCTAACACATAATCTAAACACAGCAATAATTTATACTGGATCTTTCAGGTCTTTTATATATATTTACCTTTAACTGTGTTCTCCTTTTGGGGTACCCTTTGGCATTACTATGTGCTTCAAATAGTTCCACCATCTTACTCATGTTATTGCTATCAACTCCTGTGGGCTTTGGAGATATGAAATTTTCTCATACTCTGCATTTCAACTGAACTCAATCAGGTTATACTGATTTAGATGATGCAAGACTGGAATGCAACACAGAGCCCTAAACCACTTGATTATTGGTATTTTGGCAGTCTTATTCCAAATGATATTGTCCATATCATTGCTATCCATGGCTTAGACAAGTGCTATCTGACTGTGTAAGACTAGTACTAGTTCAGCTAATTCACTACCTTAAACCTTCAAGCATAGGAAAGACCTGGGAACATAAATTCTAAAAATTCTATTATTATTGCCAGCAGTCTCCTAATAGGTTTGGGATTGTTTTGGTTTGGTTTTGTTTTACTGCTGCTGGAAATAATTATTTGCCAATCTTTTTTTTTAATAGCTTTGCCTCTACTTCAGCTACAAACTACATCATTGATGTGCCTTCTCCACCCTTTGTGGTGGCCAGATTCCTTTCAATACTGTGATCCCCATGGATTTTAGCAGCACTTAATTAAACACAAAGTAATCATAACATAACAGCATAAAGAAACAGTCCCCCTAAACACTGTGTTAACACTGTTACATCATTAGCTTGTCTGAATTAATATTGCTCCTTTCCAAAGCAATGTCTGTTTCTGAGAACTGCCTTTTCAAAAGCAGAATTCCCACATCTTCAGCTAGCTTTTCTCTAAGTGATCTCCAAAGTAAACAGTGTTTAGTGTGGCACTAATCCAAATATGCCACTGGTAAAGCCAGCTTTAACTAGTGCAGGGAAGAGAAAGCTATGCCAATAGCAGAATTTCCAAATGTTATGAAATCTATGGCACAACAGACAACAGATAAATGTGTGGATCATGGTAATATTATCAAACCCAGATTAACTAGTAACTTATTCTTCAGAGAGTCTTTACATTCCACAGGATAACTAAAAGTTTTCACAGAAGCCCAGGACTACAATGGAAACACTTGATTCAGGTATTTATACTTTTGCTGGCACAGCTTTACCTAAAGTCTTATGAGGTACAACCTCCACTTGATATAATTGTCCTGGCAAAAGCTGGTAGGTGTGGACACAGTTTTATACCACTAAAACTGAATTTTTACTGGCACAGCTTCCTTAGCTCCAGGGAGGTCTGGCATATGTTATACTGTCAAAAGCACAATTTTCAGGAGTACAAGCCTTATCCACACACAGAGCACTGTGCCAGTACAGAAGCTGGTGTGTTCTGGGTGAGCCTGGCCTCAGCAGAGACTTTAAACACCACATTAACACAGGAGGCATATTCATTTCTTGGTGGCAACATCAAACTCTGAACCTTACTGGCTTCTTTGGTAATACAGCCTGAGTCCTTTTTCACTGTAATGATTTTCTGCTTTTTGTGGCAAAGTTGGACACCAGCCCAACCAGTTCAGATAAAATAGCAATTTACCAAATCAAAATTCTCTATCACATTCAAGAGCACCCTGTATCATCCCACACATTGTTCTTTTGTTAATTGTTCTTTTATAGCATGTTACTACAAAACATCACAAACAGCTTTGTTTCTCATAGTTTTTGGGTTTGTCCTCATAGCTCTCAATTGATACAGCAATACCCACTATCACACAATCTAAATCTAGTTTCTCAGGGGACCAAACAACCCAAATGGAAGGTCTTACTTAGGTCCATCAGCTCTTTAGGCAATGCACTGGGAAACCTGACCTCAGAATAGGATTCACAACATGCAGAAACAAAGCAATGATTAGGAACTGAATTCTGAATTCCAGGGAGCCCAGAAGGTATAGAGTCACATCAGAAATCTCTCTTAGTAGTACTCTGTTGCCGTGAGGCAAAAGAGTAAGAAAGTCTTGGGATCTATGTTAGAATGCTCCTACAGAATTCCTTATCTGAAAAAATGGTCTGAGAAGGAGCCACTGCACAAAGGAATATCTCCAGCATCTCCTGCCCCTTTGTGTTACTGGATTGAGAATTCACAGCTCTGTTTTGAAGATCTCCAGCAGGCTCACCCCAAGCTGGCCTCTCATTAGGATGCCAGGTCATGCAGTCTGCTTTGCCACAGGTGTGAGCTACACCTTGGGTTGGTCAAACCTGCCAGGCCAGAGACAGCTCTAATCATTCATGGAAGCTGAAATTTAGATACCAAGGGAATGTGTCAAAACACTGGCAGAGTTGGGCCTGTTCAGCCTCAAGAAGAGATGGCTGAGAGGGAAAATTATTGATATCTGGCAGTATCTTCAGGAGGTGTCAGAGGATGGACCAGGCCTTGCTTGGTGGTGCCCAGCAATGGAACAAGAGGAAGAGGCAGGAATGATGGCCAGGAAGTTCCACCTGGACATGAGCAAGGAGTTCTCTGCTGTGCAGGGCCCGAGCACTGAGCAGCCTGGCCAGAGGCTGTGCAGCCTCCCTCACTGGGGACATTCCAGAACTGTCTGGACACAACCCCGTGCCCTGGGCTCGGGGCAATTCTGCTTGAGCAGGGAGGTTGGACCCGGTGATCCCACTGTGCTCCCTTCCAACCTGACCCATTCTGTGACACACAGATATCCCTGGGCTGTAGGGTCAATGGGAATTAGAGTGGAGGAGGAGGGAATTAAGGCTGGTGTTCTCAAAAAACACATGCTTCTGTAAATTTGGGGACTGGTCTTTTTTATTATGAGACAGTAACTAAGCTACTGTGTAAAGATTGGTAAAATCTGCATTGACATCTAAAATAACATACAATCAAGAAATCATAAAGCTGAAAAGATTTATGACAACAACAAAGCTTCTCCCCAGATGACCAGCATCAATAATTCTAGGCTGGAAGGTCACTTGTTATTCTATCCATTGAACAAGATTTTGTAGATAAGCAATTACTTCTTCTAGATCATATGGCAGAGGCATATTACATTCATCATCATCTGTCCAGAAGGGATGGCATTCTGGTTTCTGGTCTTCTGGCAAGCTCTCTGCTGCGTCTGACTGGCATCTGAAAAGAAAGGTAAGCAGATAAACCACTTAAGTAAAACTGCATCAAGAAACTGAATACTCAGCAAGGATACATTTGAGCACTAATTTAAAGAGAAAGATGAAAAAAAAAAAGAAATACGACATCTTCTGACACAAAATGGATTGTACATTTCCAGTGAAGTTGATTTCTGTTGTAGGCTTTGTATTTTCTACAGGGATTTCTCAAAAAGCCAATCACAGAGAAAACTCAGTTAGTGTTCCTTTATACGGTGAATTATTTTTTCATTATCTCAGCTGTTATTTAAAGTATGTGATTAAATCATTATCAGATTTAAATGTTTGCTGGTTTCCAATGTATTACTAGATTATTGAGAAAGATTAAACTGAATTTACTGCATTAAGGTCAGGGGGGATAGATTAAACAACATTAAAGAAGCCAGACTAGCTTTGTAGATTCTGGAGAGTTACAAGTGTATCAACCTGCTTAACACTGAAAAAGGCAATATAAAAAGAGAAAATTCTATAAAGAAAAATGGAAATGGAGGTTAATAACAACTTCCAATGATGAATGGGTGGGCAAAACTTCAATAAAATTAAATTAAGAGGCTAGTGTGTCTTAGTCCCCAGAGAAAATGTTTAAAATACAATGTTTTTTATTAAATGGATTATTCATCAATACTAGTGAAGTCTAATTATAATATTCAACTGAACTGCAGCCTGCAGAGGAAAGTTTTTATAAGTGGCAACCATCACATCTCTAAAGATTAGATTAATACATGCCACATCAAAAACACTGTCACAGTTCAAGGAGGATTTCTCCCCCTCTCTTTTCCCTTCCCCTCACACAATTTGCACATTGCTGATTAATTAGTTATTATTTGCAATGGCACAACATAAGAAAAATGCTGAGAATTATCTTAATTTTGATACATGCTGCAGGTCTATATAGCTCTTTAAAGAGATAACAACCAAATTGCAGAAATGCACTTTTATCTCTTGTATGACATTTTAAAAAATTTGTCTTCTATAAAGCACATAATTTTTGTAAGAACTTTAAAGTTGTTTCAAACATATATGTGTCTTTCACCTCAGTAGAATGAACTCTAAGAGCACTGACACACTCAACTTCCTTGTCCACACCATTGACTGACCTTCTGGAAGAGACTGTTGCCAAATGAAAAATGTCTTCTTCTCCTGGGAATTATTAATAGCAGTGTAATCCCCATGAGAAAACATACTTCAGCTTTACACCCATGTTGGTGGGTGGTTAATTGCTGCACCAGCATCCTGGGCACTCAATCCATCGTACATTACACTACAAGGACAGTATTAACACATAGCATTCCAATATATCTTCAGCTCTCCACATCAGCCCCTGATAATAGCATCTGTTAACATGCACTAAGTACTATTATGTAGCACATCACTTCATAAATAATAAGATTAGCCGACCTCAGGGCCCTGGGAAGAGTAATGTGTTTAAATGTTCTCATTATTTATTTAAAACAAGAATTAAAGGAACAGAAGCTACTTGTGACAATCCTCTTAGCATAAATATTAAACTGTTTGCATTGATAAGCTGCACTGTACAGAATAACAGAGGATTTGTTTTGCTGGCTGCTTTATAATAGTTGTTATAGCAAATGCAGTTTAGTGTGTGAGTTCTGAGAGGTACTTAACTGATTGTGCCATCATGTTCTGAAGACATTTTCCAAATTATATAAAGGAACAGGAGAAAATTAATATGCAGGGGAAGCTGAAACTAATTACAGCATAACTCTATAAGGCTTTTAAAAGCTTTCTTTTCTGTCTTGGCACAAAATAATACACTCAGTTTGGTGGGTAGTATAAGACATTCCAGTTTAAGCATTTCCATCTATAAGTGGATAAATTAACCATGTAGTGATTATTACAGATGACAAATCACAAAGCTCAGCCAGTAAATACTGCAGGCATGTTATGTGATCTGCAAAACTCAGCTAATAATAATAATAAACATTTTCTCTCTCCCACATCTATTAACAACAGTTTTCACTGAGAGAAAAGATATATCAACCTTTAGCTTCCTCAGCATTTCAGAGCCCTCTTTTTAACTTTCATGTCTTTTTTTTCCTTGCTCTTTCACACAAACAGATTGACCAACTTTTCTCTCACATAGGGGTGTTTGTGTTGCTGTAAATGTGGTGGCAGTCATGGTGATGCTGTGCCTGGACAGCCCAAGAGCCATTACTGGCTACTTTCCCTTTTCTATATTTGTTACCAGCAGAGCCATTGCTGAGAGGTCTTCCCACAACCAAGCACGGGCCTGAACTTCCAGGAAATCATGCAATTGGGGAAGTTTTAGCCATAGCATATTCCATGGGAGGGATTAGAGGAATGGAAGTATGTCAGGTCCTCAGACTTGCTGGGCCAGTCTGATGACAGAAATGCATAAATGTGCTCTAAAAATACAAAAAAAGGGAAAGCAGTGCCACAGCACTCCAAGTTCAGCGATCAAAATGGTGCTTTTGTCCTTCTGTTGGATTCCTACAGCTTTGCTCCATACTAGCAAGAACAGCAGGGAGTGATACATTTTTATAATTTGTCAATAATCTATTTTGACCAAAATTACAGCCCTGTGCTGGATCTGCTGACATCAAAGACAGCTTAAATTTTTCATATTCAAAGCTATGGGGCTGGTTCTAGGCAGTCACCACTGCACCTGGCAGTTAATAAGCAATCCTCCTGAATAGCTCCCACAATCTGGAACATGGTCAAAAATGAATCAAGAATTAGGCTGCAAAAACCAGACCTTTCCAGATGAGTATATTTCTGATTGAAAAAAAAAAAAATTCTACAGGAGAAATTGTTCCTACAATGGTCTTTAATTTGTATCTGTGCAACAGAGCTGAAGATCTTGCCAAAAGCATATTACATTTTAAACTGAAGCAGAACAATCAAAGGCATCTAAATGATTGCACAGAATTATTTAAAATTCTTTGTATCTGACAGATAACATGAGTTAGCAACAATCACTCCTGATAAATAAAAATAAACAAAAAAAGGCTGCAAACATCAAGCTGTGGTGGTAGTGGGAAAGTATGAAGATTTACAATATTGTAACTTAATGAAAATATTCCATATCAATTAAAAACTGTTATTTGAGTTACTAGAGTCAAAACTCCACAAGAAAATAGAACTAACCTGTGCATATTCTATGTAAAAACTGTGTAAAGAGTGGAAATCACACAAACTCTGAAATACAGAATAGATACCTTCAATATTTTATCTGCAGCAGGAGAACAGGAAAACTGCTGTGATATATTTCAGAGCAATTTAGCTGCAACACCTTGACAGTATGTGTTCAATAACTATTATAGAAAGAATTGTTTGTTTATAGAATGCACAAAACTCCATGGTCCCTACTTTCTTACTAAAACAATCAAGACTTGTGACAGTTTCAATTTAAAAAGCCCATTTTTAGTTACTGTTGTAGAGCACATTCTCACTACCTCTATCTTTTAAAGTTCTCCGATTTTTTCATAACTTTTTGTCTGTTTTTGACAAATGTCTGGTTTTGCTCATTAATATTTACCAATGTTCAACTAAGTAATGACAAACATTTGTGTGACTGTTTGACTATTTGCATAACAGCACATGATGCTTTCCCTGGAAGGTGGCTGGTATCTCCATGGGCAGGTGTGCATCCACTGAGACAGACACTTGCCTGGTCATGGTTCCCTGGACTGCACTGATTTTTGATTTTTAATGATCAGGGTGTCATCTACATTAGAGGACACTGATCATGATGCTCAAATTAACCAAGCTAGCCTAAAGTGTGTGTTAATTATGAGTATGCAAGCAGTCAATAAAAGGTTAATGCAAAAGTCAAGGGATAAATTTATTTCAGTATTGCATCACTCTACTGACTAAATGACTAACATTATGCTTTGTTTTTAATCAATATATTTTACAGTAATGCGTGAGTCATTGATTTCAAAGACAAAAAAATGTCTTTTTTCTAACAGTTAAGTTTTGCAACTATTAAGCATCAAGTGTCAATATACTTAAAACACTCTTTCTTCAGAGCAGATACCTTTTTGTTCTATTGTCAGAAACAGGAATGCATAGAAGGCAAGAGGCAGCCTCAGGTTCTGCATGATTAATGCAAATAAGAATTATTACCTAGGAACCTAAATAAGGTACTGTGAATTAGAGTCCCTGGATTCTCTTGCACTGTTTGTCTACTCCACAGAAGCATAGTCAAATCAGATCAATAAGGGTCAATCTGTGGCTCAGACTGCACAGGCACCTTAAGAGTGAGGAGAGGATATAAACAGTCCAGTTTCTAAGATGGTATTAATTTAATTACCTATGCCCAGCAGTTCCAAGACCAATGGAGACAACCTGGAAATTCATAAGGTAAGATGAGGAAAATGGGTCTGGCTGATTTCCCCATGCACTGACATGGTCAGAAGGGGAGGATGGGACATTTGCCCTGCAGGTACAAAAGCACACACTCACCCATACCTGCTTACTCCAGCACTCTTGAAATTTTATATTTTATATGGGGAGCTATTTTCTCCCTCCATTCATGCTTGAAAAAAGGTGTTACTGTACTATTATTCAAAACTTCAGGGTAACTTTTAAAACATTGGCCCAGGCAAAAAACATTTGGATCACTTTACTAAGACAAATGCATTCCTGAAACCCAGTCTGACATCTCTCCAAATGGCACAGCTCTGCTAACATGGGGGCATGCTGTTCTGAGTAAGATCAACAGCAGCAACTTCTTTAGACACCATCTTCCACTCTTAAAACTCACAATGACTTTGAACATATGGGTCTGATCAAATATGGGTTATTAATGTTACAACACAGAGCTCTGCTGTGGAACACAAATCCTGCTAGTATAGGTACCTGGGACACAGAGATTTGCTTGTAGGTTTGGATTTTTTCATACTTGTCCCTCAAACAATTACTCCATATAGAAAATTATTATGTAAACTACTTGTAGTTACTCTAATCTCAGTGTTAGCATAATCCCATGTCATTTCAAGATGACACTCTTTGTTGCCAGAGCATATACAAGACAGACAGTACTCCAGCCTTGGATACAGGATCACCTGTATCCAAGGGAAACCAGTCCTATGCTCTCCCAAAGTTCTGGAGAACTAACCCAAGACATGAGATCTACATTGGGAGCTGGAACTTAACTTGTTTATAGTCAAAAAATATTGAAAGCTTGACTTCTGATTTAGCTTATTTCAGAAGAAATAGCATATATAGAATCAGTATTTCAGCTGGAACTTCACCAAAGGTGTTTTGAAGGGTGTTTGGAAAATGGGTTGGCTAATGCTCCATCATGACACAGGGTTAGGGTAGAATACTTTCTGATCTCTTTGTTTAAAGTTTGTAAAACATAAGGAAGCTAATAATTAAAAATCCTTCACTTGGTATTAACTTTTTTAGTTTGCATTCTAAAGACTGAAAAAACAGAAGATGGAGAAAATACGAATATACTGAAATACCATTTTTATATGGCTATATCACCAACAAGTTTCAAATTTTTCATGCTAAAATGGACATTTTGAACGTTATTGAGTCCAATCTAGACATAAGATTTTCTTAGTTTTTTTTAATTAACCAATCAGAAAATTGCCAACTTTGACAGAAAACATTTCTTTCAGTTGTTCCTTGCTTGTCCCTCCTGTGACTCTGCACAAGTAAACCTTCCCAGGTTTACTCTACCTTTTGAGAATTAAAAAAAAAAAATTAAATCAATATTTGACTTTGTAAACTAGATTTTAGAAGTACTGGTCCCAGATAGGCAGTGAAATGAAGTGGCCAGATGGAAAGAGAGCAGTGCTTCATTCTTTTGGACATCTAATCCCCAGTGCATTCCCAAGAAGTCTGTCCCATTTACAATAAGTCATCGCTGACGTTCTTTCATGTGCTGTAACTACAGTGTGCCCAGCCATAAATAATGGCTGAGACCAGGACTGCATTTATAGAAGGGAAAAAAAGAGTTTGTTTCCAGATAAGAAACTTGAAAAGAGAATGCCAATTTTAGGAAAGGGATAGGGGCAATACCAGCTAAATATTAATTTAAGGAAAAAAAATAGTATCAGCTGCACAAAGACACAAGAACAAATACATCTGCTGGCACATCAGATGATCTTTGTCTGCTTCTTTCAGAAGTTGATAATGGCTCGTGTCACTGGTGCTTTTGGCCCTTACCACAGAACCAACGTTTACAGTCACTGACTCAAGAACTTTATGCCTTCAAAATAAACCATTCCATTGGAAATGAGGATGCTGGCTACAATATCCTGAGGCATCACTGGTGACAAAGTAGGATGGCCTGAAAACAGCCAGCCTTGTGTGCACTTTGACAAAGTGAATCTATAGCAGAATCCATCTTTAACACTGGTCTGCAGAGTGCATTTTGCTGTTCCACAGAAAGGCAGGGAAGAGATCAATGAACCTGACACTAAACAGGGTGAAACAACAGTTGCATCAGCTTGAGAATATCAGAGTTTCTATTATTACTGAAATAGTAAAGCAGGTAAACATGAGAAAAACCTTCCAGATGTTGAGATAACAGCAACCAAAGTACTGGTGGAGTCCAATCGAAAGACTTTTCAAGTGGTGCACCAATGTGCTTCACATGCATTTGTAGAAAGAAATAAAACTCAAAATAATTTTAAAAAAAACATTTTGCTTTGTCTAAACTGTAAAGAAATTAAAACATTTTTCACAATATTAATTAAAATCTGTCAAAATGTATGTCAGTCTTTCTAAACTATTTAGGTCAAAAACTAAGGAAAAGGATAAAGGTTTGTTTCAGCTATAGAGTGGGGATTGTAAAGCCCTAAAACATCAGAAGCATTCCAGCTCTGGGTGGAAAAAATGAAAGAAAAGAGGAAACAAGAATCTCCTTTCTCCAAGACAGTCATCTCTACTGTGGGGTAATTAATAAACAGAAATCTAACTGACTTGTGATGAGTTTAACAGTGACCTTCCTTACCATGTCCACCAGCTCTCCCTTATCTATCTAGGAGATGGCCCTGCAGCACTGAGAATAGTCCTGGCATCATATGCATTATGTGAATTTGACTTCCCCAGACACAGCTCTTCCCCTCCTTTGTGTCCAACAGACCCAGAAACTGTCCGTGAGAAAATCAGTGCACCTCCTATTCCCACAGGAGAATGTCTGTGTGGGGCAGCCTCAATTCCATGTTTGTTTGATTTTTTAATTAAGCAACATCACTACTCGCTATAAAGTGTAGGGGGTAGGGAAATCCCCCAGAGAAACACTGAATAAATAACATGGCATTTGCTGAAAGATGAAGTTTAATCCAATTTAACTTATATGTCTAAAAATTGTTCCCTTTCAGTCCTGTTTCTCAGACGCTTTTGTTTCCTGTTTTTAGAATTATATGTATACAAGGAATGTATCCTGACTGTATGAGAAGCACGTTTATACATATTTATATGCACACCCCTTCACACCAATACTTGCAAAAAATCCCATTAGTCCAGAAGAGAGAGCATTTAGGAGGAAATTTTCAGCACCACAGACATATATTTAGTTACATACTTTTCATGATCAGCAATGGGGAGGGAGTTATTCCCACCATGCTAAGAATATTTGGCTTTGACTTCAAACAACGTACAAATATATCAACCTCAATATAATTTATATTCTCTCAGAAGGAACCTAAAATTCTCTAAGCCTTTGCTGAGACATCTGATGTTCCAGTCCCCTCTGCTGCACTGTATGATCGGCTGTTTTATTTCACTTGCAATCCTTGCTTTCCTATGATTTTTTTTTTTTCAGACAAAGAAACAAAATGTCTGCTATATGCTGAGTATAAACACAGCTGACTTGTTTTCCCCAAAGTATTGATTTTATGCACTTTTAAAATAACTATTTTCATTCTGTTTGCATAATCAGCTGGGGCATTGTTCCTCTACATTTGCAGAAACACAGATGGAATTGCTGATTTGCAGCCTTTGGAGAGATTTTATAGTATTCTCCAGAATCTAAGCTTCTATTAAAATAAGGTTTCAAGCACTTCTGGTTGTGAAGATAGCCTGGACAATGTAATTTGATGCATGGTTATCTTGTTGAGTCCACAACCAGACAGACAGACGCAATAGCACCAAGGGAGCTGTGAATTTCCCCCACTTATTTTATTGGGTGTTTACTTGGGCCCAGATGCTCCCCTCTGTTGTGCAGAACAGCGTTAAATGACTGAAAAAAGAGAGGAAAAGGAAATGGAAATAAAAACCAACAAAGAGGAGAAAAGGAAATCCCCACAGCCCACTTCCCAGGGGGTACAGATGCTCTCCCTTGCCAGTATTAGACTGCTGGAAGATCTGGGGCTGAGCCATGCATATGGCACGTTTTTCTGAAAGACACTGTATTTTACAAAAGAATGTCATCTGAAAAGTTAATGATGCTTCCAGCATAATTTACTTTTTCGCTTTATCTCTCATACTCTTTTTATGTGAAAGTCATATAGGTAAGCAAAAATGTAAACACAACATAATTTTAAATGACATGGCAGGAGGATGGCCCTCCCATTTAATGTCACCTTATTTAGAATAAGCAATCCCATTCTCCAAAGAACTTCAAGATCTGGAGACTCTGCCCTCCTGCAAGAAAGCTAAAACATTCTCCTTGTTGAGTGTATGTTTTTCCATAAGGTACCTTTTCATGTTAATAAAAATCAACTGCTGCATGACAAATCCCTGTTATATGAGGAAAGTAAAATCAAAGGAAACATGCCTGAATGCAACTAACAGCAACTACCTTACTTGATCCTTGAATCAGTCTGGAGAGAAAGGGCCTATATCTTCTCAGCATCAAAGCAATGTAATCCTTCCTGCACTGCTCCTGCTGGCTGCAGATACAACCCACCCCCAAAATCCCCCAACTTCCATCAGGACAAAAGCAAGGGTGACCCAGAAGGGGCAGCACTTGGGAGCTGAATGGAACTGCAGATCTTAGACATTTGTAGTAATCACTGTGCAAGGGCTCCACGTGTGATTTGACAGGGAACAGTCCTTTGTGCATGCATGGCTCATAAGGGAGAGTGACACCAAATGGAGATCCTGGCCCAGAAACCACTTGGATCCTCTCAGACTCTTCCCAAGATGCACCACTTGCCTGCTTTGCACCATTTCAGTGAATTTGCACATTTCAATAGCCAAAAGGAAGCCATGATAGATGGATAATAAGCACCAATATGCGAGAGCCAAACAACTCCAAGACTCTCTCAAGACTGAAATTAAAAACTTGTTTATCACTATAACTTTAGGCATAAATACATGTGCATACATACAGACATCTCTCTCTTTATATATATGTATATAAAAAGATATATATATATCTATACACATACACTCCACACAGATATAAGAGGAGCTTATACCATATCTTCTGTCAAGAGCTATGGCCTTGAACTCCTAAGAGGCTTAAGAAACAAAGAAACAAACAAAACTAAAGGTTTATTGTGCTGCAGAACGACATTGTCTTCCCTGTGTTGTGCACCTTGGCTGTAGCCTGCAACCAGAATGTTTATAACATATATTGGAACTCCTACTGTAAGAGCAATGCAATCCTGTGGGCTAAAACACAGTTTCTTTAAGGTCAACATGAGGTGAAATGGACGCAGGAGGGAACAAATAATAAGGAAATGAGAAAACAGATACAAGAAAGGCAGAGAGGCCCTAGAAGAGTTAGGAGTTTAGGAATAAAAGAAGAAAGCCTCATGTAACTAATCACATTCCAACCACTGCAGAATTTCTCCACGGCTGCTGCTTTATTCAGTGATATTTTATGGATAAATCACTATAAAAATATGCCACAAAAAAAAAAAATCCAGTGCTGGCAGACAAATAGACTTGATATCCCAGGAAATGCTACAGTATGTCCAGCCACAAATAAAAATAATATGGCAACAATATGCTCAACAAGCTGCTTCTCTACAAGTGGAGTAAATCTTTCTGACTACCAAGCAAGACCTCAGAATTTTTTCTATTACCCTTTGGATTTCAAATAACTGCAAACATTATATAGAAATTTGAAACATCCTTTTCTACTTTCACTTGTAAATTATTACCATTGCCCAAATACAATGTGAAGAAATATATTTCTTTACTTACTTTCAAGTTCAGCATCACTGTACTTCAAAATTTTTGAAATAAGGTAATTCCGCAATATATTTTATAACCAACTAAAATTCCAGTACAGATTGGATGATGATTTAAAGTTACTAGACTGGAATATATGCTTTAGTTTATGGAATATGATTGAATTCAATTTAAACACAAGATAAAGTACATGCATCTGATGCTGGCCTACATTCACAGCCATTATTTTCAGATGTACTTACAAAAAGTGAAAGATTCTGATCTATAACATCCTATCAGTGGACTTGAATTCTCTTGGCACCATGAACACTTATTCACCTTAGTGAGCACCAAAATGCTACTAGCAGGCAAAACCTAAAATGTCTACTGCAACAAATGCAATACAGCTCTTCATCTTACTTCTGCAGTTGAAAGATCTTTCTGAGTGCAATATCAATGACTTTAAACCACAGACTAAGACTTTAGTTGGTGGTGCCAACTCACTTGTTTTGTGTGCTATGATATATAGTCCTGGCTTTGAGCTCTCTCTATCACTGCTGATGCTTTTGATGCTTTGTTCTCTTTTTACTTTAGGATGGAAAATAACAAATAATGCTGAGTTCTCTTCTTACTCTTGAATTCTTCTGATGTCTATCTTCAGAACTCTTCTAACATCCAATTTATGTCATTCTTTTCCTTTCTTATGCTGTGAATTTGAAACGAAAGAAGGTAACATAATATCGTAAGATCTATGGACGGCTGAAATGGCCTTCAGAGTAAACTTCAGAGTTATTCATAAAACTATCTTGCCTCCATAGAAAGTAAAAAATTGCTTCTCAATAGATAATGCAACTACTGAAATTCTTCTTGAAGTTATTGCCACAAGGAACAGCCCAATCATATTTAAGTAGATGCTGCTAATGCCTTACGAGTAGTTCAGATGGGTTATTTTGATAATATTTGCAATGCACAATTCAAATTCATTTATGTGCTTTCTTTTGACTTATTCTTTACCACAAAATGGTGACAAAACCCAAAGTTTGCTAACAAGAGAGGCTAACATCTGCTGTGCTGATTGATCTGCAAGGCTACTCATGATATTTTATCACATAATTCCTCCTAAAACACCAAATCAGAATTCCAAAGACCTCTTATATTAGTTAATTAAGGACCTGATTCCATATTCTCTCAGTTCTGAGCAAAATGCATAGTCACACATTAAAATCTCATTTAGCTCAGTGCAACTTTCAAATATATTTTGGGTTCAGCACAGGTTGAAAAGCTCCACTGTGTAGGGGCTGGGAGGTGATCTCTGCATTGCTGCTCAGAGCACAGCCATACACATACACAGGATTATCAGCAACTTCTCTTAAGGACCCAAGGCAGCCATCCTATCCCTTCCCCAATGCCTCTCTCTGCATTTAGTCTCTAGTCCCTGAGTTACACTGAACATTCTAACTCATGGACAAAAATTCATGGGCATGTTACCTGAAGTAATGCAGGACTTCAGTAACCTACCAGAGGAACTTCTCAGGGATTTCTGCCAAGTAACCTACATTACACTGTCAGGCTCCAATTCTAGGTAGATAATTGTGTAATTTTTTGATGCCAAGGAAACAGAAATCTTTTGTTGTTGGCTGTCATTTACTGACCATCCCTCCATATTTTGTGCAAATTCATGAAAAATCAAGATATGTATTATGGAAAGTATCCATTTCTCACAAGAGACCTACTACTCTCACAAGAGACCTACTGTTTTGTCTTCCTTTGTTCTGTCTGCTAAAGAACAGTTATTTAAACTTCATGAAAAGTGGATGATTTTGGCCTTCTATATGTTTTATTTTGTCTAAGAATGTTGTATTTCATACTCCATTTTTCCTAGTTTATAGGTTGCCAGCTGAGCTTCCTCACAATGAACTGCTGATGAAATTTTTTCTCTTCCTGTTACAAGAAACATTGCTTCCCTGAGTATGCAACTGACCTAATATCCCTCCTATACTGTTTGCTATTCCAAATAATATTGTGATCATATCAATCTACCATATCAATGTGGTCACCTTTTTCTCTGCTAAAATGCTACTACTCTAGCCTGTCATAATGCCAAAAAATGAATGTAAACTTTAAGGGTTTTGTCAGTAGCTACATAATCCTCCTCTTTTCAGTCCAAACAGCAGGTGTCCCTTTTTCCTTTTCCCATTCTTAAGTGCTCCTGAGGAGTTATTAATCTTTAGTCCATGTTTTTCAGATATGTACAGCCCTACATGGAAATTTCACCCTCTACCCTGCTCACTGAAGTGCCAGTAGGAGTATCCAGGGAAGTTAATGACATTCCTCAGGAAGATGAGAAGCCCATTTCCTTAGACCTTCTCCTACAGAGTCTGTCCTTTGCACTTTCACTTGAGCTTTTCCAGCAGAATTTTTCCAGCATTTTTCACCACAACTGAGCACGGAGGACACTGCTGCCTGCCTGAACACTGACAGGCCTGGTAGCTATTTCTGATAACAGCTATCAGCTTCATCTCCCTTTTCCAAGACATAATGACTTCATCAGGTCCAGTTTACCTAATGCTGGCTTGTCTGCTCAGCCAGGGTGAAACACTGGTGAAATCACACTGCAACTACCTGTTCTTTTCAGGCCCCTGAGGAATGCTCCATGCACTTCCTCCTTTTTTTCCTGTGTTCCTCCTGACAAGGTATTAGAAAAATACTGTTTACTTACATTTGTCTCATAATTTAAACCAGGTGCCAATCTTCTTGATATATTTGTGACCTTTCTAACTAGAAGGCTTTAAATACCTTCAAGAGAATACCTTTGCATTAAACAGTGACAAAGTGTGTTCTTCCCAGCATCACTGAATGTTAGGAATTAAATACTTTACTACCAATGTAAAAACCCCACTTGGCAGAAGTCAGTTAGGGCTGTGCCATCAAGCTTTTAGCAGTGCTCAAACCTGTTTTTTTTCAACTTGCTTCAGAATACATACACACAAACAACATCCACCTTTGCACACAGCCTCTTAGAGATGTTGATGTCTGGCCTGTGTTGGGCAATTAATTTGGACCAGACTGAAGAACTCTGTGGCCCAATTATGTTGATTTGAATTCTGGAAATTATAGACTGTTAGAGTGGACTACCATGACAAGGGAGATGGAGTGCTCCTGGGATCTACAGGCTCTGTAGCAGATCATCCAGCAATAGAAAATCTGGTACAGCACTCATTTGACAGATAACATGAATATATAAATCATGACAATCAGTGCACTTTTTCTGAAAACAAATACTGATGGAAAAACAAAATAAGAATAACATGGAATAGCCTTGTTTCCAGCCTTTTAGAAGTAGGTTGAAGAAAACAGAGAAAAGAGACTGTGGAGACAGGTGAAAAACACATCATAATGATTTATTCAATTTGTTTCACTTATCAGATTTCAAACTAATAGATTGAAGGAAAGTGTTTTACATGGAAGAGCTCTCTTGTCTAGCAGTGGGGGCTGAAATTTGAAAAAGAGCCCAGAGAAATTCGAATATGCCTGGTATTTACAGTGAAGTTAATCACACACTGGGAAAAACCGTTAAAGGAACAGAACATTCCTAATTTCTGACGTTGTCAACTCAAGGAAAGATTCCTACCTGGAAACCATGCAGTTACACATCTAGCACAGGCATAAAGGAACAAAATTTAGTAGCTTGTGATAGAAGTCAAAACAACTGACATAAAAATCCCAAATACAATGCTCCTTGTAATAGATCTTGCTGTAAAATTATACATTCTCAGTGGAAAAAATACTCCAGGAGAATGAAAGAAGACAGAAGAGTTCTCTTTTCAAAGCCCCAAAAGAATCAGTTTAGTCTTTGAACCCAACACCACCATGGAGAGAAAAACCCTTATGCAGGGGAAAAAAAACATTTAAGGAAGCATCATATTCCCCATTCCCTTGCAGTTGTTATAGACAGGTATAAGTCTAATGTTTAATATCCATGGGTTTAACTGAAAAAAGAATTGGCCAAAAGGTATGTACACACACATAAATTTAATTATTATTACATTTTGGGATGCAATTTATGAAAAAAAATTAAATATATGAATATATAACTAAGCAGCATGTTTATACCTTCATTTACTTATTTTCTCTAAAGATATCATAGAATCACCAAAAGTGCAAGGTCACGTTGGATCAAAGGACATCATCTTGCTTGTTCAGTATGTCATTATGGAAGAAGCAGGAAAAGCAGCTGTATTACAAGTTGCCTTTCCAGCTCTCACAAACAAACTATTAATGGAGAAAGAGAGTCCTTTATGGTACATTACAGGACCAAGGTCACCTGGGAAGCCATAAAGCCTCACTGGCTACCCACAAGACCAACTTGATTAGTCCCAGTAACCTTCTGCCCTTGCCAAGGGACTGTTGGAAAAACCAGTTTTTCAGGAGGCTGCTGACCTGGTGGTCACGCTCTTTAGAGGCAGTTGCACAGATGGAGTGGCTGAGATTCACCTGCAGCACTAAGGCACACTCACTACTGTCTGCTGGAATTACCAGGAGCATTTTAATCACATTGATAATCACAAATTCTCTAAACATGAAGACAGCCTAAACTCAGAGTCCATGTCAAGACATCTGTCAGCTAAAAAGGAGCATAACTTTGGCACAGAAACCAGGGAGGAAACGTTCTTGGAAATAACCTGTAAACACATGCCAGACACTTTGAAGCACTGTCTTTACAGTACAGACTAAACTCATGCTTTCAATATGTGGCTAAATTACAAACTCCGTGTTTTCCCTGTACTGAATCCTCCCTCATATTCCCACGAGAGCAAGCAGTTTGACTTATTAAAATATAATTAGCTCACTACAAAACAAATTACATATATAATATAAAATGTATTAGAACCCAGTGCAGTTTCCTTCTACACCTTTATTATGATTGAGTAATCAACGGCATCAGAATGCTGGTGACCATTTCACTGCCTCAACAACTCAAACTTGCAGACTGCCAGAACCTCATAAAAGGAGGTGATATGGAAAAGAGCAGGGGGAATCCCTCGGTTGTAACCAGTTCTTTCACACCAATATTTGGTTTCAGATTCTTTTTATTGCATCCTATGTGCTAGTGAAAAATGAGGTTCTTTCTGTATTTACTGTAAGCCCTTTGAAGAAATTTTGTTTGTCATGAATCTATGAAAAGCCCTTTGAAGCTCTTCCTATGTTGGTCAGGGTAAAAATATGATATTTTCACCATAATTTTCCCAGTAGACTTCTACAACTTTAGGCACAAACAATGAATAAATGGATGTAGTTTATGTTATGAGTTTATTTGTGAGAATGAAACAAATACTGAATAATAGTAAGAGACCACACACCTCCTTTTACAGACTTTCTGTGTAACTTCTGACTCTGTCCCCAGATTTAAATATGATCTGGGGCATCTCATTTAACTTTATGGTGCTGCAGTGTTCTGAGCTGTAATGAATAAACCATAGCTCCATATCAATAACTGATTAGAGGATGTTAGTCATGTTTAATTGTTTGGCTTTCTGTTCTTTAAAGCAGTCTGCACTTTAAAGTGTTCACTGGATGTACCCCTAAAGATAAACCAGCTGTGAGTTCAGGAAATCAGAACCTATATGAGAAAGACCTGAAAATGCCATTAATGTTACTTATGGAGTTTATAAATGTTTTATCTGTAATAGTTAAAGCTGTCATCTGAAAGGAAATGCAGTTTTGCACATTCCTATAAAACTTTTTTATTTAAAGCCCTATAAAATTAAAGTTCTAATTATATACACACAAGGACACTTATTTCAGTTTTATTCTAAAACAGTAGAAAATTAAGACAGCTTTTAATTTTGGTAATTAAAAAATTTTATTTCTGAAAATTAGTAATTTTGAGCATTCAAATAAGCATATATGTAATTTATGGAATAATTTCTTATTTCATAATTACTATGGATATAAAGAGAGCTTTTCTTTGACAAAGGCTAGAATAACTGAAGTAATACATACAATTTGCTCTAATTCTCTGCAAAGTTGAAGTGAAGCAACAGCTTTATATATGTCTCTATGCCTTTTTAAAATAATTTTTTCTATTTCCAAGACAGCTTTCTTGTATTTTTCTCCTAAATATTTTATTAGGTTTCAGTTAAGGAATTCCTTAAAACCTCTACACCTAAATTTAAATATACCAAAGGCTGTAATTAAAGCATATCAACTGCTACAGTAGATAGTATTTACCTGTAAGCTCATCTCCTTCTAGGGCATATTCAACTACTTTCTATGCCCTCATCACTGCTCTATCCAAACACCAAACCCCTTCTGGTGTCACAATAATGTGCTCTCAATTTGTGGGAAATCAGCACCTGAACTAGTCAAGGAAAAAAACATTCCAAAATCCTATGCACACTATGCTTACTGAAAAAGGACTTCTTTAGCTTATTTTTAATAATTTATAATGCTTCAACTTATCCACAATCTCTTCTGGTGAGAATGAGCACAGTGACACCACATTGTCTATCAGAGCTACTCACAGGTACAGTTTTGGTTCATAGCATGATGCAAAGGATGTTTACAGCAATTGGCCAATCATCTTAAATTCAAATACACCAGTCTAAAGTGTTCCAGAGAATTTATCACATAATATTTTATGTATATGAATCTCTGTTTAATATTTTCCATTATACTTCTTATTTGCATTGAAAGGGTCCAATTTCTTCATTAGAAATAAAAACTACTGTGACATGTGATCATTTTACAGGTAATATATATTCATATTTCAGATTTCAATATCCTAGAAGGGAAGAGATGCATAGTCCAAATTTCATGCTAGTTCTACACTACCTCAATCTAACTGATTTATCTTCAAACATTTATATCAGTTTTACATTAGCATAATTGAATAGTTCAATGGTCAGTCTTATTTACACCTAAAGAAAGAAGTAAGCCCACAGCATTTCTCTTCATGAGAGAAATAATAAATAAAATACCTTGTCCAAGGATTCAGTACAAGTTCATACTTTCAACTCCACGTGTGTTTATGCAGGTGCATGACACACACATTTTAAACAATTATGCAAATGACAAGAACTGAAGCCATTTAATCTGGGTTGAGTTTTTAACCCCCCAAAAGGCAAGGACATGTGGACTGTTTAATGCAGTCCCATCAGAGTACAGCATGATCTTGACTTGTAAGAAATTTCAATTAGTTATTCATTGCTTTCAGGTACTGTAGCCACTATAGCAATTCCACTTTAATTCCATCTGACTTCAATTGTGTTCAAATTATAGTAAAAAGGAAGAAGACAACAAGCTGTAAATATGAAAAGAGACAGAAAATCATTGAGAATCATGCCTTTATGAATATTTGATGAAGAAAGGTTAGATCTACTGCTGGTAAATTACTAGAAATTATGTCCATCATGTGACTCTGTCAGCAAAGGTTAATACAAATAGGTTTGGATTTAGTTGAGATGACAAGGAGGATTAAAAAAGATTTGTCCTGTCCTTGCTGCAATTAGTTTTTCTCCTATTATTATTGTAACGGAGTTTATTGTTAGGATTATGGTAACAGATCTCCTGCTCAATGAAATCATTTTGTTTTTCATAATACTGTGCCACTTCTGCAATAAATTTTTCATCTCTCCTAATCTACCTCTTTATTGCGCATTTGCTGAAGTGGAGATAGAATCATTAACCCATTTCTTGCTGTATTAAGTCTCACTTTGACTAAAGGGGAATTTTGGATGCCTTCCCATAGGCTGCACAAGGCTCATGGGCTGCACTCCTGCCCTTCTCCACTGCAGAGCAAGGGAGGAGGTGGTGATAAGGTGGGACATCACACAAGACACTTTAGACAAAGAGGATGATGACACCTGATCTTGTCTGCCCTAACAGCTCTTCTGAGCTCGTGGTGATGGAGAATGGGAAACCTGGAAGCTGTTACTGTACATGCATACACACAAATAAAAAGGAGGAGGTCTTGAAAATCTCACCCTTCCTCTTACATTGCAACTGATTCAAAGTACAAGCTAAAGTACATTGAAAACTTGATATTTTCTATAGAAAGTTGTTCATAAAACTATCAAGCAACTATGCAAAAGAAATCAGAAGCTTAAGCAAAGTTAAGTTTCCTTCCAAGATGCATTGCAAATTTTAGCTTACATTCAAATGTTACATTTGGTCCTGTTTGCTGTATTTATATTGCTTTAAATAGAAAATTTTGCTCCTCTGGAGCTGGTAGTTTCTTTGTCCTCTTTTCAGTTTAAATATACACTTTTAAGAATCCATGGGTAGCAGAAATTGAATTCACCATTTCCATGTCTGATGAAAATAAAACTTTCTGTGTAATTCTTGTGATAAAAACATAAATTAAAACTCCAGAAGTACACAGTATATTTGAAGGGTACACAGAATTGCTAGAAAGTGTTAAAAGTAGCTAGTAAATGACTAATTGGAATTGGCATGTGCAGCACAATTGATGGCAAGCAGTCATCCTTTGGTGGTGTCCACTGAGAGTTACATATACTTCTTCCACACTTAACACCACGTGAAAGAAGGGAATTTAACACATCAAGAACACATCTGGCTGGATCATCAGAACATCTGATCAATACCATTGACAACAATTCTGTCTAAAAGCATTGGGGCAGCCCTAAGTAAGCTATGGGAACAGGCATTCAGGGCCTTTGCCAATACATTCCCTCTGACCCAGCATTCCCACCTCACCCCCGAGAGGCAGCGTGGCTCCCTTGCCTGAGCTCTCCCACATAACTGCTTTCCAGCTGCCTGCTTTCATAAAATGCACCCTTCACAGCAGCTTTGACCCAGCTAAAACCAAAACAAATAAAAACCCAAAGACCCCACTAGTGCCACTCTGAAGCACGAGAAGCAGGGATTCAGGTCACACGGATGCCGCCCTGCTGCAGTCACCCTTCTTATCAGCTGCAGAGATTGGGCTCGTGTAAATCTCAGCAACGTTCTCAACATCGTGGGACTCAGTGGGATACAAATGGCTTCTTCATGTACCAGCCTTGCTCAGAGAGATTTAAGTTACCTGTGGAGCAACTTTCCCACTCCCTGACATACACCTGGTGGTCCTGAAAGACATCATGACAAATATCCACTCGCCAGATTTAATGCTCTAAAAAGCACCCAGATTTCATTGCTCCAGTTGAAGTTAACTCTCAAAGACAGAAGACAGGGATGCATGTGTCTCGAAGTACCTCAGGTAGCATTAGGGAAATGAAGTGCAATGGAAAAAAAACATTAAACTCATAGTATATGCAACATGTCAAGTCAGACTGCTGTTCCCATGTACTGGTAATGGCCACCGATCTTTGAAAAAAGAAAAAGAAGAAAAAGAAAAAGAAAAAGAAGAAGAAAAAGAAAAAGAAAAAGAAGAAGAAAAAGAAAAAGAAAAAGAAGAAGAAAAAGAAAAAGAAAAAGAAGAAGAAAAAGAAAAAGAAAAAGAAGAAGAAAAAGAAAAAGAAAAAGAAGAAGAAAAAGAAAAAGAAAAAGAAGAAGAAAAAGAAAAAGAAAAAGAAGAAGAAAAAGAAAAAGAAAAAGAAGAAGAAAAAGAAAAAGAAAAAGAAGAAGAAAAAGAAAAAGAAAAAGAAGAAGAAAAAGAAAAAGAAAAAGAAGAAGAAAAAGAAAAAGAAAAAGAAGAAGAAAAAGAAAAAGAAAAAGAAGAAGAAAAAGAAAAAGAAAAAGAAGAAGAAAAAGAAAAAGAAAAAGAAGAAAAAGAAAAAGAAAAAAAAAGAAAAATAAAAAGAAAAAGAAAAAAAAAATATCTCAAAGCAGAAATCTATTACAGGTGTCATGGATCAGTCTATAAACTCTTAAACATATTGACTGCTATTAAAAAAAATCACAAAGAAGTACAACAAAGAGAGTCACAGCTATAAGCTAAAATATGCACATGACCCCTAGAAAAACAGTTGCGTGTCACTGGGCAGGAAAAATTATTTTCTCATGTTATCACTGACTTAATTATATGTTTAGCCCTGACACCAGGCAGCCTGTGAGAATAATTCTATGTATCTTTGCAAGGCAATCCATAGTGTGAGGGTTATTTTAAGGGTATGATCCACATTCCAGAAATGCATCAGTCACTGAATTTTTTAACTTTCAACTAAAGATGTGAATATTGCTTCATGATTGTCCAATTTGTCACTTTTTCAAAGACTACCAAATGATTCCTCAGAGACACAGCTCCTTAACGTAAGTCTATCTTTTTACAGTGGAATCAAAGTAAAAATAAAACAACCTGAGGTCTTCAAAGCTTTAAAGACAACATAATGAGATCAGAGATTCTGCCTGCAAAGAAATTAACTTATGGCTGATTAAGGAAACTAACCTTAAATAGTAGGCATCCTGCCAAGAACAGGATAATATAATAAATGGGTAGGAAATAACAGGCACCTTTCAAGGGGCTAGGGCACAGCAGCCTAGAAATCTGAGCAAGCTGCATTCAAATTTGATCCCAGCAACCTGGAATGACCAAATAAGTAGTATCTTTTATAATGTCCTTCATAAATTTCCCCCTTCCATGTATTCTATGATGAGGTAGATAATGGATTCAATTAGTGGTTGATAAAAAAATGTTACTATATTATAAAAACTTTGCATGTTGTTACAGGAAAAAGCCAGAAATAATATTTACTACTAATAAAAAAAATCTTCTCAGCCCTATGAACCCTAAAGGTCCTCTGCTACACTCATGATTTGCTCCATTTTACATCAGCAGTATGTTTTGTCTATTGTTGTAATTCATGTTAATTATCTTCAACTCGATTACTATTGGTCCCTGTTCCGTTTGTCTAGCATAAGATCAAGGTCCAAAAAAATGAGCTTCCAAAAGACATTTCACTGGTCTTTCTGACTTTTTTTTTGCTATTTCTTCCAGTCTCAAATGTGCTTGGTTTCATGTTCACACAGCTGGTTCTTTACACATCTCCCTCAGGTTGTTATTACATTTTAGTACATCAGCCACTCCCTGGTCCAGCTAAAAAATGTGCCTTAATATTTTGTTCCACAGGACTGCTGACTTTCCTTTGCCATAAGTGTTGAGTCCTCAAACAGATGAAAAACAGTTTGGGTTTTTTCTGTTTAATTGGCTTTGCCTATATTCAGCTTCTTTTACCTTGGTTATTGAAACTAAATCTTCTCAGAAAATAAAAGACAGGCAAACACTGTTGTTCCTTGGTGCTGTACTTTCTTCTCCTTAAGCTTAAGGAGATTACTTACTTAATTTACTTACTTAAGTTTGTAATTAATGTTTCTAGGTGCATAAACTATATAGTATGATTAGCTTAGTCATGCCACCTTTTAAAAGGTGACTTTCTTTTTCCCCTTCAAACAGAGTGAAAGCACAATTGCGGACATATTTTTTGATGGAAAATTTGAGATCAATATAAAATCTAGACATCTAGATCTTGTCAAGCTCAAGCTTTTAACAATCCCACAATGTTTTGCATACTCTGGTTCTGAGTCATTCACCAGGCAGTCATTGTCAGACATGGGTCTGAACAGAACTCCTGATTCTCTCACACACAGCCTGTGTAAGTAGGCCTGGAATGTTTAGCAATGAAACAGATGTAATATAAACATGAGTGTACACATAGAACTACCCAGCACTTCCACAGGAGGACAGACGCTCTAGCTGCTGTCTGAAATCAGTACAACTATCCATCACAACAGAAACTGCTAAAAGGTTGTAGGTGATTAGAAATGGATTTCCCTGAAATCAATTAAATAATTTCAATATGGCCAGGTGAGGAGGGTAATTTCACTTGTCTGAAGGAATGGACAATGTGTTATTCTGCAAATCAGCTGGCTTCACCAGTGGCTGTCAGAAGAACTCAAGAGTTTGATATTGTCAGAGGGGTTATATTCAGCTCTCAAGATTGCTCATGTGTGGCCTTGTATTTGATAGTTGAAGAAGAAACCAGGCAACCATACATTGCTTTTAATGTGCTTTCTTTAAACCTAATGCTGGGTACACAAATCTGATACAGCTTGTAATACTATGACACACTGACAGTGAGCTTTTTCTCATCAATCTTATATTAGCTTCATTGTTTAATTTCCTGTGTAAATGTATACTGTGCACTTTTGTAAGTGCATTCATTACATGCTCCATCTTATGAAAATTAGTGACTTAATTGCATTTCACCTGTAAAGAACCTAACTAAGACACTAAACAACCAAATGTTTTGTGCTTGTGACCAAAGGCAGGATTTATCTGACAGATACCTACAACTGCAGGAAAAAAAGGTCATCCCAGGTTGAATGGACACCAAGGAAGGCAAAACAAAAATTACTCTAACAACTTGGGGCTCAGAGCAAAGAGATTAATGGTTTGCATTCCACCTGCATGATAACAACCTTAAAACTACCATAGAGATTCTTGGAAAAGTTGGAGCCAGGCTCTTCAGAGAAGAGAAGAGGTAACAGATCAAAACTGAAACGAGATATTTTAACCACAAAAGAAAAAATCATTCTTCTCATGAAGACAGCCAAGTAGTAGAACAGGTTGCCCAAAGAAGTTGCACAGTCTCCATCTTGAAGGTTTTCAAGCTCTGACTGGCTAAAGCCCTGAGCAATCTGATCTGACCTCATTGATAATAATGCTTAGAGCGAGAGGTTAGTCTATACAACTCCTGAAATCCCTTTCAATTTCACTTATTCTATAAATCTGTGAACTGAAGTTTTGGACCTCTTTTCATTAAGGATATTTTAAATGCAGATTGTGTCTTTTCAGAGAGGCAATCTGTTTCCATAATAATATGCAACTGAAACATTCTTATGCTGAAGGTAAAAATGTTGACTTACTTCCAGCTTCCCAAAGAAGGATGGGCAAGAAAGAAAGAAAAACCCCAAACCTTTATTGACATAAACCAACACAGACTGGCTTAAGTTTTCCCAAGTATTAACATTATAATTAGGGAACAAGAGGTTTTGTTCCAACTTTGGGTTTCTCACAACATCCTGCCTCAACAGGATCTCTTGGAATTTGCAACTACTTTAAGCACAAATTGTTCTTCCAAAGAGATGTTGACTTTTGTGGTCTATTAAACAAGCAATACAAAACTGTACAGTGACGCAAGTGCTTCAGGCTAAGCTGTACATAAAACAGCTCCTTTTCCCTGGGGACTCTCTAGAAGTATAGACAAGATTAAAACTAAACTTCAGTGTTTTAGCAATAAGTGGTCAGGAAGCAAAAGCAATTCATACAAGTTTGCTCATTGTTTCATTTCTAGGTGAGAAATTATTTGCCTACCTACAGAGAGATGGAGTAATTGCCAAGGGAAAAATAGAAACAGTCCAGTCTTTTGGGGTGCATGAAAATTAACATGCAGCTATACACCTTTGGATCCTTCTTCCAAAGTATCTCCCATTTACAGAAGGTTGCTAGGGCAGCCCTGGACAAAGATTCTGAAAAATCTACATTTCTGTCTGCAGGAGAAAAGGGACAGAACCACACAAGTGCACCAGCAACAACAGCAAGGGTTGTTTTAGCCTGCTACAGCCTTCAAGAAATCCTAATGGATTTATGGCTGGCCTCAGATGGAGGGAAAAGAAGGGAAGTTAGAAAGAAAGAAATCTTCACAACACAGTGTTTTACTGTGCACTGAGCAGAAATTCCACTGAGGCTTTTGTTTATTTGCTTTTAGATTGTGCTGTTGTGCACTTTTTTCCTCTTTGGTGTGGAATGACCTACCAATCTCTCTGCTGGAAGGGCAAGTTCACCAATAGTATAAACTACCCACAGCACTGAAAATTCTGTCTTATCTGTAGAAAAGTTTTCTATGTCATGCTTTTGCAAACATGCTAGATACAAGGATAGTCACAGTTTGCATTTGAAGTGTACAGGTACTATAGGAAATCAAGTGGCTGAATATGAAGTATGTATATTAGGATAGTTCTATTCTGTAGTATTCTATGTGAAAATTAATCTGGAATTTGCTAATGTGCTGACAGCAACGAAGGACTCAGAATAGGATGATGTCCCAAGTTCTTAGACATGCTTTGCCCAATTATGTTTACTACCAGTGGTCCCCATATGTTGAGAAAACTGTCCTGTATGTGTAGAGTGGACATAGTTAACAAGAAAGATTTGTGAAGATTTCGTTTACTTTTTCAAACATACAACTTTGAGTTTGTAATGCCTCATATTAATGTATATGGTCTTATTCTGCTGTTCTTCTTCCAACAAGACCCATTCACTTTGATAGTGTGTTTAGTTTTATATAGGAAGCATGTGCAGAGTTCATTTATCTTAAATGATAAACAGTAATTTTGGGGAGAAATCCAGCAAGATTAATCCTATACATTTTCTTTCCCAAAAATGCTGAATTACCTTTATGTTTTAATGCAGACCTCACTTGAAACTGTTTTTTTCTTTCTATTCAGATTTCAAAGTACTACAATCACTTGAGCCAGTTTCAGCAATTATAAGTGTCATTTCTTCTAAAATACCCTGTTTTAATCAATGTTACATAAAGATATATGAGTTTCTATTATATGAATGTAGTAATCTCAATCTCCAGAAGAGACCAAGATGTTGTGTTTTGTGAAATACCTTGTATACTCCAGTCAGCAAAGATTTAAACTGGTAAAGACATTATACACCAAAATTTCAACTTTAAAATGAGTCCTTTCCACTGGAAGCTCATGCTCAGTTTGACAATTCCTGAAATGTCATTTGGAGGTTATAATTGTTCAGTTGATCTCCACCTATGCTTTAGTAATCAAAACAGTAGCATTGAATTTTTGACAACTGCAATATAATATTAGACGTGTGTTGAAGTTAACTCTTGTAGGATTCAAAAAGGGAAAAAATACTTTCTTTTTAAGTCTTTGACAATTAAAAGTTCTTCTACAGAACAAAAATAACTCCACTTATAATGTAACTTCCATGTTTCAGCTTCTATTTCTCCCAGCTCAAAGCACTTTATAACATTGGTCCAGATAGTTCATGCTTTATGCTTGGAAGCACTTTCATTAACTATTAATGTAGGTACAGAAAGCAAGATTTGGTCCATGATAAATAATAAATCTTCAATAGATTTAGCTGGGATCTTTTCAATGCAGCATGTTTTCGCCAGAAAATCCTAATTTCTTGAAATCATAGAAGTTGATGGAACGGGTTGGTTGCAATTGATTAAATGTTTCAAAGATATTTTAGAAAGACATTTCCAATGGTAAAAACCCCACTAATTCTAACATATTTGAAACAAGTAACTTACATTTAGTTAGATACATCCAAAAGATCTCTCAAAAGTCATACATATTTTTGGAATGCAAAATACTTTCACTAACCTGTGTTAAAGTGTCTTCTGAATTGAAGGTTATGGTAAATTTTTAAGAATTTGACTTTTTGTCCTTAAAATACTGACATTTTCCCCAGGACTTACAACTGCCCTTTATATCAGTATTCCTTATTACTATTTACATTTTCCTGCAGAGATATAAATTAATTACTTTAGATTACAAAGTAATTGGATCTTAGGACAGTGGGAAACAAAACCATTCTGTTTTCTGGAAAAGCACTGAAACTGTACTATTCTAAACTTCTGTGAACATAAATGAATAAAGCCTAACTCCCAACCCAAAGGTGTGATCCCATTTCCCTAAACATCCCTGAGCTAGCCAGGATACTCTGAACAGTTTATCCAACAGAGCCCAGAATAAAGTGAGTTTCTCTGATCTGGCTAAGTAAACTAGGCCCTCAACATGGTGATGGACATGGTGTAGTTATGCTTCACCAAAACCTCCTGCAGCTCATTTAAAGCCATCAAGGGTACAAGTAACTAAGGTGAATTTACTGCCAGCAGTGGGTCTGATCAGCCCACCCACAGATGAAATAAGAACAGACATGGGGAGCTTCTCTCCCATAATTTCAATTATTGGTAAGAACTAGACAGAGCCCATTCTGGCTGAGTGCTCTCTAATCACAGTAAGTGCTCAGAACCTAAGAAAAAGAGCAGACTGCAGCTAAGCAAAAACTCCAAGCCAAATGTGGCACAGAAAGAAAGACTATCATACAGATGCCAAGCCCGTGCAGTTGAGAAAGGCCTATCAGAGGAAGGAACAAGTCCCACCCTGCCCCATGTCTGCAGGCTGCTGCCTTGGTCCTCCAGCCTCCTGTGGGCCTGTCAGGCAAATATTTGTGGTCCTACTGATTCCCCATCAAATACAAACTTCAGTTCTAGATCTGCTCTGAGACAAAGCCTCCTAGGATATTACCAGCCACCTAAGAGATTGCCAGGATATTCCACAACAGCTACCCCAAAGTGAAGCAGTCATTTGGGTTAAACAAACAGAAAAAAAAATAATGATTCTGGACCAGAAGGGAAACAAAGACGATTCCTGTAACAAGGTAGTCCTCTCTACCCTGTCTTGCACAATTCCAGAACCTGACTAGCAACTTCTCATATATGATACATATTACATATCTAAATCATAAATATTACAGTTATTTATGACAGCAAACAGAAGAACCTATTATTTGCACTTAAATGGATTCTGAAAAAAAAAAAAAGGAAGAAAAAAGGCTGTACAACATTTCTCAGAGATGGCTTAAAGAACAAGAACTTAAAGAACTTGTACTTTGTGATTTAATTTTAGCATTTATGCAGTTACAAATGACCTGAGGCACTACAAATTGCCACGGTAAGGTATCAAAAAGGCTGAGTCAGGACCAACCGCTGCCATCAAAGACCCTGAAAAGCAATCAGAACAGAGTCATCTGTCCATTGGATGTTGTTTTGGTGCTAGTTCATTTATTAGGGTGCAGGGAACCCAACAAAATCAGTGACTCTGCCAAGGTAAAGTTGAGGGTTTGGCTTAAATTAACAAAGCATGCCAGCAGATATATAAACATAACAAAACAAAAAAGTCTCAATTGAGCTAGAATTTTAAAAGAGCTCAAGTAGAGAAGTTTTCATTTTATATAAAAAAGGGAGGAAAAAGTAGTGATTTTGTCATGGTGGGAATTTCTGAGCCCCTCCTTCACAAGGGCAGCAAAGAACCCGCTGGCATTCGCTAGGAGACCACCCACAGTACCTATAGTATATTGGAAATGTCAAGAGTGAGCTGCATGTGAAAATAAAGAATATATGCCCTATTTCCTATGGAACACCTCAATATGGCATGCATAATGTCTTAAAATTTTCCACTGAAATATTGGCTGCTACCCTGGTCCAATCTGGATTGTCACTCAAATGTCAGGACAGAAAGAAAAAATGCTGGGCTGGGCTTTTTTCCCTTGCTTTAGACTTACCAATAATTTTACTGTCAGTCACCACCTTTTTCTTGCCACTAATGGTATTCCCTAAAAATCTGAGAGGTGGCATGAGCAATTCTGAGAGCAGCACTCAGACCACCCCTGGGTGGGCAAGCAGCTGAGGTCATTACACTTGTGTGACCTTGGAGCTGGTCTCCAGGTCAGAGTTATCAGACTCCCACTTCCAGAAACTAATTTCTGGAATTGTAGAATAAGGTACTACATGCCACACTGCTATCACATTGGTACAAGGAAAGGATTCTTCTCTTAAAGAAAAAAAACAAAACAAAGACAAAGAGCTGACAAACAAGGGCACATGCAGCTGCACAAATGTAGTCAGACAGTGCAATTCTTGGGCAGTCAGAATGTTGCTACTGAATCATTTTCCTGAGAAAAATCTTCAGAGAGGCAGTGGTGAGATGCTTTTATCACATATACGCACATATTAATGGTAGGTTATGCAGAAAATGCCACAAGGTAAAGCTGCAAGGCACAAATACAACATTGTATCATAAAAAGTCCTGGTTTACATTATTTTCCAGTACAAAAAAAACCAAACCACAAACCATGAAAATGAAATATGCAGGTCATCTGTGTTAATTTGCTGCTCTGACTCAAACCTCTAGATTTTAACACAGAAATGCAAAGCACAACTTTCCAACATTCCCTGGTAAGCAGCTGCTTTATGAATAACTGGAAGAAAACCTTTATGCTTGGTCACACCACCAGCAGGAGACAACTGGCTTTTCTCATGTAATACAGGGAACTGCAGCCAGTACTTCATTAAAACACAAGACACTTTGGCAGACATGGATGCTGAACATTGCTTACTGTTCACATCTGTGGGTAAATGACAGCAGGCTGAAACTGTTGCCTTCCACTAAAGAGCAAGTACATGATCCAGTGCAGTTAATCAATAAGATAATGGAATGAATCAATAGCAAAGATTTTTAGGAGGTCTTAATTAAACAAACACTTGCAGATACAAATGATGTCTTCAATCTATTGATGGTGCCAGGGTGAGGGGTTAAACACGAACAAAACCATCAACTTTATTTTACCAGCATCTATTTCTCTGAACTACCACATAGCATTTTGCCCTCTGCATTGGCCCATCACTGCATCCCTATTCATTTTTACCACCGCATTACACAGGCAAATTAGCACATAATAAAGAAAAATAAACAAACTGAAAAACCCCCTGAACAATTCAAGATGTGATGACAAAATAGATAATTCACTGCTCTTTCTTCTCTTTGAAAGGTGTGACTACCTAGCCAGAAGTCCTAATAAGGCCACTTTCCAGCTGTAAGGTATGCAATTAGAATAATTAAAGAATACCTAAATTGATAGACCCATTAATGCAGGAGATCTCCATGGGCCTCCTGCACAAACATGGTAAGTCGATATTTTTGATTCTCCCAATGGTTCTGTGCCAGGCACTGTTTTAAAGAGACATCAATCTATGATGTCAGCATTTATCTAATGAACCTTCAAAAATCAATGTCAAGATGGCCTGCTACATGTCTGCACCCAATTTGTCCATTCCCCAAGGGACAATAGGTAAAACAAAAACATTGTGTTGCATTATGCTATTAGGGGGGGAATTCTTTTTAATATTCTGCTTATCGTGGGAGGGATTCTTTTAAACTGATTTCTTGGATGAAATCAAGCACAAATTCGGCAAACATTGTATCTGAGAACCACGTATTGATAATGAAGGATATGTGTCCCTTCTAGAGAGGAAGAGAAAACTAATCAGAGAGGGGGAAAGAGAGACCAAGAGAGAAAAGAAAGACAGGGACAGAACCACCAGAATCCCAAGGTGCACTGTTGGCTTCCAACCAGCAGGTCGAGGGTGCATGCTGTGAGCAATGGCAGCACAATTTCTTCCCTGCCTTGGCCACTGAAAGGGTGTGTGCTCAGGTTCATACCACATTTCTCTGAGCTTGGTTTTGTCTGGCATTCTAATACCACCTTCTCTAACATGTCCATGGGGAGACCATCCATTAGATTTTTTGGGATTCCCTTCTGCCAACCTTGTGACCAAATCAACTGTCTTGTGAGTGTGTGGTCCCATTAACCCTGATTGGAATGGGGGGAATCCTGGGTGACATCCTCATTCTAAATCAGGTGGTGAAGATCAGAAAGATGTAGGAGCAGCAATGGTGGGGCACAATGATGGGATTGCTGTGGCATGTCTCTTCCAACCTCAGTGTTCCTGGACCTGTAGGCTCCTTGCCTCTCTCAAGCCTAAGCCTAAGCCTAAGCCTGAAGGCAGTTTGGCACTGGGATGGAAGTTCTCACAGCCATAGGTAGCACAGATTGAAGAGGTTTTTCGGGGAAGCAGCAGACTGCTGTGGGCAGTGGCAGGCAGGCTTGTGGAAAGGTGAAACAGGGTAGACAGAACAGATGTGGACAGGTAAGGCAAGCAGGGGCAAAGCAGGGTGGACTGGAGGAACACAGGAAGCAGGCAGGGTGACAGCAGGAGCAAAAAGGGCATGACCAATTGGATGAGTGAACCAAAACCAGTTATGACTCATTTAATTGCTTTTTGTATGCTAAGGCTCCTCCCATAATCCTATCCCTTGAGGATGACCATTGGCTAGTCAGGGGAATTGTCCCTTAGCAGCTGGAGTTCTGCACCTCTCAAGGGAGTCACCTGCAGCCCTTTGGTGGCAGTTTTCTCTCCCCTGGCAGGCTGTCAGGTGAAATCCCAACAGAGACAGAGCTTCCCTCCATTTTCTAAAGGGGTCCTGCTTGGAGACTGGAATTTTGGCCATCTCCACCCCTGCCACACGTGCCAGCTGACCTCCACACGTGCCATGTGTTAGGGCTCTCAGCACATGGTGTACAGCTCCTCTAGCAACTTTCCACCTGCTGTCAGAAAATGGATTCTTAACCCACAGTTCAAGAAATAAAATCTAACAGTGTTGAGGCATAAATAAAAACTAAATTGGTTCCTCACACATTGTAAGAGCAGTGAAAACTGCCACCCTACCTGGTCTTGAAAATGGTAATAGAAGAAGGGAACCTTGACCTGGCTGTAGACAACAGGAATAGGTTTCCAAAGACAACAGGTATTCCAATCCCTGCTACACTATATATATAAAAACAAAAGGTATTCCAAAGAGAAAAGGAAATTATGTGGCTTAGGGACCTCTAAAATTGCCTTTGTCAGGCTTGCAGTACAATGACAACCAGGTGATAGTTTTTTAAATTACTATAATCAGGAATCTTAAGGCAAACAAGATTGCCTTAGCTATTAATATAATTCTTATCCTTGTTGCCAGTAGTACATTCCTTGGCAGAATTCTTGTTTACAGCTGAGAGCCAGGGTGTTCAATCCCCTGCATAGCTATTAGCTAGGAGAGCCATTTAGGTCTGCTGAAGCAGTTCTTTTAGCTATTTTTTTGTTAGTGTTTAGAATCAACTCATCCTCACTATTCTGTCCAAAAAATTCCCTGAAACTGATGTTTTGACACTGTATCAGACAGAAAGTGGAGGTCTAAGTTAGCTTCTCCCTCCCTCCTGTTTGAATAATAGACTGGTCTCTCTAGTTGCTCCGAGGTAGGGCTGCCTCCAGCTTGTAACTGGAGGTGACAGGTACTCTCTAGCAGATGGGCTGTCTTGTAATCTTTTTCTTTATTCACAGCAACTCTGTCTCTTCCTTCTGTTCAGACTATTTACTCTTGTTGGGAGCATGTAAACAGTTAGCTATGCCTTAGACAGTTCAAAGATGTGCTGTGTGGGTGAATTAGTTGTTGCAGGATGCCTGTCTGCCTTCACACACACGTTTCTTTCAAACACTGCCATTTGCAGATTTCTGCCCAATTAACTGACGATGACGGAGCCCAGTCCTGAGCTCCTTGCCCAGAGGAAACCTCCCCTGAATTCAGGAAAAGCTCTTAGGAAGCAGAAAGCTGAGAATCACTCTAAAGATGCTACAGTTTCTTCACACTAAAATGCTGCATTCCAAATATTTAGTACACTTGCATAACATTTACATTCTTATCTAAATACAAAGCATGCAACTTAATTCCTTTCATAACACTTGTGTTTCTTGATGAGTTGGAATGAATTCAGGTTTTTTCACATATAAAAATTATACAGAATTTTTTCTTCAATGCATGTATTCTAAGCAACTAGGGCAGCACTGACAAACGGGACAGCTTCTGCAAACTACTGATGTCTCATGACATGTTCACTAATATTTCATAATGGCTTTTTTCCTTGCCTGTCTTGTGCAGAAGAGCTGCTGATTTGTCTTTACTCACAGACAACACAGTGGGGCCAAGTTTTCTATTTGATGCAATCACATGAGGACTGCATTTGATTGCTGACATCCTGGCAAATGGTTTTTGTATTTTAATACCAACAATGTTCAACTCATCTTTTGGGAAAACTAACTCCCTGTGTAATGAAGTTTCCCTCCACATAAACATACACTCTTGCACGTTTATGAAATGCTTCTTTTTAAATTTTTTTTAATGCAAGTGAAATTTTCAAATCTGCTCAATTGTACCAATCTGTACTTTTTGGTACAAATCCTCATGAACCTTCTTAGGGAATCTGGTTTTAACTGTATTTAAGGTACCATGCTTCTTTTATTAAAATGCAACTCAGTTTTCAAAAACAAGTATGCAAATTAATTTTAAAAGATACTATTCAGTTCTTCACAGAGATTTTTCTATAGATACATAAAGTTAGTTATACCAGCATGGGAACACAGCACTTGCTGTGCAAAATGCACCACCAGTTAAATGAGTAATAAATCAGGAGCCATCTCATACCTTAGGGTCACAAGAGAAGAAATTTTCCTATGCTTTATAGCACCTACATTTACTCTGATTTTTTAGAAGGTTATGTCAAGTTTCCAAATTTTATCTAAACTTGTCATTCTGGTCTGCTGTTGTCTGGCTAATAAATAAATAAAAAATGTAATAGATAAAAATGACTGGACAGGTTATGCATGCTTTATTGGTTACATTCTTAGGTGATATTGTAAGCTTCTCCTTCATCCTTGGGTATTTCTTAGTGAAACTATTTTAATTGATATTTGGGGTTTTCATCTCTTGGGGGATGCCACTAAGGGCCTGTGCCTCCGTGGCTCTTTGGCAGGTCAGCTTTATTAATAAAGACTTCTGTGGAAAGACTGAGTGGGACTTGAGCATAAGTCAAGTGAAATCACATGTTCTTTAAAGAAACTCTTTCACAAGGCATGTTGCACTCAACACCCATCCAGAGTAATTGCTGAAGATATGCTTTGCCCAAAAGTCCTCATTTTACAAATGGTAGGACATGCAGGCAACAAAATAACTCACTCTTAAATGTCTTTGTGAACCTATGCCTGAGCAATGACAAATTTGTACAAAAACAGATCAGCATTAACATCACATCACCCCTAGTATTATGCCAGAATATTCATTAATAGCTCAGAATTCTTTAGGAAGCACTAAGATACTCCTTCTTAATCTATCAAGAACTGACTGGTCTCCATCTTTCTTGAGAGATCTTTGAAAAGCAAATCAAGACTTAAAACATTATGGTGTTGCAATTTTAATATATGTGATTTACATTCCTGTTGAAAAGGTTGAACTAAAGTTGTAGCCAGACTCAGCATGTGTGCCATGGTCCCTGGAAGCATGTTATAAATGCAATCTAAAATCAATATCAAGAAACAATTACAGCATCTGAATACCATTTGGATGAAATAAGCTGATGCTGGTGAAGCAACCAGCAAATGTCTGTCAATACCTGCAACAAAGTATTCCACAGCGTTTGCACAAAGAGGAGTTGAGTAAATATCAATAAAGCAACTCCTACTACAAACAGTAAAAATGATAAAATCAATATTATAAAATAAAAAAGCACACAGATGAACACTGTGATGTAGACAGTGCTATGTTAGGAGTGTTGCTAAGTTCCTGCATCTCAGTAAAGGAACAGACAATTACTGCATTTGTCCAGTGCTCTGATTAATCAAGAAATCAAAGTATACAACAAATGGTATGCAAACATTAGACCATAGGCATTCATATGAAAATGTATTTATGTCCTACAGCAGGAGGAATCACATATCTACTGCACCTGCTAGTCCCATGCACTGTCAAGAATCCATCTAACTAGCCCACAACATGCCAGCTCTGTCTGCTTAATGGGAAGACCCTCAAGGACTCCACGTGTGTCCATAGAAAAGGCTTGAGTAAGAAAAAATAACCCATTATTGCAAAATATTTACATTAAAGCATCAAATCCCAGTAAATTCTTTAAAGACCCAGCAACTAAAAGGGTAAAACTGCAAGTGACAGCCCATCTGCAAGATGCTGTCTGTAGCTCTGACCTGCATTTAAAACAGGGCTGCTTAGCCTTTAGAGCACCTAAAGTTGGCTCTGTTGTTTGCATTTCATAGAAACTACTTTTGAAAGTAAACAAGAACCTTTAGTGAATTATTTAGCATACAAATAAACCAGCAAAGAAGCCTAAGTAGGCCAATATGAACTAACTCGATTGAAATATTCATCTGTAAATAACTTTTCAATCTGCTGCTTTCACGTACAAATACTACATGGAACATTAGACACAACTAGCTTCTAGGGATATTTAGGCTCACTAGAGAGCAATTTTTATGTCTACTGGCATCTGTGGGTAGTGATATGGACTGACTGTTAATATAACCAACATAAAATTTATGTGAACACTCACTGCAATAGCAACACACTGTCAGACAGCTGGTGGTTGATGCGTAGCACATGCGGGTTTTATATGCACTGTGTAAACTAACCTTTGCAAAAAAGATTTAGCAGGTTTATTAGTTTAGGAAATCGCTGTAATTATGGATAATTCATAATGGCCGCTTATCCATTCTATAGCAATAGCTGCTTTAATTTAGACTCTGTTTCTTTGAGCCATAAATAAGTGTGCTGATATCTTCTGCACAGATGTGGCATTCAACCTGTTCAAGTTGGTTGAGTTCTGCTTGTGTTTTAATGCCAAAAAATAGTAGATAAGCCCATAAAAGGCACTTTGCTTGAAATAAATTGGCAAAAAATGAAGCTTGAAAGTTCTGAAACTCTACTAGTATCTCCTTTTAGGGAGGAGAGGGTAAAACTCAGAAATTTTCCACAAAAAATGAGCGAACTACATGGTCAGAGATCTGACCTGAGATAGAATAGCAGATTTGCATAATTAATCATTGGAAAAAGAGATATGTCTGTGACCTACGTGTATTATTTACAATCTATTCAGTTTGTAATGGAGGGTTTGACCTCTGTGAGCCCTTCTTATAACACTCTGACTTTCCTCCTTCTGTTCACAGCTCGAGCCTTCTCTGCAGTAGAACATGTGTGGTGTTTCCTAACCTCAATTCCCACTAAAAATTCCTGCAAAACAATTTCTTGTGATCCCATTACTTATTTAGTGGACAGCACTTTTCCTGAATTGACAGCTATCCCATGTCCTACTGGCTTGGAACCATCACAGGTCTCTCTGACCAAACCTTCACAAATCCAGCTTTCCTTCCATTCCCTGCCTTTGGACACAACCATTCTTAGTAGAAACATTTCACAGATAAATCCTTTACTAATCAGGAACTATAGTAAGCCTATAGCAGGCCTATAGTAACCACAAGGCCTATAGTAGCCAACATATCAAATCTGCTGATTTTGCAAAAAAAAAAAATCTGCTACACTTGTCACTTGTGACCCCATTGGCATCTTCTTTAGACAATGACTATAGACCCACCCAAATTAAAAAATATGATTTGAGGTGTCTTTCAGAAAATGCTTAAGGTGGTTGATAAAGCAGTAGTATTGAAGCATCAAAGAATCAGCAAGTGTAGAAACAAATACAGCCCAGACTGTCCTGATTCCAATTTATGTTTCTTCCTTTCTGGAAGAACCCTAGATCAGCATGGACAGTAAAGAATTTGGATACTGAGCTTTGCAGCAGATGACTAAGCACAATGGCTCAAGGTATTATTCCCTTGTGTATAAAAGGCAAAAATGTGGAGTGCTATGGAAAACTATCTGTAAGTCTCCTGCCACAAAATTACTAACACATTGCCTTTCCAGGAAGGGTGAAACCTACATTTTTTTCTCCATTTATATTTTATAGTAATCTGGAAAGTGACCCTAAATGAGATAAATTCACATAGTATCATGGCAGTCAGTAAGCACAGTAAACATGGAGCACAGTAAACATGCCCTGCTTGGGATCAAGTCAGTCAAAGGTGAGATGCTTTTCTTGGATCGTACTGGTTTCCCATCAGCTCAACTTACACTGTGCCTGGAGAATGTGTACCAGCCAAAGCACGGGACCTATGAGTTTAGTATGGATCTTCTAAAAAGATTTACCTTTTTTAAAAAGAAGAAAATACAAAAGTGTAAGTAGTCTGCTTGCAATCACCAAGGAAATAACACAGTTAACAAAGGGAGATGTAGCAATCACCACACATACTGAATTTCAGGTTATCTAAGCCCATCATTTTCAATCTCTTGATGACAAATGACTAAACTATTTTACTCATTTCCAGTCCAGCCTGAAGAAGTATTCATTGTGAGATTCAGTCATCAGTAATAAAAAGATCTTGGCTAAGCAATGTTTCCAATACATGGAATTAATACACTCAATTTTTTCATAAGTCGATGGAATACAGTATAAAATAAGACTTCCAATATCTTCTGCAAATCCACGAGGTAGTAAAGCACAACTGCTACTTTAACACCATTCAAAACATAAACACTGGAGTAATTATGTACCTTCCGGGTAGAGGTACTACAAAAAGAGAAGTAAAACATGAAACAAAGTTTTTTTTAAGAATTCCTAGGCAGTGACAGGAAACAACTGTATTTTCCTTACCCAAACCAGAGCTAAGATTAGAATGGAAATGGGAGAGATGAACTCCAAAGTTAGAAGTTTTGCTGTCAATGTAAGACACCTTTTGGCAGTATCCTCTTGCTCTCTGGGTTCTGACTAATATGTTTCGAATGAGATAAAAGCTCCTGCATTAGCATTCAGTTCAACCAACAGGAGCAATTGACTATAGAGTGGAATTGCTTTGCCAATGGCATATTGCACATAAGCTGAGCGAAACCGCAAATCTCCGTGCCAGAGGAAAGTTTGAAATTTCCATTGCTTTTTTATATATTGCATTCCTTTTATCAAATAATGGCCAAATAATTCCAAATTGCAAAACTCAATCTGATTCGTAGAACTGAGCTGAAACAGTTGGTTTTTAGTCATCAGAACATTGGGCTGTTTTCTTCGTGGTGATGTTCAGCTTGGTGGGACTTGTGGCAGGTGAGCCTGACATTCACGTTCACACTATAGTTGACATCCCTGGTGGGATGAGTTGTCATCTGCCATAATTTATTCAGCAGTCATTTAACTCCTGCAGGCCACTGCACAGCTTTATCTAAAAAGTCAAAAAAACATCAAAGATATAGTATTTTTGCCAAGAAGCTGCTGAACGGAACAAAATGTGAGTTTGATCTACCCTTTCAGAAGGCGATTTCAAGTGCCACAAAATTTTTTTTTTTTTTTGAATAATCAAAAACCCGAACTTTAGATCAAACTTAAAAATTAAACAGATTTTGTTTGAATAAAACAGAGACATTTATCATGGTGAGCTTTAGCTTTGTAAAAATTGCACTTCTTGGTAAAGAAGTATTTGACCTTAATTTTGATTAGCTCAGATGATTGTGACTCAGCAAAAATATGGTAAAATGGGGAGTTAAATACTGCTCTGCTAATTGTTACCACAAAACTTTCAGAATATTTGCTACATCTTTATTAAATAATTCCTATACTTGAATAAGACATGAATCTTGATTTCTTTAAAAAAGCTTTACTGTTCAAGATTGCAATGGAAATATAAACCCTACCTGCTCAAAAATAGGACCTGCAGACACATTAGAAATGGTCTTAAAGAAGCTGAAAATGTCTATATGGTGGTCAGGCTGGGCCTGAACAGGGAGGATGACAAAATGTCAGCAACAGTTGTGAGAACAACTAACATTTGTTTAACACAAATTTATAAACTCCTTTTTCTCCTGAGATATTTCTCAGGAAAAAACAGTACAGTAAAACTGTTCTCTAGGTACTCCAAAATTCTAGTAACAACTTGAAAAAAATCAGAAAAAAGTCTTACACTAGGCTAAAGTGGCTAGACATGATTCTTAACAAATGCAACACTTGTTATAGCCTTGGACAAGAAGGAAGCATGTAAAGAAAATGAACCACTTGTCCAGGCTGGTAGTGCACAAGAGAAGACCTGCAAGCCATGGAAGGCTTGTCTGAACAGGTACTCTATCACAAGGGGTGGGTAAAAGGAAAGAAAAGAACAAAACAAACAGAAAAGGATAAAACAGTGCAGGAATGTAAGGGATAAGATCCAGCAGGGTAGAGATATTTTGACTGAAGCCTAAAAATCATTCTGTGATGAGGAAATTGAGATGGGGCAGGGGTGAGGGAGAAAATAGATTTTGCCATTTTGGTTTATTAGGTTTATTCTTATCTGTGCTTCAAATAAAATATAGCAGTGGAGAAACCAGCTAGGTATTTGCTAAATAGTTTGAAGGTGCTGATAATGATAACCAGTGTATCTTACTGTACAAAAGCTCATTATGTGACTTGTCATTACTGGGACTGATTCCTGAGCTAACCCAAACTCTTAATCTTCAGGGTCTCCAGAGGAGGGCATTATCAAGAGGACAAAATGCTCATGCTAGAGCAGCTCAAGAAAAGGGTGACTGGAGGAGACCATGTGGGGAGGAGGCCAAACACACCACGCCCCACCTTGTACAAACCAGGCAGCGTGTGCCCAACACTGAGACAAAGAGGCAAAGAATGACAAAGAAACAGGTAATGCATGAACTAAATAGTTCAATGGGAGATGTGCTGGTGATGTGTGCAGTGCTCAGCAAGGAGGTTGGGATTGGCACTTGGGGCTGAGCATCAGACCCACTGCTCCCTGCTGAGCTCCAGCTCAGCACCCCACGGGACTGAAGGGGACAAGCAGCACCCCAGAGCTCTGCAGGCTCCGCTCAAAGCTGCCAGCACGGAAAGGAACTGAGCAGATCGGAAGAAAGAAAAAAAACACATGGAAAAAAAAAAAAAATCCTGAGCATGTGGGATGTAAGGAAATATATGGCAGACAGGTTTTTTAGTCCTTCTTCCAGGGATCAAAATTACTTCAGAGACTGCCTACAAAGGGAAATTCCTTAAAAGTGGAAGCCAGTGGCCAGACTGAGAAGAAAAGGAGAAAAGCAGAGATTATAAGTAAACAAAATAGAAACACAAGCACATCATCTGTCTTTGGTTGTAACTCACTTCTTTCCTGAGAAATAAACTTCAAATTATCAAACATGAATAATGAAATAGAAGACACAAAAGAGTGACTGAATTCAGAAGTGGTCTTCAAGGTTAGATTACATCCCTTTGTCTTAAACCAAAAAAGCAATAAAACTAGCATTAGCTTTCTAGAAAATAGTTTTTAAACTGTGAATCGCTTTTTTTTTTTTTTTTTTTCCAAAAGAAATGCATTTGCAGTAAGAATTAACACAGTTTTGAACATAAGAAACAGCAAACAGTTTGGCACTGATTTTTAGCACTGATGGTTGACTGCAAAAGCTAAAGCACAGTATTTTTAAAAGCAGAATGTATTTCTTAAGTCACAAAGTCTTCATTGGATTTGCAGATGGGGACCTCTATTGGTATGAAATAATTACTAAAAAAATGACACCTGGAAACAGACCCATTGGCTCCCACAAAAATCACAATGGCCAAAATCTCATTTTCATTACACCAACGTTAACATATATCCATTTCAATTAAAATTGAAGGAATTAGCCCAATCAAACGCAATTAATGTAAGAATTTGGTCCAATTGTGAAAGGCATCAAGTATTCTCAAGAAAAAAAAGGTACAGAGAAGAACTAATATACTTTGAAGTTATCCTTCTCATACTCACACCCAGGGCCCTTCTGTGCATGTGCCTTATGTGTATTTTTACTACAGCCTCCGTGTAACCACGCAGCGTTCTGGCTTTGGACTGACATCTCTCTGTGCTGGGCAGGATTTTCAATCCTTCATGACTATCTATTTGTCACTGCAGGTGAGTGGTAGCACTCAGGCTGATCCCCAGCCACTTTCACAGTTACTTATCTGTCTTTATGGATTCTTCCTGTGTGTCAAGTTGGTGCATAACAGCATTACTGTCAGGGTGACAAAATTGTCCCCAGAGTGTCACAAATGACTCCCCGGCCTTATGGCTGCAAGCAGGTAGTAACACATCGACACTGCCTTCCTCAGCTCATCTTTCTCCAGCCCTGCCTGTTATTCTGCACACACATTCCCCTCTGCAGATCTAAACCTCAGCTAAGAATTCAGACTGTTCTAATTTTGGTACTTCAAAATCACCACCAAAAAAAGAGAGCAGAGTTTGCTTTCAGGGTGAAATATTTTTCTCTGAAAAGTCTGTTCATTTGCCATATTAAATAATAGACTTTTGGGGGAAGAATACACTGCAGAATTCCTGTTTTCTAAATGCAGAAACCATGATTACAAATTCAAAACAGTGGCTAAAAATCTGCACACACTGATTTTTTCTGAATTCTATATGGTATCCATTTTCTTAATTTTTTCACGTGTTTTTCTATCAATGAAAGCCTGGGGGTTTTTTCCTATAACTCTGTTGCATTTTTTACTTAACTGTATTCTGCATGCAGTAACACCTTTTTTAAAATAATTTGTTCTCCAGTTCATCATTGGGTGTTTATCTGTGATAAATTTAAAATCTCATTTGACAAGTGCTGGTTTAAAAGCTTTTTTGCCTCTCATAATGTAAAATCATTCCAAGGAGAAAAAAAAAAAATCCATCAAGCTAAAACAATTGATATATTATTTGAAGAAGGCTGAGAATCTTGATAAATACAGAGAAAAAAAAATGCAGCAGCAGCAAAGCTTGTTCAATAATCTAAAAACTACTTAATGGTCACACAGTGCAATCTAAGATTTTGGTGATTCTTACATGAACCATGGTTTATGAAAATAAGCTGCTTTAAGTCTACTGTACTTTAATTCTTCAAAACACCCTCAAGGTAACTGTTTTCAGACACTGAGAGTGGACAGGACACTGTGAAGGAGAGTCCCTGTGTTTTTGTCCCTTCATCACCTTACTATATCAGCTCATCCCTCCGTGCCTCAGTTTCTCCAGCTGTGAACTGAAGATTGTTACACCAAATTTTCCTATAAAAATGCCAAAAAACCTGCAGAGTAGTGAAACTAGTAAACATTAAAAGTACACTGAGACAAAACAAAAGCATTTTTTTGGGGAAGATAAACATTTAGAGAAATGACCCAGGGGGTGTGTGTGTGTGTGTGTGTGAAATGCATGGTGAGGCAGTGCTGCCTGAGAAATGCAGCTGGACCAAGGGTACCTGACCCTCACTGACACTGCCACAGCCGAGGACAGGAGTTGCTCCCACCAACACGTGTTTGGCTGTCCCTGCACACCCTCCCCACCCCTCTGACCATTTGTCCTTCACCTGACAAACACTTATTGTCTGAGTTCTCAGATAGGTTCAATATGATTTCTGACACTGGAAAAACAAAGCTAAAAGCAATTTAGAAATACCTGCCCATGAAGTCAAAAGGCAAAATATCTAAAGCTTCTCCTGGAATCTCTGACCTCAGAGGCTGACATGGTTTGATGGGAAATTTAATGTAATAGTCTGAGAAAGCCAAAAGGCCTATTGTCAGCAATGAAGTCTGAAAGTTAGCAGAATTAATATAACTGTACAATGGAAGTGCCCTCAAGGGACAAGGCTGCAGAACCAGGGCAGAGGGAAAAATGACTTTTGAAGTCATTTCACTATGACATTCTGTCATCACCGCTAAACGGAAATAAAAAAATCATCTGAATCACCACACGCTTCAGTGTGTGTCCCTTCCTTATCTAATATAAAGTAATAACACTGACGTCCTGTGCCCCACCTAAGCTGGGAAGGGGCTCTGCAGGGACTTCAGGAGCTCCATTTTGAATTGCTAAATGCAATAAGAATAAATGCAAGTGGGAGTCTGTTTAGCAGAGAATGATGTCTGGTCTGTAGCCCATCAAAGCCCAATAAATCTCAATGCTTCAACAAGAGATGAAAATGGTTATCTCATCATTTCAGTGCCAGGGTGAAATTTTCTCTGAGCCAGAGTATTTTTACAGATGATTTATGTCTGGGAAGGGTAGTTGTTTAACAAAATGGCAGATAATGATAAATAGAAAGCAAATAGAAACAGCAGCAAGGGAGTGGTTCTTAGTTGCAGCAGAGGAATAAACAATATACTTACATAAAGTATATGTCACATATAAGTGCCATTATTCTAAATCCTATGACTTATATGTTACTTGGAACATCACATAAAAGAGCTGGTAATATGATTTACAGGATAGGAAATTTAACATGTATGCAAGGCAAATAAGTATCAAAATTCTTCTTTCTGTTACATTTCTGTTAATCCTACTTCACTGAAATTTCTCTGGATTTACAATTGTATAATAAACAAGAAGTGTCTGTATGTTCACTGGGTTTAATACATTATTCTATTAAAAGGAGAAGGATCAGAAGATGGGCTAATTTTGATGTTGTTACAAATTTATTTGTAACCACAATACTTATATTGTCTGTGGGCTAAAATACAAATACTGCTACAGAAAAAGGAAAAGCTTTACACACACTATCTGGACATGTTTTTAATAAAGTCATCTGAAAACAAAAGTTTTTTTCCCTTAAGATCTGGGTTTGGGTGACATGATAAGGCAAATATTCATGGAGTTAATGACGAGAAGAAAATGCAGCACAAAGCAAACTGCCTGTTTGAGTTTTTTGAATTAGAGGTACTGCAAACAATGTCAAATTGGAGATGGAGATTTGAGGTCAGGGTGCTCGGTTTCAGTTTCTTTTTCTTTTTCTGCATTTTTCCTGTGGCTGTACACAAAGGAAAAAAAAAAATCTAATTACAGTTTTAAATGCCCAAAATGCCATGTCCACCAAAAGCCCGATGCTCATTAGTACTAGTAATTAACTTTACAACTGTCAACACAAACACCACACAGGCTGACAGATAGATAGTAGCTCTGAGGGTGCTAATAAATCCGGAAATAACAACTTGACACGCAGATGCACAAAAGGATGCAGGTGATAAAGAAATGTTGACATCAAATCTAATTATCTTCGAAACGGCCAAGTACTGCACAATCCCCAGTAATGCACTGTTATTGCTGGTGATGAGCCCCACTGGAACGGCTCTTAACCACAGCCTACAACGGAGCTTTTACAGCCCCTTGTCATATCTAGTGAGGACAATATCAAAAAGGAAATTATGAGTGTCATGACCCCTCCAAGTCAAAAATCTAGTGATGAATATAGGCTCAGCAAGGCATAGCAGATTACCCCCTTACGAGTTTTAAAGCCAGGATGATATATGACATTTTTATCAGGCACTTTCTCAGGAATGTCACCAAGAGGGAAAATAAAGGCCCTGAAAAGAGACGACTAGGTGAATTATGCAACTGTAATTGCCGATCATAACCTGATATGAGCTGAAATTGCTCTGTTTTCATATTGAGATAGCATAAAATAGTCAGGAAATGCAATGGCTTCTTAATGTGGCCTAGATGAGTCTAATATTCTGATCATTTTTCACTCAGCTGCTAGGTAAATAGTGCTTCTTTAACACAACCACCGTGGCCCAGGGCAATCTGGGGGCCCAATTTTACACTTGAATTGAGAAAATATGTGTAAACTACAATTTTTCATATTTTCTGCATACATAAGAAGATGAAACATCTTTATCATGTGTATTGTCTGGCTGAGCTTATACAAAATATTAGTTTATCTCTCCTACTTTGGTTTATTCCATAAGCAAAACACATAGATCTAAAGGACAGGCAATATTCTATATACAAAATAGGTCCATCTTTTATGCAGCCTTGTATGAAGAATTCTATCGTTTTGTTTTTGAAAAGCTGGCAATTAGCAAGTGTAGATTTTGCAAAATAAATTAAAATATTCTAAAATCCTCACGCTTTTCTGCAAATTGGCGTTTAAAAAAAAGGAAAATAAAAGGCCATAGAAATATTAATCTGTACAACATGAGATACTAGTTTAAACAATAACCTCTAGGAGAAAAGGAAGGTGAAGGGCATTTCTTTATTACCATGCCATAAGATAAATTTATTTTATCATAAATCTGCTGCATTAAGGGGCTCATAAAATAGATTTGCTTAAAAAACAAAACTGAGTTAAAATAAAAAACCCTCAAATCAACCACAAAACCCAATGAAACAAAAAGCATGCTACTACCCATTCTCAGATAATAATCAGCAATAATACCTGGGGCAGAAAGGTCATAAACCATACTTCCAAGACAGGAATAATTCATTGTACTACTATGTGTTTAAGAATTAGTTTGATAGAGTCACTATCTAGACTGTGAGATATTGTCTATCAATCTGACCTTCTAAAAATGAGCCCACAGACTCCCACTTAGATCAAAACCTCTGCTTTTATGATAAGCAGTGTCTTTCTTACGATGAATTTTAAGACCAGGCTTATGATGAGTGCAGCAAAATATGGAAGTGAAGCAATACAAACTCTTAAATAATTAGGTCTTTAAATTTCTGGGCATATTTTTCCTGCAAAGAAACTGAAAAAAGCAACCCCGTTTTGCACGCTTGCTCAAGAGTCAGTTCAGAAATAAACAAGTACAAAGGAGGTTGAAAGATTGAAATTTCTTTGTTTGCATTTATGTTATCTGTTCTTAGTTCCTATATATCCACCTTATCAAGGTGCTCCAACACTAATTGCAAAGCAGCACTGACTAGCAGCAATAACCAGCTCTTGGAAAAATCCCGTGTGATGCTGGTGACTGCAGATAAGAGCCCCTTAACAAACTTGGGTATATCTGCATCAACTTACTTCCTACTCCTTTCTACATTTTATGGTTCCTAAAGGCTGATATTTTGTACTAAATATCACAGCAAAGTGATACCTCACTCTACAGAGAGGCTTCAAGCACAGATGATTTCCAGAGGCTTGAGGGTGTGGGATATACGGAACTGAAAATAAACTGAACACTGTGACACTTCAGTAATCACACAAGTCTTTGTAAAATATTTGACTGGAAACCAGAAGAGGATTGAAATATAGTTCCTAGCAATTAATACTGTGTGATCCCAAATGTAGAGTTGTTCAGATCTCAAAAGAATTTAAAACTGTAGACCCATCCATATTTATTACATTACCACTAACCCTATTATGAACAGTCTTTATGTAATTAACATACCAGCAGGGAATTTAAGAGGTACTTGGCATTAATTTTCAATCCCTATTCTCCATGAATTTGGTACTCAATTGTAGTGATAAATAGAAGACACATGGTTATGATTACGCATTTTCTGTAATGATTATGCACCACAGTAGAAAAGACCTCGTAATGCAGCAAAGGCTCACAGTTAGCAAGAAAACCCATTAACTGCTGGATTTTCATTCTCTTCCAGTAATTCAGAAAGTCAAGTGGCCACTTTCCATTTTTTTTCTTTTTTCACAAGACCTGTTTAGAGATGACTTTTCCCACAGTCACTGGCACTTGGCAGAAAAATAACTTGCAGCCTTCATCACTGCCTCCTCGTCAGCCCTGCTGAAGGTGTATTTATTCCATCTCCCTGTCTCTGTATCCCCCTTCCGGAGAGCGGGCGCAGGGGCTGCAGCCACTGTTGCTAAGCAACTCAGCCACAGCACTGCATCACCAAGTACAGATTGCTCCCATCATTTTCAGCCTCACAAATTTGGGAGCTGGTATAATAATAGGAAGTAGTATGGATAACAAAACCATTATCCATAGACCGGTAAGTTAGCAGATGGATCATAAGAGCTAAAAAAAAAAAAAAATGCCACTGTAACAAGAACACTGAACAATTATTGGCAGTATTATTTTCAATCTTTTTTTAAAAATCATTACAGCTTTCACAAAGAAGTTTACATACTCCTTATGTGTGAATGCAAAAGTATTTTGAATTGTGATGATTTTTTGTGGGTCTTTCTGTGCAGGAGAACATCACAATATCGGTGCTGCTGGAAGCTAGCACAAGATCTATTAGTAATCAAATTTCAGCCCAGATTTTATGGTTAGTCTAACCGAGTTAATTTCTCTAATGTTAGCAATTCATGGAAGAGGTCTCTTGTGGCAGCACAAACCTGGGATCCACAGCAGCTGTCAGAAGAGACTCTGAGGAATTCCTTATTAGCCAGAATGCAACCAGGCAGAAAACTCATTACACAGTGCTAAATATACTTAATCACATCTATTAGAGAAAAATGAACTTGATAATTACAACAAATAACTAAAGAGCAAAAAGTGTTCATGGAAAAACCCACACCAGGATGTGTAAGAAGAAGGGCTGCATGCTGCCTGTGTGGGAGAAAGCCTCCCTGGAAACTCTTCTGATTCTGATGGAAAATGATTACACCACAATGTACAAATGATTTAGGTTTCCCTTGAAAGTGAAGCATTTACATTTAATAGCCTACATAAATGTAACATAATAAGTAAATTAATTGCTTAGATTTTAAACATTAATTTGGAAAGCTCTTCTGAGAGTTGAGACAACAACATCTCAACAGGCTTTTTTTGGGGAAAGGAAGTCTGCTACAGACATTCACCACAAAAATGGTCATTTCACAATAGCTGGTACTTCACTGCAGTACATAATACAAGTGCTCAAAGTCTTTCCTTGTTCTGCAGCCTTTATTTTGCTTCAAATGGGATTGGACTGTGGGATGATGTGGTCCACAATTTTTCCCATCAAGCTGTCTATATTTTAAAACTGACAGTTTTAAACTAAAGCTATCAGATAATGACCTCACAATGTAATTACAGGCTGAAGTCAAACATGAGCATCACATATCATACATAAGCAGACCTGGATACCATCTGCCAAAACCACCCTTGCTCTGTCATCCAGAAGTATCCAAAGTTTGTCTTAGTTTCATTTGCACTTTGCCTAGTCAGTGCACATCAAGTGTGGGCACTCTAAAGCTTCAGCAATTGCAAATCCTGAGGCACAGACACTTGGAGAACACAACAGAGCAGTGACTGCAGCTTCCTATCTTTAGAACAAGCCTAATACCCAGACTTCTGTCACTTCATACCAAATTCCTCTCACATCTTATGAAAAGCAGTTAACCTTTAAGCAGATCCATGAATTTGGAGTCTTTTTGAGCCCAAATTTTATTTAAAATTCTTTCCCAACTATATACATCCTTAATTCAACATCATTGAAATAAAGACATCAGGCATATTGAAATAATCAAATAAAATCTGAGGAGGGATACTCCAAGGTTTTCATGTAATTTTGACTTTATTGGAAGAGGAGAGCTAAGTAATGCATGAAGCAAGCCATCTGGGTTTTCTTTTTCTATTCAGCCATAGAACATTTTCACCTTTATTTTTATGAAATACCATTAAAACACTGGATATCATCTAGCAAAAAAGAAGACAAATTCTTCACAGTTGTATCCCAATGAAGAGAGAATGCAATGGCCACAGAAAAGTCCTTACCTAAAGGCTGTCAAAGACATAGAAAACCTCAACACTTTGCAAGCCAAAGTGAGGGACCCAGGTAAGTCCCATGTGAAAGGTCTACACTGCCAGCTTCCTCTCTTCACCTCATTCCTTTCCTCCAGCTGTCATGAAGAGAGGCAAGAAACTGCAGAATTCCATTTCCTAGGAACATAACTTAAAATGGTGGAAATTAGGAAATAGGATTTGATTCATTGTGTGGCCCAACAGCAGTGAAAGATCCAACGTCTGCATGACAGTAAATTAAGAGCAGATGGACAAGACTTTGAACTGATAGAACAAAAAAAAATTTACTGCTCCCTTGCACTTGTTTTCCTTTGTTTTAGCTGATTCTGTCTTCTCTTGGTCATTTCTGCTGTCTCTGTATCATGTCAGAACCAATATTTTACAACTAAAACAAGGCAGTAGACATAAGACTCAGGCAGTAGCCACTTCTCAGAAGTTAAGGACCAAATATATGCCATTTTTTAATAAGCTCCTTCCAATGAGTTACACTTAGGGACTGATGTTATCTAAAGGAAAAATGAAAAAGGTATTCTAGAAGAGTCTAAAAATTGAACATCTTCTGATTTTTTTTGGTTCTAAAATTTACATATCAGAAAATGCTCTTATGGAAAGAAGCAACCGAGCCATGCAAAAATTACTGACATCATAAAGTCTATTATTTAACCTATAAATCTAAAGAGTGAACCTTACTACAGGGAATGTGTAGTATTCCTCTGTGTGAACAATGGTATCACAGAACTCATACAATTGCTTCCTCAGTTCTTTACATCTATTAAATAATTTGTGTTTCTTTGTACAAACTGAAATTCTAATGTTATGTTGTCAGTCATAACTTAGCATATACATCACACAGTGCTGAAATCAGAATTAACACACACACATCTGAACTAGATTATGGGCAAAGAATGGTACATTAATTTTTAAGTTATTTTTACAAATTTCTACTGCATTTCAACAGATTTAACTCCCACTTAGTTATGCCAATACAATAAATGTCCAGTAAGTTTGAGATGTGGAAAAACAGTTTTTGCCTTCAAGCATCCTCTCTCCACTCTTTCTCTGTGCTTTCAAGACTAGGCACAGTTCACATTGGATTGCTGAATTAGGTGAACCTTTCACCTGAATTTTCATAGCAGTTTCTATAATCTTATGGCTGAGATATCTTCACCCTAGAAGGTTAAGTTAGCAACACATATACAACTGATATGAACTAAAGAGACCTATGGTAGCAGTGGTAAGACAGAAAAATGAAACAAGCAAGTTTTAAAGGGCATAAAAAGGCCATGATCTTTCTTTATGTGTACAGAAAACGGCTACAACCACATCAGAATTTTGTTGGAAAAGTAGAAATTACTGATTGCTCCTTTCAGAATATCAGCCTTCCTGTCCATGGTTAGGAGTTTGGACAATAAAAACTGGTTCTGCAACATTTCTCATTTACACAGTATGAGCTCTGAGCATAGACAATCCAAAAGTATTATTGTGCATTGTAGTGACAAAAAAAGGAGGTGTAATATCCTTTTATAACAATCATGTTCAGGAAGGCTAAACACAATGAGAACATCATCAGAATGTCAGAATTCTGTTCTTAGTGCTTTGGGGATAAAGGTACATTGCAATCTTTTCTGTCCTGCCACTCAATAAATAATAATAAGCCTTCTCATTTAAAACAGAAAATGTATCCAATTTATTATAAAAGTTCATTAATATTTACTGAGAATTGAATTAATAGAAATGGAAAGCTTGCTTTAGAATTAGTGTGTTAAGAGTATATGAACTGCAGATATCTCCTTTTAAATCCAGATAATTCTTTCTGGGATATAAATTCCCATCCTTATTTAATTCTCTGTTGAGGGCCTCATAGATTTTTTTTTTTTCCCCAGGGAAGTTTTT
>VZRH01008009.1:897520-1005723 GCA_013397555.1 Urocynchramus pylzowi
CCATTGTGAATACAGAAAAAAAAAAAAAAAAGAAATCTGTGGAGATGTTTAGATGTTTACAGAGCAAGTTTATGTAGAGAATAAAGAGCAGTTTGAAAGCCAACAGAGAGTGATGTGCAGTGACAAACACAAGAACAGAGGAATCATTCCTTTTGCAGTCCTCATGGACAGTCCAAGGAAGCCACAGGCACAAACTTTTCATAAGCAAAGAATGTGATAGCATCAAAGGCAGAAAATCTGATTAAAATGGCTAAAACAGAGCTTTTTTGTTACAAAGTGTGGAAAATCTCGTCGCTCCAGATGTTCTGAACTTGAAGCTTTCCTTTGTTTTTTTTCCTATTTTCCAACACAGGGTTGCACCAAACACCCTTGAAAAATATGGAAGAGTTAGGAACAACACTGACAAGCAGAGCAAGCAGAAGCAGCACAGTGGTGGCAGCTGCAGCAGCACGGGGCTGGCAGGGGATGGAGCACATGGTTGGCACTTAGCAAACAACAGAGACAACCACTCCAGACCTCGGATGGGGGATCTCTCCGTGGGGTTCCACCACAAGAAATGACAGGAAGAACTGTATCTATGACTTTCTCTAATGTTCATAACTCAAAACCTACGACCTTGATCACTTTAGCAGATGGTTTTGCTCTGCTGTAGTTGCAATTAAACAGAGTGTGCCAAAGTGAAGAGCAAATTACCCATGCTATCTATCCCAGTTAAAAAAGTCTGCAGTCTTCCAGTATCTAGTGGGACAATATCCAAAATTTTTCAGCCCCAGCCCATGCTGGATTGCCATTATATTTTATGTCAGTCAGTACTTCAGAGAGTCCAAGACCCTTGGCATATGTTCTTAGTTAACAAAATGGAAAATTAAACTTTGTAGCAACCCCCTGCCACTCCCAAAATAAAAGAAAAATTCTATTTACATCAATGAGCAGGAAGTCTGATCTTCCTGTGCCAGCCAAAAAGCCTGCAATATAAGGACATTTGGCTGAATAAAGGAATTTAAAGTAAGCAAACTAGCCTAAACTCACAATCCTGCATTTCAGGTGCTGAGGAATATTCATAGGGAATATGAATTGTAAATAACCTCTGATATTGACAAGCAGAAGTATATTACTTTTTTTGAACAGCTTTTATGCCTGTTCAAAAATGAGCTGACTTTTTTGAACACATTATCCTCATGGAAGAAGTGCTCCTGAATTTCTTCAATACACAAAAAACACCACAATCATAAACCCAGTATATGCACAAACAAGTAAAAGAATTGTATTGCAATGAAACAGGAAGAGGTACCTAAAGACTGTGGCATTTTCACTAATTAGTGACTGTGTGTAAGACCTCATGAAGTCTGAGTGACTGAACAAGACAATGTCTGAATATGAGACCTAGTCTTTGGTTGGTTCCCAGCTACCAGAACAAACTTTTCTCTGGGTTACACTGAAAAGGAAACGTGAGCAGCATCTGCTCCTTGGTTCTCCAGCACTGATGAATTTGGAATACCAATGTACAGTAGTTTCTACAAATTAAATGCATGAAAACTGCAATGAATAGACTGAAAAAAATTATATTTTAGAGTAGATCTGAATATGAAGAAGATATGTAGATAAACTACCTCTCTGGCAGACTCATGTTAGGTTTTTTACAGTCCAGATGGTATGGGGCAAACCAAAAGGGGGCATTTATGTCAGAGCCTGTACAACAGGAACAAGGATGCTGATATGGTTTCTTTTTTATATAGAGCTGGGTAAAGAGATCAGAGAACACTGGAACGTTAGCCAAAACAAGTTATCCAGCTGCACTGTGTTTCATCACATATCAATTTTTACTGAAAGAAACCCATACAAATTTAATCAGTTCTTCATATGGTAATATTTAACATTTTTCCCCAAGTTGTTTGATATTATTGTTTTAAAAGTTCCTTTTCCCTCGTCCTCGAAACGTGATGTGTGATAGTGGTGAACACAGGAAAAACATCTATCCCTGGCAAGACTGAAACCTCATTTCCAGTAGACTCAGTAATAAATGCACTGGCGTCTGTGTCAATTGAGTGTCTCAATGAAGAACAGGTCACCATAGGGAACAGCACAGACAGCCTCTACACTTGAACTCCCACATCCCCATCCCATGCATGTTTGTAGCATCAGTAGAAATTAAATTACCCTAATAAACCTTTCTGCCTCCCTCCTTCCCCAAGAAACAGGATTATTTTCCTGATATCATAAACCACATGGGTTTTCCTTCTTTTTTTTTTTTTTTGAAGGCTATCATATAGCATTTGTATAGCACTTTTAATTATTTGAAAATATATAATAGAGTGGAGACATGGATCCCACTTATATAAATGCCTATTAAAAGGCCATTTATTCTCTCAGTAACCATAAAACGTAAAACACCTCTTAAAAGAATATAATTCCTTTGTTTCTAAGCCAAACACATCTAATAAGACAGCTTGCTCCTTTTAAGTAAATAAAAATGATTTGTATTAAATAAAATGAAATATTGTACGCACTATATAATTTAACAATAAGACACATCAAAGTATGCATTACTGTGAGCTAACCCATGCCTCAGAGGTGTTGCAAGCCAAATTCTTTAAACGATCCAAGAAACATGTTGTTACAGAAAAGCAAAAACCACAGCTCGTCATAAACTATTGGTCAGATGAGATGTAAAACCAAGCTCCTAACCATTTGTGGTCACTAAAATCCCCTGGCAATTACTGTGCCCAGAGAATGTTGATTTTGCCCAAACTGGAATGTTTTTAATGCACAAGTTTTATGATCTATTCCTAATTTCTGCAGGGAGAAGTCCCCCCCACCCTATCTGCTCTGCACCCTGGGTGCTGTGTCCAGTCCTCAAATGGTTGCAAGGACTGTCTTGCATGTGAACACATTTATCTGGATCTCTACATGCTCTCAGTTACAGCCCACTAAAATGAGTGAAACTAATAGGATTTCTTGGAGGTACTTGATAGTGACATTTGATCCATAGTTTGTAACACAGTTTCAAATTCCTCAACTATAATATAAGTATAAATAACATGATTATGCTGTATATAAATCCAAATAAGATGATTCAAAAAAATGTTTATTATTGAGAATACACTAAACCCCTTGACAGAACACAAAATATTTTTAAAAACACAGCAAAAACAACCATCACAGAAAAGTTTATCATTTGTATCAGTTTCATATGGATTTATACCACCACATTGCATCCATATTCCCCATATAGGAACTGCTCTGTAGTTTTGATTGCTCTATTTTAAAAAACTTTTCAGTGGAAGCACTGTAAGCTGAATCAGAAAGCTGATGAGTCAGTACAGTTCACTGAAAAGGAGTTTCCTCTCCAAGAGAAACATTAACATGAAGTGTAACTTAGGCTCTAGCTGTGCCAACTGTCTTGTAACAAAAAAAACCAACTCTGTCTCCAGCAATAGCAGTAATTTATTTTTTAAAAATACACCACACAGCAAGGGAATGGACTGTAATCCTACTGATTTATATCACCTGTGAGGAGTGAGTGGTGGCCTAAAGTGACACATGAATCAAATGTTGAGTTGTGAGTTAAGAGAACACTGACACTATTCCATAAAGAGAAATCTCCCCAAAACACGAGAGAACTAAAGACTTTCTACTGCACCTGAAGCCTTCAGCACTGCCTAACGAGCTGAGATAGTGGGGTCACACAACTCCTTCAGCTATGGAGCTGCTAATCCTGAGGAGATCAGTTTTTGGGACATCTGCCCTACAGTCAGCCCCCAAGTGCACCAAGAACAGCTGCGAGCTCAGGGCAGCAGTGCTGGAGATGGGAAAGTCCCTGCATGTCACAACAGTTGCACATTCCACCCGTGGAAGGTCCCACTAACAACCACAACCTTTTTTTCTGGGATGCTTGAAAAGCTTTTTAATAATAAAACAACCCTAACTGAAAAGTAATGAAGCATAGGGGAGTTTTTCCAAATAACTGTGACCCCATAGTATTCTACTTCATTGATCAAAATAAACCTGCCAGGTAAGTAGGAAAACCAGGCACCAGCATATCATCCTTTTCATTCCATTGTTAAAGAAACAGCAGAAAGCACATTAATGCATTTCAAACATTTCTATTAAAAAAGCCATGTTAAATAATAAATTTGAGGTGATTTTTTCCATACTGTTACGTCAACAAATAAATGACTGTGTCCATGAAATTCTTTATTGTAATGCTAATTAATAGTTCTGAACTTTTGCTGCTATCTTGCAAATTAACCTGCACCTGCAGTTTCCTGTGGCTATAGACTTCACCACCAAAAGTCATATGGTGCTACAATAATATTTAATAAACACTTTTTTATTAACCTGTCTTCCATCCACAGTATTATTACAGTCAATAAATGTTACAAGAACATTATTATGTGGCCTAAAAATTGTTATTAATTTGCATTTGATCGACTCCATGTGTCCACAAGCCTTACAGGACTACTAAGTGCTTCTAGCACAGAGCTGAAGCTCTTCTGAAGCAGATTCACACCCATTCAAAAACAATGGCTCATTGGCTATGCCCATTGAACAAACAGCAGCCAAATCCTCCTTAATTTCATTGCTCCAGGCGTGCTGGTGAACTATTCACACTGATTGGCATCATTCAGTTTTCAATAAAGGATTTGCTGAAGTGACAGATACTTGTGGAAATAAACTGCCAACAGATTTGCTATGTCAGTAATTAAGTATGTAAAGCTACAGATGTTGAACAATAGTGCCTTCCACCAAGATGTATGCCATAATATCAAAAAAGTAACCTGGCATCTGGTTTCTTTATTTAAGTACTTTTCTTAGGGTTTGGATCTTAATTTTTTACAGTTGACAGCAACGTTATTTGAGCCAGTCAGTGGCATCTGGTTGCTGGGGGGGGTGGAAAATAAGGAAAAAAAAGGGGGAAAAAAAAGCAGCTCTGTGCACTTTAATTAATTGTGGAGAGATTACATGGTCTTCCAACCGTGTAGTTTGTCATCAGAGCACATTACAGATTTATATTAGATGCTTCTCCACAGTGTCAAGAATAATTAAAAAGGGATAGGAAATTATGCCAGCTAGCAATGCTTTACATCAGCGGTGAAAGTTTTATATTTATTACAGCCAAATAATTTTAAAAGAAGATGTCAATTTTGTAGTTATACTGTGCAAGGAATAAATATTAGGTGGGTAAAGCAGCCAATACATTTCAGCTGCTTGAATAATGAGAGGTTCATGTTTAATCTATCAGACCTACCAGAATTGGTGTGACATGTCACTTATTAATGAAGCAGCATCCCCTTTTCTCATAAAAACATCCTCTCAATACAATAACTAACATATGTTTTTCTTTTCTTCCTAAAAGAGCTCTGCCCAATTCCTCCTTTTGATTCATGTAAGAATAGACATGCCAACTGTACACAAATTCTTTTGCTCAATTAATTTGCAATACCTTTGGTCGTGGGCTGTGCTAATAGAACAGTGCTTATGTGTACTCAAGCTCTCAATTCACTCATCGTAAAGGGCCACATTTCTCTCCTCCCCTGTGCACAGACTCCTTTGTACTTGGAGATGAGAGAAGTGTATGGACCTAAAGGCAGTTTGCAGCCTAAGGAACAATCTCCACCTAAATATTATGGGTTTCATTTCTGTCCTCATACAGACACATTCACAAACTGCATTTCCCAAATCCCCTCAATATATTTGTATTTATTTCATGCAGTTTTACTAATGGAGTTTCTGCTGCTTTAAGCAGCCTGTATTAAGAAACCAGTGCAAACAAGTCTCTTCCTTTTGCTAGGAAATAGCTTTCAACCTCTGGGCTCAAATGGAGATTTTCTGTCACATATCAAGGCTAAAATGAATTACTAAAACCAGCTGTACATTGTCCCCTTTACCCCTGTTCTGTTGTGTTTTTTTTTTTTCTGAAGCACAATGAAAAAATAACTTCAGAGAAATTACGACACATAATTGTGATCAAATGACTTGGCCCTTGCTATTGTTTTTGCTGAGCCCAAACGAGGAAACAAGTTTTCATGAGTACAATGGCGGCTTTCCCATTCAGTTAATCTCTTTCATTGAGTTACATTTTATAAAGGTAGAAATGCAAGAATTCACATCCTACATCTACAGCACCACCCAGTTATGGTCAGAGCACTTGAATCAAAGAGCTGACCTGGAGGAGGATGAAGCATCTCTCCATCCAAGGCAGGCAGTGAGCCCCAGCAGGCAGAGCTCTGGACTGAGATTCCCAAGAGAGTGATGCTTCTCCTTGGCATGCCCAGGAACTCACTAGATGGCCTTGAGTAAGTCTCTCTTTCCTTTATGGTTGTGACTATGGAAATGGCATTTCATTTCATTTCATTTCAGACACTTGGGCATCTGTTCATCACCATACATTATTACCCCAATTAGAGATGAAGTTCTGTATGTTATTATAATGTGCATAGATTTCGAAAAAATACAGTTAAACCCAGTTTTTCACTCTTTAATTGTTCTGACTTCATTTGGGATATTTAACCATGCAATACAGCATTGCTGGGTTAAGATACCACACAACTTTTCTGCTTATTGGAGCTGCTGTGCCATGTTTCAGAATTGTTCTCTAGCAAAGGACACCACACCACCTGCTTTTGCTTGGTTTTGTTTTCTGCTGAACAATCACTTCATTTACACTAGAAAACAAGGCAATGACAATTCTGTAATGTATCTATAATGAGTCCATTCGAAAAATGTAACCAGTGTGCAATTTGCCTAAGTGGTGGTTCCCTAAACATTGCAAAGCTTTGCAATGAAATTTTCTATTTACTGTTGGCTTTTAAGCACCTTTTTAAATGTGGTTTTCCCTGCGTATTACCAAAATGTTTGGGAAATTACCTGTCTAGATGCCCTTCCTTTCTTTTTAATATGACCACAGCACCAAACTGCTGCAGCTGCTCACAGAAGAAGCCCCCAGGAGAACCAAAACCAGTCAGTGAGCGAGATCTCTTTTTTGAAGCCAGACTATTGGCTTTTTTTTTTTGGCACTCCCTTCTCCCTAAGAGATGAGGAAATATTCTGGGCAAAGTCAGGTAATGGCTGTGGGGAATTCTCAAGAGACTTGCTCTGATTATTTTTAGGCTGATAAGGAATTTGATTGGATTTGGAGAGAGAAGATGGGAAGAAACTGTTGGTCTTATCAAATAGGATCAGATTTATTTTAAGATTATTTGGAGCACTGAGAGCAAGCTATAGTAAATAAAATATGAACACAAAAAAAGGGAGGACGAAATTGTTCACAGTGACCTACTGTATTACATACTGCATTTCACTTAGCTGATGTCTCGCAAGCGCCAGTCACAACAAAAAAAAGTTCCAGCTTCTCTCACATTTCTCTATGTGACTACATGTGCCACTGACAATTCAAAGCCTTTTCAGTCTTCAGAGAATTAATAAAAATATTCCAATAGATTTGAGAGGTGCTAAAGAGGCAAAAAGTAGACATTGTCCCTTATGCCTAGACTCAAATGTCCTTTTATTTTGAAATAAAGAATAAGTTCTCCAATCTCAGTACAACTCCTTTGTCATGACAGACCACCTGGTAAAAACCCACTTCTAAGAGGAAAAGATCAGCTCTTTACAACTGACAAAGCTTTAGGTTCTGAATCAGTGTATGGCTCCTGCCAATATAAATATCCAAATAGTACTTCCTGGAGAATTAAACCTGGACCTCAGAGTCTCCTGAACTACAACTTCCAGCTCAGTATCAGTAATACATCTAAAATTAATGCTTAACACTCCAACTTACCATTTCAGATTCAGGGACTCAAATATCATGAATGTGTCTGGGAAAATAATCTCCCCATCACGTTACTTTGTCCTCTGAACTACTTTTCCCCTGCCTCTCTCTCCAGTTCAGTGACAGGCAGACAGCAAGGGCCATTATTAGAGCTATGACTGGTACAGTAGCTCCTGCACACTTTGATGATCTGCTTTGATCATCTTGCATCATATTCAATATGATTTTACCCTTTCCATTCTATAGAGAGTGGATATCTCCATTAAAGTCCTCTTCTCTGATTACCATCAATACTGGGGAATTCATGGTGTGCAATGTGGCTTTCAGATCTCAGACACACAGAGATGACAATGTTCAAATTTAATGCTTCCATTGCATCAATATACAACTGCTTTATGGTCAAATCAATCCACTGATTAACAATATTTTATCATTGACTTGAAATCTTGCCCATGCAGAACACAAGCAAGCTATATTAATATTAGCTCTGATTTATCCTACCCTAATCAACACTCAACTGTCACCTATTTTAACTACTGAATATTTAATAACTAGTAGTAAAATAAAAGGGCATTATCAAAGTTTTGGACATCTTCCAAAGCATATTAATTTCTTATGACACCCAACCAGCTTCTCTAAAAACATGCAGAAGCTGTTAGTTTGCATGAAATCAATGAAACAGACACAGCATAATCATGGATACTTCTTAAATTATTTCCTTCAGCAACGGCTGCCTTATTCCTGCCTGCCCTTTGCCTTTGTAAGGAGAATAATTTAGAAAAAAAAAAGAATCACATCTTTAGGTTCCTAGTTGGGCTTATATTACCTATAATGACATTAAGTAATTATTCCACTTCCATTCCACTCTGCTAAACATTAGTCTTAGATAAAGACTAATCATGACTTAAAACTACTTTTCTTTAGAGGGATATGTTAAGGAAGACACGTTGGGTGTGGAAACATTCCCAAGCCACAGACATACTTAAAAGGGCCCTGTAAGAATTCTCACACAGTTTTCAGACTTAAGGTATTAAACACGTTGTAACTTGTGCTACAAAGGGATGGTGAATATTAGCAGGATGGTCAATGGGGTAAGAAACAAATCTTACTTACAAATCTGCTTTCTTTTACACTTGTATGTTCTCTAAACAACAGATGAATTCATTTACAAAAATATTTACAACTTAATTTAAACTGAAAAATATCTAAATATAATCAATGTTGTTGACATTTTCACTGAAATGAAACAAATTAATCAAAGTATTTTAATTATAAAAATTAAAATCATTCATTCAACTGCCAAAAAAATGAGGTTTCTTAACTAAAACCATTACACCAGAAATTAAAAACCTCTTTCACACAGATGTTTCCCAGGAGTTAAAAACATGCCTGGGCTGGCTACTGCTACTGGAGACCAAGTTTTCTCAAAGCTAAGCTAAATCCACTGGACTTTTAGAAGAGCATTTTTCATCTCTCTTCCAAGAAGTGGTTATTACAACCAATCATGTGAAATATATTTTTAATAATGACAATATATAATGCATTATATATTATCATAGGTCTTCACCAAGACATTTTTTCTTGATAAAGGACACCTTTTTCTAGAGCAGAGTTAACACCACTGGTGTGACCATGGGGTGATCATGCCATCCCTACCTGCTCCCAGCTCCAGGTGCCAGCTGCACCTCTGTCCCTTCCCCGATTGCAAATTTAGGTCCCAGACAGTGGGACCCAGACAGTGCAAATTTAGGTAAAAACACAAAAAGGACCCAGACAGGGCAAATTTAGGTAAAAACACAATTGGAGTTAAACTGAGATGATTTTAAAGTCTCCTTAGGATCTGAAATCATAAGCAGTACACAAATGATCCTGTAAAACTACAGATTTTGGAGGGGAGAAAAGTGGAAAATGCTTTTCTTTTTCAAATCTGCCATATAAAATGGTGACATATCCTGAATTATTTTTTTTTGTGTACTCCCATCAAAATCGATGGGAATACTTTAGTGTCATTTGACCTGGATGCTTATCGTCTTTTGTATCTATATTTTTACAAATTATTTTCCTTCTTTTACTGTTCTCTGTACCACAGTTGCCAATACCCTAGTTGTGTGTTAGATGATTTAACATATGTTAAGAGTTTTCTAAAACACTTTGGGATCCTTGGGGATAAAAGGTGCTACATAAATTTATTTATATATTTATATATTTATTTATTTGTATTTTTAAACAATGAAATTGTGTGTCCCCTATAACACATCTACATCCAGATGTTTGCAGACAGCATTTTTGTTATTGTGCATGCCTTATCACTTTGTCTCCTTGAAGAAGACATACTAAAAAGCCAAAATTTCAGTAAAAAAACCCAAATAAAAAGAAAAGTAAAAAAAAAAAAAAACCCCACAACTCACACATTTAGATTTCAGTCTGAAAACCTGATGGACCCATACTGAACGCCCAATAAATCCTGCTCTAGACACTTATGAAGAAATGCACAGACACAAAGGTAAATGCTAATTATGCATTATAATGTTTAAAGAGGGTTTATGCTGGATTTCAAAATATGCACAAGCACTTCAAAAGTAAAGGGCTTTATATTGTATTCCTTGATTTCAAATAGTCTAAACATTTTAGCATTGATGTGCCTTTCCACTCACAGCCTTTGCAGTACACCTCTTGACCTTTCAGCACTCAAGAGTGGGGCTGAGATAACTAAAATCTGGGAAAAGTAGTAAAACACCGAGCACATAATAAATTAAAGACTTGGAAAATTGTGGTAATAAGCCCTTTGGGGTAAGTCTCTTTTAAAGCAGTAGCACTGTTTAACACTACTGGAACAATTCTTGTTTTATTTAAAACTTGTTTTAAGGAGCTTCACCCACTGCTTAGATACAAAATGTGTTTCTGTTACAGTGATGTAATTCTGTTTCAATGAGTTTCTGGTTTATTTCATGATGTCTTTAGAGCTTTGTCTAAATAAAAAGACAACAGTTTGGTGAAATGTTTAGTCCCATATACAGAGAAAGACAAGTTACTCCTTGCACTGAACACTTCCATTTTCAAGGCACGAGGTTTAAGGAAGAAAACCATATGAATCAGTTGACTAAAATGAAAACTTGGCCAATTAACTTTGGCAAGGATTCTTTTGGGATATCTTGTTTGTGCAAAGCCATATATGAATGGGAACCACAGTTTTGGTCTAGATCTCACCTACATTCATTTTTAAAAGTGAATGCCAGCTGGAGGGAAGACTGCTCTCACAGAAAGGAAGAACAACCAGCAGGTGGAACTGCATGATGGAACTACCATGGTAATGAGAAAAAAACAGAAATTACAAGGAATACTTGACACCTATTAATAATATTTGCATGAAGCCCTTAGGGAATCTCAGTAAGTCATGAAAAAGACTGGTCTTTCATGGAAATTTAGAAATGCAGAGATGGTGGTCATGTGCACGCACAAACTCTGGGGAATTCTGCTTTAAACTATGGAATTTGAGAAAAACGGAGGCACTGGAAACCTGAGACTGTTCTTTAGGTCTTTGACATCTGTCTGAGGGGAGGCAGATGGGGAAAAGACCCAACCAAAAGCTTCAATATTGAAGCCATTGTTTACATGCACTTTACATGCAGAGGAGTTGTAGTTACTGCTACAAACCTGCAATAAGAGACATGGATAAGCAACCAGCAATTTTGCAACACATGAAAATCAGAAATTAATAACTGTTAAATAACTTATAAAAAAACAGTCCCAGGTGACTGCTGAGTCTATACTTCTGCAATGGGGCAGCACTGATGTAATTATCAGCATTCATGTTCTCAAAACAACTGATGTGAAAACATGCTAAAGGTGTCAGTTGACAAATGATAGCAAACATAGATCAAAATGAAGCAAGCAAATTGGCAGGAAAAATGAGTGACTGAATTGCCTGAGGGATCACACAGGTGTTAGATATATGACCATGTGAACAGAAATGCATACAAGTATTCACACAGAGCATCTTTTTACCAAGAATATTTTTTATCTCTTCACCATTATAAAACTGTCAACTCATATACATTTATTAGAACTCTAAAGGAACAAAAGCAGAACGACTCATTGCTATTTATTAGTTTGATATGTTAACTAGCAAAAGAGAAAAAAATCTAGATATATTAAGTATGTGGAGACTGCCTACTTTTAATAACTCTAGAAAATCTTTGATCTATGTTAATCTCATGTTATTGTAGTAAGCATGAAGGACCATCATTCATCTCATATGAGCAAGGCACTCTTGCGTGTCATGATAGATTTTATCAAGAAGAAAATGAAGTCAAAGGTGGCTGTCAAGGCACTAGGGTTTTGAGTGAGTTGTTGAATCTCAGAAGGGGATTTTTAACTTGCAGAATTTGATAGAGGAAGGAAAGAAATTTAATTAACCACTTTACATACACAGTACTTCATTGATCATCAAAAAGCTTTCTTCATCTAAATTTGCACAGGAAAAACCCAGGTAGTATTCCAGGTAGAGGGAACTTGCAAAGTAATCAACAGTAGTTCAGTGCACAAATGAAACAATGGGGTATTTTAGTATTGGCAAAGATGCTCTTTCATTATTTCTTTTAAATGTTATGGAGAGATGGGATTTGAGCACAGCAGTAAATGCAGGGCACGAGAATGTTGACAGGATATTAGAAGGAATCCTGTGGTGGCAAAGTCAATGTAATTCTCATCACTCCACAGAAACAGGCCTATGGTATTTTCTGAGCAGTGAGTACAAATAATATTCACTTTGGCTTTTAGCACAGCAGTGACTGGCAAAAACACAAAAATTCTTTTTAAAATAAAAGTCATAAAATGGTATTTTTTTCTTTTTTAATTTGGCAGGCTATGCTAAAAAACACCCAAGATGTTAAAATTAGAGGTTCATTTTTCCTTTCACTTGAGTATCACTAGTTTTTTCACTAGTCAGTGTTGCTTTACAAGATGACACAGGAACATTCTCCCTGACAAGCAGCAGATACTGAAGGCATTCCACTCATGCTGAAGTTAACCAGAAAAGTATCTCACTGATCATTACTGAGAGGAGTTATTGTCCTCACTGTCTGCCAATACAGGTCAGATTCAATACAGGTCAGGTGAGCATTAGACTGTGACTCAGTTCACCTGCCAATGCTCTTTAGTGCTGCTGGCAGCCTAATTCCAATGCACTTTCCAAGAACTGTTTGCACCAGGACTTCAGAAAGGAGCTGTGTAGGTGCTCTGAAAGTTAGTGAACCTTTGGAGGTTCACTATCACTCCAGGAAAGTAACTAAAGCAGGGCTGCAATGATCTAGAATTCTGATTGATTATTTAGCATCAAGTGAACACAAGTATTTATAACACAGACTTCTGAACTCATCTCTAAATGACACTGCTACCAAAATATCAGCAATGCAATTTACCCTGACATTGTACTAAATTCCTCCAACTGGAACAGTAAAAGCATTTGGACACTCATTTCTGCTCTATAAAATGTTAAGCCTGCTCATTTTTGGTTTTTGAGGCTTAGGCCTGAATATCTATATTAGAGCTAGTACCTTTTAGCTTCTTTTACCTAATGCATTTCAAGATTTTCAATTATTAAAAGAGAAACTGTACATAGACAGGAGAGCTGACATCCCATTGCTAAGGGACTGGTTTTAGCTCTGTGTTAAGCTTCAAGAGAATGTGATGGGCAGACAGATCTCTGTACCTGCTGCACAAGAACAAACTTCAGCTCCAGCCACTGTCTGCACAGAGGACAGTGCACAGTTGGCTTCCCATCACACCTCCATGTACATGCTCTCCCCAAAGTCACAAGTACCAGAAGATTAGCATGAGAGAAAGAATATGTGTTGAAATGATGATGAAACTAGAGGTCCACACATATATTGAGTTCATACTACTAACACATACCCTAAAATTACACTAACTAGGAAAGTAGGTCTATATTTACCTGTGGATGCTTGAAGACTTTTTTTCCCTTCTTCTCCACCCAGAAAAAAAAACCCCAAACACATCAATTCTCCTCTTCATTTTCCCACACTAATGCATTATTGACTACAATGTACCAAACTTGCACTTGCAGTCTAACCCACTATTACAGCACCTTGTATCAGTACTTTAAACATTGCTTAACAAGAAAAATATGTCAATATACAATGAAAGCCTTCATTTATGCTTTCAAATTGAGGAAACTGCTGCAAGCTATGTTGTAAATTACCCCCAAGAATGTTTAACTGGGCAAAATAAAGAACAAATTTTAGTGACATCAGACGTGACTCGATTAATAATTAGCAACATTTAACAATATATTAATTTTATCTCCTTTCTATTCCAGTGACCCTTTCAGTCCTCAGCAATGTTAGCATATGCTACCATAAATCATGTCTCAGATTTGTCAACGAGCTTGGAGTAGTTTTGTTATTTGTGAAAATTACAAAGTGAACTCCTGATTCAAAGATGTTTTGATTATGTGGAACAGGGTAGGTGGGAGCTGCCTGATCTCAGCTTCACTCCAGTCTCTCTCAAAACTGAAAAAGAGCTGTAATTAGTATCTATGCAGAAGTCCATCACTTCAATAACTGATGCCACTGACTGGTGGGGCCACTCCAAACTGATCCAAACCAGGTCCTAATGCCAAGTTAGCACTCTGCCTAAAGCAACTGTCAAGTAATGATAGATTGGACAAATCTGATTGCTCTATCAAAACATTCATCTCAAATCTTGATTAGCAAACCTATTGAATTATGATTAATTCACGAGAGTGCTGCTGACAGATAAGGTACTTTATCTGACAATGTGTAGTAGTTGCTTTGCCTGAAGCAAAAAAAGCTCTGAAGCTGCTGGTAAAATAAACAGTATCAACTACAACACATTGCAAAGGATAATGAGGCTACACACACCTTTTAATTTAATAAAGGCTGATCTATGAGAATTTAGCTTCAGCAACAAAAACATAGGGGAGGGACGATAATGACCAGAAAATGACCAAAGTGGCAGGAGAGGAGATAAAACTGCCAGATTGAAAGTACAGAGATGCATGGGATGGGCTACAGAGACTTTTGGGGCAGCTAAGATGAATCACAAAATCCCAAAATTCCTAGCTTTGAGAAAAATCTGATTCCAAAATTATGGCTTATGGCCTTGGTTTTACTGTCTCCTAGGAGAGTGTGACACTTACATGAGATGTGACATTGTCTACTTTGCAGTTCCAGTGAATAAAGCAAGTGGTTAAAAACTGAAAACTGTATTCAGAGCATGAAAGTAAGAGAGATTTGCTTCACTGTTACTAAAATTATATTAAAATAATATCTTGCATTATTTTTAATGTTTCCTAAATTTAAATTAAAAAGAAAACAAATCTATTGTGGTTTTGCAACTTTTAGAAACCATCTACAACAAAAGAATTTTTACAATTAATGAAACTAAAATGTCATGGATTCATCAAGCTTCTTTCAATGCCACCTCTACACACTCCCTACGAATTTGTCCCAGGCTCAGTATATCATAACAGATGTTCCATTACTGAGTAAAGTGAAAACCTACCAGTTTCAACTCAATTTCACTGTCCTGATACCTGCATGTGCACAGGGCAGATCATTAGAAAGCTCCTCATTATTTGAATTTGTAGCACAGTCAGTGAAAAATAGGTATTGAAATATTTCGTTCTGACTTAATGAAGAATCCACCTTCTCCAAGTCACTTGTTAGCTTATCCTGACCTAATAATTTTACAAAAACCCTAATGCACTATAATTATGTTTCTCCCCAGCCAGTATTAACCTTTCTGTGACTCTTTCTTCTTTATTCTCTCTCACACATATTTATTTATTTTACCTAGCCTCTGTTAATCAATGTGAACTGCAGATGGGGTCAAGGAAAGCTACTTCCTCCTTTGATAGCCTCCAATGCTTTCACTCCTGGGGATAAAAATGCTTTAAATGGAGTTATATTCTAGGAAAATCAATATATGATTACTGCAAAGATTTGTATCGATTGCCCTGTTGCATTGCAAAAAGGCTAAAGAAAAATTGCATGGCATATTCCCTTCATTTTCTACTCCAGAGAACTTGCTGCAAATATCTTGGGAGAGTAAGAAGTATTGGAACTTTATTTAATAATCTAAACTTTTCTTTGTTTAACCCTGCTACTTGTATGTTTACTTCGAAAAAAAAATCCCCACTGACATCTCTTTCCTAATGCTTAAAACCAGAGAGCTACTTGCAATCCTGAAACACAAATGCACTGCAGCAAACACCCAGCTTGCAATAACTTCACCCATTTTGTATATTTCATAATAACAAAAAACCCCTCCAAACCCCAAATTCCTATTTTCACTACTTTACCAGAATTGTTCATGCTTCTTCCTAGCACAGACACCACACCAACTATTCAGGCTGGATCATGTTTTCACAGACTATAATGGTGGAGGAGCTGGGTTTCCTGACCTGTTTTCATTTGTCTCGATGTGACCAGAGTTAGGCTTGTTTTTCCCCACAAAAGTCCTAAGAACTGGAACTAGGTTCAATTTTGAAGAGGATCTTATTAAAATTCCTTACAGGAATACAAAATTTTTTTTTAACACATTCTTATTTTGCAAGAATGGCCTAAATGCTTTCAGCAAATTGTTTTCAGACAATAGTCTCTGTAATCTTGTTTCTTGTACTGTGTATTTTTCATTTCCATTATGTGGCCCACTGTCCAAATAGGATACTGCTTTGACTGTTTGAATGGATAATTAAAAGTTGTTAAATAAAGTAACACACCACAATATTTCAAAGTCACTTTGAATGAGTTCTCTGTTCATCAGTTTCCTGAAATGTAATATTATTTACCTCTTAGTAAGATACTCAGAGATCTAGTGCCAGAAAATAATATGGAAGGACTAACAATGATGTTTGTATCAGTGAACACAGAATGCAAACACAAAACTATAATTGCATGTACTGAATTTTTACCAAAATGTGCAAGTACGTGCATGCAATTTCTTGGAATCTTGTGAATAATAGGAACTTCATATTTATAACTATCAAATGTATTGCTTTTATTTCCCCAATTCCACTGGCAAACCAGATAATTAGTTCTAGTACCCTAATATTTAAAAAGGAGTTGCTAGTCAACATCTTCTGCTTTCTGTTCCTTTCTCCTTAACCCTAATATATTTCAGTTTTAAAGAAATAGAAATATTACAGTAGATCCTGTTACTTGCATTTTTCTGTTTCAGGAATACTGTAAATTATTTCAATTTCAATTACATTAAAAGGTATTTCATGGCACGCTCCATTACTTATCTTGTAGAATTATTCAGGCTTTTCCCATGTTGCTCATTTTCATTATTAATAAATTCCTGACACTAATTTTCTTTTTTTAACTCTTTGCAACTTTTTTTCCGAAGTAGGTGCTAAACATAGTACAAATAAATGCTAAACATTCTCAATAATGGACAAAGTGACATCATTTACATAAAGAAAGGGCAATACTAAGCCACATCTGACTCATGAGCCTAATTTACAGGAATTTTCCTTCTATGGATATGCATGTGCAAGAACATGCATGAAATAAATTCTGTTCTGGGAGAAGAGCTTCTAACAGCTCAGTAATTCAGATGTCTGGCCATTTAACTGTTCTGGTGAGAGACAATAAAACCTAGGAATAAAGTTTGTTCCCAGATTATGATTTATGTTAATATCTAAGTGTATGAAGGGTCCCAAGTAGTCTATAATTGGACATTTGACATTTCTCAAAAAGTGCCTGGGGAAGAAGACAGGCACACCTTTTTATGGAATGTATACATATAAGAGAGTAAATAAATACATGGAACGTGAACTCCTGTGAAAACCTGTCTCCTTTAACCAGATTGTTAAATAAAAGGTCTTAACTGCTGAGCTTTTCAGAAATTTGATTCCCCCTTTTTTTTTTTTTTTTTTAAATTTGTTTTCCAATTTTTTTTTCCTGCTAGGCAATCTTACTCCATTCCAGCCTGTGCTGCCCAGCCTCATGCAGTGCTGTATCCCACTGCTACCTGCAGAGAGGGAAAGCAAGTCCCTGGTGGGCAGGACTCCACCATTGCCCCAGTGCAGGAGTTGGTCACTCCAAGGCTACTGCAGCACATACCTGGAAGCTGGCCAGACAGCACTGGGGCCTTGGCATCACAGATAAGAATCCCCTTCATTCAGACCTAGACTGAAAAAAAAAACCCATTTGTACCTGCCCTGTTCTTATTCCCTACGTATCTGTACGTGGCCACTCCTGGAAGCAGAACAGGAGTTTGATGGATCCGTGTCTGAACTTACAGCACTGTTCCTGTGCTTATCTACATGCCCATGCTGGCAGGCAGATGGTCCTGGCAGTGCCAGGAGTAGAGATGCTACACATTGCCCTGTCCAGCTTCCCTCTACTCCTTCAGTGTAAAACAGGTTACAGACTAGACATATATTTTAGGATTAATTTGTTTGATGTTTTTTGGACAGGTGTTCTGCTAGCAGAATAATACATGGAACATGCACTTACAGTCACAAACTTAAGGAAAAGAACTCAATTCCTATTATGACATAAAATGTATACATATATATACGTACAGGCAGCACCACATGCCCTTTTCTGCAAAATGAATACAACATATAGTCTAATTCACATATGCAGAAACTTTCTCCTGATAAAATCAAGTATTTTCTGTATTTTTAGTAATTCTACTATTACATTATTATTACAGGGCATCATTATAATGCCATGAAGAAGAAAAATAGCCTCAGCTTTTCAGCTACTTCTCAAACTCCTGTGAGAATCAATCATTAGCTAGTGTTAAATGTCTTTGTTCCACTGACTTCAGTAGAACTAAAGCAGTTGACAGTGGGTGAAACCTAGACAAGAGTGATATACTGATATATCTGCTCTCTCCTACGGACTAGATGTTTATGAAAAAGCAAGATGGTACAAAATGTGGAGCAATGCTTCCTTCTGTTGGATGAACCCTCTGAACGAGGTGGGGATCTGTAAGTACAAGGTCCTCCTCAAGCCCCTTCTGTCTCAATGTTATTCCACATTCTAAAACACATAGCAACTATTCAGTTAGGCAAATATAACTATGTCTTAATTTGGAGATTTTCATGCTTTGCTAACTAACTATTGAGAATGGCAGCACTTTTACCCCGAGTTTTCAAACGGTCTCGATGGTCACCCACCAACGCACAGCCAGCCCCAGAGCACAGCAGCAGTCACTACGTGTTCGGAACATGACTCTGCAGATCAGGGAACTCTGTCATTTGGTGACCACCAAGGACTGACCACAACACTCAGAGGATGGTAATGCTTGTTAAAGTAAATGTGAAGTGCTGTAGCCCACAAAACAAAGTCAGCGGGTACGCAGAAGCTCTCCCAGACAGGAGGGCACCACTGGATGGTCAGTGAACGCCAGATTATCATCTCCACGAGAAGGGGTGTTAGGCTCTCCCAGAATAAAGTTTCACTTTAATTAAAACCAATTAAAGATATCACTCAAAATCTGGGGTAATCATGACCAGGCAATCTAGCAAAATACTCAGGGCACTACTAAACAATTCTATAATAAAGGCCTAGATTTAAAAATTGCAATAATAGGTATGTATAAACACATACACACACTCTCTCCTCTTAGTACTGACTCATAAAAGGATTAAGTTAAAATTGAATATAGAATCAAATGCATGAAAATCTAGACCCCCATTTGATATATACATATGTAATTGCTTTTCTTGCGTAATCTATGAGTAAAAATCTGGTTCTGTTGCATTCAAAAACAGAATTTCTTCAATGTACAAAACTGCATAGTTTATTAAATAAACACAAACTGGGATATAATGGCATACATTTGTTTTCATTACAAGTAGTAATGCAATATTTCTCTGAGGCTTACTACATTAGCATTTCTCTCCATGTTCCAAATGCCTTTGAACTTTCTGAAAAGCTACATCTGTTAGCTCCCTCGTATACAGCCGAAACTTACCAAGTGAATTAACTTTTAATATAAATTGCTTTGTTCACTATTAAGATTGATGTTGGACACACTGTACTGTAAGTTGCAAACTGCAATTACAATTCACTGCAATTATCTCTGGTTGTTAATAGCACAAGATAGCATGTCACTTTCTACCAAGTGTATAATTTATCATCTGGTTGGGGTTTTTTTTGGTTTTTCCCTTCATGAACTCTTGTGGTATTCCAAATGTATAATCTTGTTGTATTTATTTCCCAGTGGTCCAACAAAATGCACAGCAAGTGCTGACTAGAACAAACTAAAAGGCAGTGCTATTGACAAGCCGTCACTTGAGCAGTAATGAACACTCTGCCTTTACTTTCACCTCACCAAACTAACAGCTTTAATTTATGATAAAGCAAACGAGAGACAACCTCCAGTTTTATTATACCCTCAGTGCTGTTTCAAATCAAGTAATTAGAAGGTCAAGAGGCAGGTCTAGAAAGCCAAACACAAATGCAAGCCCTCTGCACTGACATTTTTAAAAAATCTTGGCTGTTCAAAGAGCATTTTATCCATCCCTCTTCTGCAGAGCAGTGCGAGGCAGTTTTTACCACCGTAACCAATCTGAAACAGTGTAGTTCAATTCTTTGCTAAGTAATTCAGCCCATATGTTCAAAGTGATACCTAGCAGACAATGTCCCTTCTCTGGGCTTCTCTTTAAAAGAAAGGTACAGGTGAGCTTTATAAACATGTTTTTCCGACAGAAACTTTCACTTAAAAGTGGCTTACTTTTTAAAATCTTTTTAGAAGTACAAGAAATTTCACAGATTACCATTAAAAAAAAAAAAGTGAAATATTTGAAGCCAATAAATAAGAAAAAATATATCCATGTTAGAAAGGTGATATATTACAAACTTTAAATTCTCTAAAAGTTTATTAAGTTTATTTGTAACTTGACAAGTAAACTATTCCTAGAACTGCTGAAGAACTAGTTTTTCTTGAATGTTTAGACCAACTGGAATAAAAGCACATAACTATATTTGCTCTTTGCAGTATTGTTATATAAATATTTACAACTAGAGAGATATAATTATGCTAACGCAGCATGTCTCCATTTTCATTATACGATATAATCTTGAATTTAAATTTCAGTCAAACGTACCTCATAATACTTTAGAAGCTATTGAAAGTTGTTCCTCAGCTGTGAACAATGAAACCTACACAATTAGGCACTCTTATTAGGCAACTGTATGCCTTAAGCTACATCAAAGGATACTCCGGTGTATTACTACAGCTCTGTTATATGGTGATTGGAAAATTACTTCCTATTAAGAAACTGTTTTTGCTGAGCCTTTGATGAATTGTCTTAGACTACCTTCACAATTTCAGGTAAATCGTTGAACTCCAGCCAGGTCTGAATAAAAGGCAACAGCTGTTTAACACAAATCAACAGTTTTAGGAAAAGATAAATTGGGGTCCAAATGAAAAAATCTGGGGAATGAAACTGAGCTCACCTATCTGCACGGCCATTGGGACCAAGGCTCTTCCCTTCCTAGAGTGCTTGTGGAATATATGCTAGGAATCTTCACAATACCTCAAAGACAGAACTTTAGTCTCATCCAAAATATTGTTTTTCCACTAGCAGTGGAACAGCAACTCCCACTGACAATACCACACCAGGGTCAGAATGGAGGGCACCACTTGCAGACTTGTGCCACACTAAGTCTTGCACCATGTTTTTCTGTAACTCAAGTCTTGTGAAACTATCAAGCTATTTAGATCATATTTCCTTAGCTAAATAGGATGGTAGAATCCATACAAAAAGGTTTAACTGCCTACATTCAGAATTACAGTTCTCAACAACCAGTATTTTTTCTATGTTCCACAGACATTAGATGAGTTTAACAACAAAAATGACACCCAAATTAAGGCAAATGTTTCACAAGCGCTTGCATAAGAAAACACTGAGATTTTGCAAATATTTATGCATCATGGGAGCTTTTAGCCTCTAGTATATACTATATTTTGGTAAGTATGTCCTATATATTTAACATTTTTTTAAGATTCTGTTGTATTATTTTTCTAAAAGTAATTTTTGCTCTATCATTGCATGTTCATGTGGCAACTGCAATTATGCTTAATGACATAAGTGGTGTAAATGTGTGATTACATAATTAGAACATGCAGTGATGGTGTGAAGGTCCTTATGGAACTGAAGAATCCCCAGAAGATAGTGTACACAGACCTGAGAGAATTAACTCACTGAACTGTACTTTAGTTTTTACAGACAACACAAAATGAATAATTTCAGAAGTTCACTCAAAAGAGCTGTTCAGACAAGAATCCTTTACACAAACTATTATAAGTAGCTTCCACTTTCCCCCTTCTACAGTTGTCAATATTTAAATTTAAATCTTGTGCTGTCAGGGATGGAAAGGTCTTGAATGACTGCAGTGAAAGCAGACTTGGGGGTTATATGGACATTCTGGTGAATAAGAACTTCCTTCTCTTTCCACACCTTAATTGCCAGTCCTTCATAGCTGGTGAAGTTATGTGTAATTCACTCTGAATTCAATTTGGTCTAAATGTCCAAATATACCTAGCCTGTATATTCAATTACATACAGCCAAGTAACATCACACCTCTACAGTAGTGCTGAGCAGCACTCAGAACTGTGAAGTTTTATCCTGGCTCTTATGAAAGCTCTGAAGCTATTTTACTTCAGTAAATTCCTCATGACTGGGCTGTTTTGCCCTGACAAAGGTTTTCAGAGCCTATTTCCTCAAGCTGGTGTTTACAGCATGAGGTTAAATGCATTTCTCTCTATTCTGTGCACTCCCATCATACATTTTCCACCACACAGATAGTGAACTGCCTTCTTCCTACTGCACTGGTCAACAGCACCTGCAAAGATCACTTTGCTTGTCATCTTTTCCCATGAGAAACTCAACGCTGAAGCTTCCACTTTCCTCATACCCTCAGGGTAAGCATATCCTTTCCTAAGATGCAATTAAAACTGATGGCATCCCTTTTGCTGTCCCCTGGCCTGCTCTCATCTAACATTTACTACCTCCCTTATTCAAGCAGAGCACATACCAAATTGTGAATACAGCAAAACTGTAAACCTTGCAAGGAAGCTTAAAAATTAAGCACACAATATATGCACCCAAAAACTCAGAGTGCTATGAAAGAACATCAGATGACTCTGCTGCTTAGTATATTTTTAGATTGATATAGTCTATAGTCATAGTAGCAGGCAAAAGCTGACTCAAATTGTGAACTTTGACAGGTGACAGTAGATTAGTTTGCTTGTGTATGTGTGAGAAAATAAGAGACTGAACGCTTGACTTAAACATATTAGGAACTCTTCCTTGTAGCATTACCTGCTGAAATGCCATCCAAACACAAGATTCAAACCAGATAATATTCAGTGTTAAGTATTTCTTTAGCAAACCTTTGATGGGTTATCAAATTTATGACCTTTTGACAAAAGGAGCTTATGAGGATCATTATGAGATTATGATTTAAAAAAAATATAAATAATTCATTCTTTGATTCAGATGCAGCCATTGCAAGGCAAAACAGCATTTATCTTCAAACTACCGTTCAAAGATTGTTAAACAGTAGAGGAAGTACTGAGGATGTAAGGAAATCTGTGAATCAGTGAAAGATGTTGGTATGCAAGAGTGAAGATATACCAGCTGGGCTCTGCTTCAGCTGGTTACCAGAGGGCCAGGAAGAAATTAGTCTCAGCCATCAGTTGAAAGAACACCTGGACATTAACCTGGGGCACCAATTCCCTTATGAACAAGGTAATCTTTGTTTCCTCACCAATACATCTAGAAACTAAATAATGACTCTTAAAAAATAAATAAAAATTCTTAGTCCCAAGCGTCCTTAAATCACTTCAATAAAGAAAATAAAAAAGTATTTATGAAAAGGGCGAGGGAAAACATAGCAGGCTTCGCTCTCACTTTAAGATGCAAGTGAAATAAACTGCAGTAGCTTCTCTCACCTTCTTGACAAAGGCATGCAAACATGGGGCTGTACCTAATTTATTCTTTAATTATTCTTATTTAATTCTCTAATGAAGAGTTGATGCTTTCCTTGAGGACTTGGCTCGTTGGATGAAAATGGAGCACAAGGTAAATGAACTTATCTTTGGATAGACAGAACTTCTACACTGAAGATGACACAAGCCCTCAAAATAAAAGCCATGCTATACTTTGGCTAGTGGCTTGTACTTTCTCTTCTGTGGCAATCTTGCCTTAGGATGCAGAATGAGGACACAGTTTGTGCTTGCCTGTATAGATCATCCCAAAAAAATGAGTATTGCACAATTTCCATAGACATTTACAAAATCGCACATATGGCTAAGTAGAAACTATTAGTGGTGTTTGAATCATATTATATTTGGCAGCACTGATATTCAGACTGCCAAATACCACCCAATTCCAAATACAGCACTAAACCTCTGCTTTAATACTCCAGCAGACTCTGCCCTTCTGAAACCTTCACAAGGAAAAGCCAAAGATTTAAACTAAATCATTACCTCCCCCCATAAGAAAGAGCTTTTGAAAAAAAAGCTCGATGTATTTTACAAAAGAAAAATATTCTTGTAACAAGATATTTGATTGCTTTCCAATGAAAAATGAAGAACATGTTATATTATTTATTTTATAAAAATTTTATATTTGTCTTTTGGTTTCTATTATCCTGTGTTGGAAGGAAAATAAATAGAATTTTTGCTACTGCCAAACTGGTATACACAGAGAAAAATGCATTTGCTACTCACACTGGAAACAAAGATGAGAAAAATAATTGGCTTTAATGATAAAATTCAATACTAAAAATACTTTTATTAAACTGTCAATACATTTTGGAAGCAAATCCACATTCCACCACAAAGTTGGCATGAATCTGCTCACGATTTATTTTTTCTCTAGTATTTTTGCTAAGGGCACATATCACTTTTTCAGTGTTTCAATCCTTCTCTCGGCAGCCAGCAGCATCCTGGCAGAGCCTTTGATGATGGACATTCTGTCCACTCAGTTTTTATCAACAAATTATTGCAGCAAAACTTTACATCACTGATGACTGTTACTAGAGACGGAGGAATCCTAGAAAATGTTCCCCAAGAAAGACTGGGGAAGGGAAGGCAGGAAGGAGACAAATCCCCTGCAAGCTGAGGAGGTTAGAACAGCTCAGAGACATGAACTGGCAGCTAGAAATGGGCTAAATGCTTCTTACTCCTTCTGTTAGACAATGGTGCTTCTCCCTGGCCATGGAGCTTCTTGAATCACATGTGGGTTACTAAAGTTGTAAAAATCCTAGAATGATTTTTTTTTTCAGCAGCAGATTCAAAACGTAGGATTAGTTTTGCATAATCACATTTTCAATTAACTGATTTTTTTTCTACCACAGATGTGTGCAATAAAATGCACAGAGTATTTATCTTCCAAGAAGAGACTGCTGTCTCCTTGTTAGTGTCAGTACTAAGGTCAGTCTTTGACTGTCATAATTCAAGATTACATAACAACGACTGTGAAAAGTTGATGGGGGTCTCATAGGTATATTGGGATGATATCAGATTTTATTACTACCCCATACAAGTACATGTCAATTATGGAAATACGTTTTCCAAGCTTTCCAAAGGTAGCCAATATCTTAATGTGCACTTTTGTGCCAATTTTCTTCCATGTTTTGCATTAGTGATAACCACTGTCCTTCAGATGACAAGGAACAGAACAGAAATTTTCTCCCACAAAGGATTTTCTTTCTCTGGTAATGAAATACGAATCCTACCCCAGCCAGATATTGGTGCCTTCCATTTTTGGGTCAGCCTTCATCTGCATGTTACACACACACTAAAGATGTATATTTTATCTCTCAATCAGTTCTTATAAGTACATGAAAGGCACATCCTAGAAATTCTTTGCTACAGCTTCTGAATCATGATGTATCTTACGGAAGACGTATTTTAGGTTGTCTGTCCTTTGATTTCCCACAGAAACTAATAAATAATCAACAAAAATATGATTAAAGATGTTGCTTGAACTCTCAGCCAAAATGAATACTAGCTAGTTGAAAATCTTTCTGATCCAAATCTGTTTATCTTAGAAACAGAATTCTAACTCAGATTTTAAAAAGCCTGATGAAGGGTAGGGCTAAGTTTTGACATGATCTTTTCATATACAAAATATCTGTTGAAATAAGAGGGAAAGGTTATGAAACTTGAAATTATAGAGGGATGAAATAGAGCTTAATAAGCTAGAAAAATATTTATCTACAATTGCAATCCTCTCTTAAAAAAAAAAAACAACTACAAAAACCTTTGAAATCTTAATCAACCAATACCTGATGCATTCCTATGAACACTGCTCTATGTCTTTGTTTAAGTAACTAAAGATCACAGCCAAAAGTAGATATTAGATTAAAAGTATTCTAACTTATGCCTAACTTCCTGAATCAAAAGGTGAGGAATAACTAAAATTAAAACTGCAAAATGTGTATTTCCTGTAATTCAATTCTCTGTAAGTTCATCTGTTTATCCAGAAGTCTATCCCAGATTTCTCAAACATATTCAACAAATTTGGCAGTGGGCTTAAATTGAATTTGAGAACATACATGAGACTTCTTCCTTGCCTTTACAAGTATAGGCAGAATAAAAAAGATCTGGTTAAAAAATATAATTTATCAAAACATGTATGACCTCTAGCCTCTTTAAAGAAGTATTTATTTTCAAATAGCCAAACCTGAGATAATTTCATAAACAAATTATTGATATCTGTAAATGCTCAAGATCTGACACACAAACTTTATATTTTGTCATGAAAGAATAGTTTTAGAGGAACAACAACGTAAACAGAAATGGAAGCACCAAAAGCAGGGATTATTTGTAAGAAGCAAGGAGTGCTAATTAAAACTTTCAGTTGTTTTCTTACAAAAATATTGCTAATTGACTAGTAACTATTAAAACAATTGTTTTAAAACTCAATATATAACTACTGTACTTGACAGAAATGCATTTTGTCAATTCTACATAATATATAGTTATTTAGCCAATTTTATATATTTTACTACTTTGAAAATAATTGCTAACTATTTAAATATTTAGTAAAATTGATATTATTTAGGTCTACCTTTAGGAAAAATTGAAAATGTACAATATGATAATTTATTGAATACTTGTTTTTTAATTAAAATAAAACTTAGTGCATCAGATATATTATGAAAAAAAACCCAAACCTAATTTTTTTGTCTTTCACGTCCAGCAAGCATTCAAAACCTGCAGCTCAAGTCCTCTTACATACCAGTATATATAAAGGTTAGAATAGGAAAAGAAGCTTTCCTGCATTTTCAACTCTCAATTGGTTTCTCAGCTTTGAATGAATTAGTCAGTGAACCATAATGAAGGGAAAACTCTCCCTGCATGCTGCCACTGCTGCCAAAAGCCAGCTTAGCAGCTTGGCAGCCTTGCTCCAGGTGTTTAACTCCTTCAGCCATCTGACTTTAACACTTGAGCTGTAAACAAGTGGGCTGCTTCATTACTGGGTTTCATTGATCTTAAGATCTGTACAGCCTCATGTTGATTTCCACACATTTATTTCAAAGCAGAATGATGCAGATATAAATGTCAGTGTTCATTAATTTCCTTACACTGATTTGCTTTTTACTTACTCTAACTTCTATAGAACATATTTAAACTTGCCTTTAAATTTATTAAGAACAACGCAGACCCTTACTTCTCTACATGATTTTTTTTCTAGCATGTTTTCAACAGGACCTGAAGAGGACAAACAAAAAAAATAAAAGGCTTTCTTGTGGCTTTCTCAGCCAGTCCTGCTCAGCCCTTTTAGCAGGTAGCTCTCACAACAAATTTTACAACTGAGGCGAAGAAGTCTCCTTAACTTCACTATTTCAATTACAAGCAAATTCCATTTCAAACCATCTGCAGTAATTAAACAAACACGAGCCCAAGCAGATCAGCACAATGCCTCTTTCCTCAAAGGCATGTAGATGCAGCATGGAAATTCATGTCCAAAGCATAGGAAACACATATGCAGCTACTTAGTCCTCCAGTAAGACAACTTTGTTCAAGGTAATGAGTGTTAGCAGTTTAAAAATCTTGATGATAAAAAGCAGATGCCCAGAAAAAGCTTAATTTGATTGAGAAGAGAGATGTATCTCTGCTAGATGCCCTTACACAGGGACTGGGTCTGTTTTAACATGAGCTGCCGAAGACTAACTTGCAGTCAGCATTCTGGGGTGGCAAACTGGGAAGAGCTTGCAGTTCAGAAAACATCCCCAGCTGTTTGCACAAGGCTTCAGGTGGCAATAGCTGAGTGATAAAGTCTGCACATAATCAGTGGGACCTAGTCATCTTTCAACTCTTGTTTATTCTGATAGAAAATCAAACTACTAAAAGTTCACAAGCAGGGATAATGCAGTGCTCCCAAGAACTCCATTTCACCAACATTATTGCATTCTTAGTACCCTTTTCATTTGACTCAAAGCAACTTATTCTCAAAAAAGCAGCTTTCAGAGCCAGTGTAGGCAGTGTCCAACACAACACAAATATTAAACTGGCCCTCATGCAGGAAACCTCTCAGTGTGCCACTCTAGTAATATATTCTGAAATACACAGAGCTGATTTTTATGTCCAAAAAGGACATAAGCATTTCTATTTATCACATAACTGAAATGCTCTTTCATCACCCTCTTCTGTGTACCTCCTTTCTTTATACTCTACAGACAATACACAAAATGATTTTACAGACTTTCAAAGAAATTTTGTAAGGGAAATAGGAGGATTCAGGTAAGCAGAGCAAATATACCTTTACAGCAAACAGTTGATACTCCTGACACATTTTCATTCAGTGTGTAATTTATGGGAATAAGAGCATTGAAATACTGTCACAACATTATCAGCCCTAGCAAAAAAAAAAAAAACAAAAAAAAAACCATCTAGCATTACTGAAAGTTGATCTGACATTTGGCCTTAAATGAAGGAACACAAACAAGTTTAATATCTCCAGCTGAAAGGACACTCTGCTCATACTCGAGTATCTTAACCCAGCCTGAATGCACTAACACATCCCACTAAAAATCCTTTGATTACTGGTGGTGTTTCCAGCATCCATTAAACATAATATGTTAGTGTAGTGCAAACATAGCATTTAGCTTGTAAGTAAATGTGATTTTAAATATACCTTATGCATGGAGGCTGGAGACATCCACTCTCCTGTCTGTACAAGCTGCTCTGCACAGTTAGCTAACTAGTGCTTTCTCACATTTCATGAAGAGACTCCTCCAAACTCACTGAGGGAATTCCTGAAAGGACTATGAAATTTCAGCCAGAGCCCCAAAACCAGAGCACGAACCACAGAAAGACTCAGCCCTTTTCAAGACATCAAACAGCTTCTAGTCTATAATTTAAAAAGCAATTAAAAATTACAGAAGGCACAATGTCTGTGTATGCGATCTCAACAACTGCTCTGTGGGTTGTTTCATCCCAAACCTGTGTAAACTAAGTTTTAAGGAAGTATTTCTCTCTCTATGGAAGTCCTTAGTGCATATTTCATATCACTTATGGTATTTAAGAGGAGAACATAAACAACATTAGGTGTCTCAGCACAAGCAGTGCAGACCTCAGTGTCACACACACTGGCACATACAAGCACAAGGTAACTTCTGTGAATTACAAAAAAGCAAAATGATTTCCTAGCAGAGAACACAAAGACCTGAAAGAAATTGATCAATATTTTTGTGCTTCTTCTATTCAGCAACTAAGGGGATAGGAAAATGTATATTGTTAGTTTTCTATATACAAGTAGAGGTCTTTTATGAACCATTATTTTAGCAATTAAGCCTTCCCCAAGTACTCTACACTTGCAAATACTGAAAATAGCATCCCACTACACACATCAGTTGTAGGTAGAGACTTGAGTGAAAACACAGGCTGAAAATAAAGCTGTTGCATATGTGCAAATTAGCACAGAGTTAACTGGAGATCTGTTGTAGGCATTAGGAGCTGAAGGCATGTCTTACTGTGCATCAATGATGAATTTCAATGATTGGTCCTACAAATCAAAATCAGACTAAGCTTCACTTACCTATTATCTCTTCATAAGAAGTAAAAAACCTTTTTTCAGTATAGAATACCTCACAGCAACAGAATTTAAAATATATCTGAACTCAATGCATATAAAAATATATTTACTGTTTCTACATAGTACCATAATTTCTGCCTATGCCTCTCTATCTTCTTTTGTTATCTTGAAAAAAATAATTCTGGGATAATGTAATAAATACTTACGCATCAGAATATATATATATTATATATATATAAAATATATTAAATGCCAACAGAAAATGCCAAGAATGTAAAGTAGTGATGACAGTTTTTGTTGACTAGTTTGTGAACAGCCACCATATCAAATGTTCCATAAACACAATAATTAGCTGGTGTTGGCTAGGCATGTGCATGAAGGGAAAACAAGGAAACCAAGTATCTAGAATCTGAATTCTAAACTTGAACAGTTCCAACACCCATTTCTACATAATTGATCTCTAGCATGCATCTAATTTTCCAAAAGATTACTAGTCACTTGATCTGAGATGTGATACACACGCTCTCTATGATTCTGGACAGTATTTGAAGCTCTGCACCTGCTAGAAGCAAAATCTCTATAAAACTCCTGAATGAAATCCCAGCTCCTGCTGTTGTTAATAGCAATGTCCTCCCAGACATCCATGAATTTCTTCATGTTAAGAAAATCAAATTATGGAATTATTAAGAAATTGTCAAATTCCAGTGAAAACTAAAAAATGAGGCTAATCCCTGAATCCTACTGCCTGTTTTGAAGGTAAAAGGCTGAGCAGCAGATAGGGACAGTGAAAAAACATGGGAACTGCATCAACATAAATTCTCAAGCAAAGGCCTTGAATGGATTTATACATCTTAAATCTCATTATTATTCACTCTCAAGTCAATACTACTACTAAGACACCAAAGTACACATTTTGTTTAATGCAATCCAGGGTATTTCCACCGTACACTGTCCTTCAAAAATTTCTAAAGTGTTTTAAAATACTAAAGGCCAAAAAAACCTAATTATTGCATTTATACAAACTATTTAGCAACTATCTTAGCAAAGAGGAAAAGACAGAAAAAGAAAGAAGTGGTCTTCTGTGATGAGCAGTAACCATACAGTAATCACACACTCCCTTCAGTCACAGCCACTCCTGTCTCCAAATATGAACTATTTGTCTTCAAGAATTCTTCTTAGCCTGTATGAGCATATTTAACTGTCTGACTTGTTCTGCAAGTTGTTTTTAATTGCTTTAATGTGAAAAAAACAGTGATAATAAAATTATCCTCCAGATCTCTGAACTGTGTTGACAGTTGCAATAAGAGAAAGATCACATAAAAGTGCATTTTCACCAACCATGGACAAACCCTTGGAAATTTGCCATGTTGACACTAGAAGTGGAAGCTGACTAGAAGTTTTGCATTCATGCTTATAAATGGCTATAGCAAAATGACAATTATCATTCATTTCAATTCAGAGCCATGCAGAGAAAAGAAAAATATCTAGCATATAACCTTTGTAAACCAGTAACATAATACATTCATGCTCCTATGGTATGATGTCAAGGTAAATATTTTTCCTCAAATTTTACATCTCTGAGTGAATTTGGTGGGTATCATTCTATCATCTAAATTAATGCCATTATATTCAGATTTTACAGAAACAGAATTGAGTTCTTCATTACCAAATCAGCTCAGATGATGCAGCACAATGTAAAAACCCCTGTGTTCCTACAGAACCTGGTGTTCCCTTGCCTTCTCTGCAGGTGGATTTGGGGCAAATGGATTTGCACAAGTGGATGCTGAGTCTCAATGCAGTCTTTTTCCCTAGGACACTTTACCCCTTAGCTCTGTTTGACTTTATGTGGCACATTTCAGAGTTATCCTAGATGAGTTCAGAGCACAATTCTATCACTTTTAAAGACAATCTACACACCAGATTCTTTGAATCTTCTTGATTTAGTCTAACATTTCTTTGCTACCTTTCTGAAGCAGGCCAAGCTAAGGAAATGCACATTCTCCTCGTTCTCTAGACTCTGGATAACCCCATGAAACATTTTCTGAAAGACACAGACAGTGACTCTGACGTGCTGCTGATTTTAAATGAAGACTGCATTCCTATGGCGATGGCAATCACACAAGTTTTCAAAAAGCACATTTATTTCAGATCTTATCTTGAAGAATGAACAGAATTTTGACTGATTCAAGGCCTGTGCCAACAGCAGCTAGCATTGAGCATGGAGCTGAGACCCTGGGGAGTGAAAGTCAAGTGGGTGGAACTCAAGGTGACTAACTGCCCACTTTGTACTGCCAGCCAGCACATTCCAAAAATAGGGCACTGCGCTGGCTGGGGAAGGATCTTGTTACAGCAGACAGAGGATATTACTAGCACAGGGCATGTCAGCTACTATTTGTCCCTACCAAATAATACTTTGGGCCAAGCATTCAAAGACAGTTAAGGCCATCCTTGGTTTTGGGCCAGGAGGTTTAACCCCAGAAGTCACTGCTACCACACAATTTGTGGTGTAAACTAGAAGGTTGTCAAAACATTTCAATGTGCTTACAAATCAAATAAATTGCTTCATTTGCAACTACACTTTACTGTAAGTGCAGAAGCATAAGGCTACTGATTTTTATCATGTACTTCCACAGTTGTGGAAGCAGAATTTCCCGTAGAAGAAGCTTCATTTAAAACTGGTCCTTCCTTAAGGCAGGTGAAACAAAGAGTATGATAAGGCCAATGATCATACCCCTACTACCCTTCAGAAGCATAAAGAGACTCTTGTACACTAAAATACCCACTCCCCCCAAATATATATGCATAAATTACACATTCATATGCACACACACATGTACATAAACACAGTATATATATTTAGTGGAAGACAAGTATAGCTAATGGGATTTTGATTGCTTTCGTAAATGTTGATATCGGTTTCATCAGTTAGAATTTAGACTTACCTAGTCTGAAGGTGTGCCTTTACAAGGCACATTTTATTTTGATCCTGCACGAGCTAAATGCCAGCAGTCACCCTGTGAGGAATATTGCTGTGGTCCTTGTCTCTTATGCTGATGCCTTTTAAAGCTACACTCAGCTCTGCTGTGGAAAAAGGTTTCATAGACCAAATAAAAACTGCCTTTATCCAAACATTTACTATCACATAATAAACAATTTCTTATTTGTGATACCAGTACAAAGTCTAGAAACGTGTTCCTAATTCTGTGTAATCAAGATTGTGCTGCCTTAAGACTTTGCAAGTCCCCACAGATGTGAACTGGATGTAAAGGACAGCGTGTGACAGCCCCCAGCTACCTGCTTTGCCAGGAGGACCCCAGGAGGAGCTTTCAGGGCTTTGGGAAGGCAGGGCCTCCAAAGGAGCACACAGAACACTGGCAGCCTTCATTGTCTCAAGGAGATAAGAAAAGACATCATTCATTTCAAACCTTTCTTCTTTGTCCTTCTCCTCCCACTCACAATGATGGCAAATTTACACTTTTTGGTTGCAAACGCCATATTTTGTACAATGTAAATCCAAATAGAAGTTTTCTAAATGTGCCAAACATAAGAACAACATCTCCATGTTTAACAGTGCTGATTCTATTTCCAGCCATATTAAACTCTGATCTTAATGACTTCAAGTTATTAGAAGCTTAATGTAATAATCACAAAGAAACAATTATTATACAATTAGAAAGACGTGTGTCAACTGTGTTTATACTTTTTAAGAAACTATTTCTCAATTAAATGCTATGCTTTGTGTTCAGACAATGCCCAGTAGATTATGTCTGTGTCCTTCAAATCCTGCCTATATAAGTGCAATGCACAGCTTTTACATTTTATCACTCTTATAAAACATTCAACAAGATTTTCTTTCAAAACCAACACTTTTTGGAATGGAGTAACAGCAAAAAAAGGACACCTTCTTAGTTGACATCATAGCACTACCTAAATAAAATGGATACCAAGGTTCACATTAACATGATAAACATTAGAAACACTGATTTTGATTATTTCAGGAGTCTTAAAAGGTTTTTCTGAAGAGTGAGACATAAAAAAAAAGAAATAAAAATGTAAAATAACCCTTTTCTGTGCTATAAATCACTGAGCTGCTTTTCCAAAATCCATTAATAAAAACAGTGATTGTATTTCATGTTACAGTTATCTACAAAAGACCATTCTTAATTGCTTTTAAGGCATCATGTTTTATTTTAGCCAGGTTCACATTTTATTATAGAAGACTAATGGGGCAGAGATTCCTAGCAGAACTTATATGGACCAGTCAACTATAAAGAGGGTATAAAAACAGTTATGGAGGAAAAATAAAAATTAAAAACTGCAGCTAAGCTTTCAGATTTACAGGTCTAATAAAATGTGTCATAAACTTTTGCTTTCATTCCAAAGCTTTGTTGTAAGAACATGCAGAATCTTTCCCCATTTCAAAAGTGTATGTTCAAAAGTTAAATCTTTCTATTTCCATTTTTAGTTTATAGTCTTGGTTGGGTACATGTAATTTCTTAAAATTTATTGCTATTTCATTAAATATCCCTGCTGATCAGAATGCAAGAGTGATAAGGAGGAGAACCATTACAGGATAATAATAATAACGGCATTTCTTGTTAATGAGGTAATAACAAGAGGCCTTCAGGCTTTCTGCTTCAAAGTTTATTTAACCAAACTACTTTATTTTTATCTTATTAACCAGAACCCTCAAGTTGTCATTGCCCTAATAACAATTCTAATACCTACTGGATTCATTTATTAAATTAGTTAAGGAATAAAATAATAAGCTAGACCTAAGAACTTTAAAAACCTCAGGGTATTAAACTGAGATGAACTTGTCTGGATGTAACACTGAGTTTGCTCTGATTTGAGACCATAGGTGTTGCTCTACTGTTTGCAACACGATCTTCCAGGAAAGACTGAGATCCTAATCCTCTACCCCATTTAATTATTTTCTAGATCAAAGAAATTAGCACTTGTGTCCTTATAAATTCTAGCTCATTTATGTCATCCTGCCTACTTACTTTAGCTTATTAGTTGCAGCTGGATACCATTCCATTATTTTTCCAGACCTAATTGTATTGATGCAGATGAGCTGCAGCTCAATTACAAATTTCTTGATATGTGGGATATGATTAGGAAAAAAAACAGTATTCTTAAAAGAAAAAAAAATCAAGTTGAACTTTATTGTCACAATGGAAAGCAATCTGAACAGTCAGAACTATCCCAGACTTGTGGGGCTGGTTTTCTTTACATATTTCCTAATTTTTAATCTAATCTTGTTGTCTTTAAGGTCTATACTTAATTCCAGGGCTGGTTTGCTTCCATGGTAAAGAAACATCTTCAAATGGGTCACATACCTTACCTGCCCAAGACCTGCAGAAATAACACTGCTGCCTGCCATGACAACAACAAATAAGGGAGGCAGTATAAGAATTTATCCTTTTTTTAACCTACAAGAGTAAACGACTGCATATGAATATTTTGGAACAATCTGGTGGCAAAGAGGCAAAAGGATCTGACTGAAAGCCTATTGCTAGCAAGGTGCACAGTCACCCAGTGGGCTTTGATCAAGTTTGGCTATAAACTTGTTATAGCCATGGAAGTCCCATCTCTTGTTCACAGAGTGGGCAGCTCTTAAGGACAGTGCCACAATACTCAGTTTCATGTACTATTTTGGCAGGTTGCATTCTGTTAAATATAACAAATTTTCAGGCTGAAGTAGCTATGAAAATCTGGATCACGTGAACTGAGTGTCGTTTCTCTAATTGTTCTGCTCCATTTCTGGCTGTACTAGAATTAACCAAGGCAAATTATTCAAGTGGAAATATTCTCATTTCCTAGGTGAACAGCAAGTCCTCCACAGAGAAAGCTGCTTCATTATGCACATAGGCAAACTGACGTGTGCAAAACTGTATGTGCAATAGATAGCTCTATTTCCCCCAGATATCAGCAGCTAACAGGTTTAGGTTTAATTCCCCCTCATACTCGTCTGCCACAAACACTTTTAAATAGAAGAATCTCAAACTGGCTCAGGTTTGTTCCCAGCAGGCATACTTGTAAAGATAAAAAGACTTAAGATTTTTTTTTTTTTTTTCCCCTTGCTTACTCCCTATTTTGGTAGTTTCTAACAAGAAGGGCCAAGGAAGGAATGGAATGCTTAGCCCAGCACCACAGTCTGATCTTGCACAAAAAAACCCACAAGAGCAGTCAAGCAAAGTAACTGTGTTCCTATTTCTGGGTTTAAATTTCCATGCCAGGTTGTCTTTAATGTCTGGTTCTCAAAGTTTGCCTACTCTTAATCCTTCTTGCTAAAAAATTAGTTTTGTTTTTTTTTTTTCATCCTACAGCTTCTGGCAGCAAGTGGTATGTAAATGTTCAGTAGCCCATCTGAACCCTGTTTCAGAACAAAACAATTTCAGTTTCTAAGTGTCTGAATTACTTTAACTAAATCTGAGGATTTACCTATTGAAGCTTGAGCAGCTCCCTTTCAACTCTGAATGAAGGAAGAATTACGAGACTGGAGTTATTCAATGAGAGCTATCTGTCCTGGCACTTAATCAAAGGGATTAGGATTTGGAAAGAAAAGCCTACAGGTGATCCTCCAGGAAGCATACCAAGCAGTTATCAAAAACATACAAGTTCAAAGCAGCTCAATTTTCATATGTTAAAAGTATTTGGATGAAGCCTCAGGCTTGTTTCTAGGTAAAGAATTGTGTTAAAGCTGTTTGTACTTGCATACTTAGTAGACAAGGGAATGAAATAGCATGTGGTGAAGCAGTACTAGGTCCATCTAACCCTGATGTAACACAATAAATCAATCTTGTTCTGTTAGTGAAACATGATCTGATACTGAGTCCAAGTTTCTGTGCTCTTTTCCCACTCTGGCAGTTGTAACAGACACTCATTTACCTCTTCAGCAAAGGAAGTTGTCATAGTATAAAAGGAAAGATGTTACACGCCACATCAAGTGCTTTAATAATTGTTATTAATCATGTAACAGTGTTCTCACCCTCCACTCAATACATTGAACTTAAAACATATTCAGTATCTTTGTAAGACTATTTTTAGAATTCTAATAATCAGAGATCTGTCTTAGTCAACTTGAGGTGTCAGTAACCAAAGCTAACATTAATTCACAACTACAATGTTTTTTATTTACCACAAGCACTACATCACACTGACATAAAAGGGCAGGTTAGGGACATTTTCTGTCTCATTGCCAAAAGAGGTATTGTTTGAATAGCATGGCTGGACCAGCTGTGGATCCAGGATAAAGTACTTTGAGGTTCTAAGCCTCCCCACCACATCTCTCAGATGGCTTTCCTTGCCAAGCACAGGCAGTTACTTTTTATATGGAATAAATGGAGGCATGGCTGTGCAGAAGGAAACAGAAATAGAAAGAATCCACTGTAAAAAGTAAGTTCCTACTGAAAATCTCTATGTATAAATCATACAGGCAGTCACCATGTGAGTTAACACTGAATCATTCTCTGCAGAGTTTACCCAGTCTGCAAATACCATGAGAGGTGCAGAGAGCAGAGTTATCCCCAGCAGCAGCAGCTGAGGGTCCTTGGCACCAGTGGTCTGGAAACCGAGACAGTTCCTACAGTACTGAGAGCATGGCTTTGGGCCACAAAAAATTCTTACTACTCAAGAGGTTTTAAAAATGTATATATACATCTCCCTAGATAGATATTTATACATCTGTATATATACATCTCTCTATGTATATTTATACATCTATATATATATATATATTTATACATATATATATATATATATATCTATAAATCATTATCTCAACTCGAGGGCAAGTGCTTCACAGCCTAGTCCACAGGGAAGGAGAATGGCACTGAAAGGGAAAAAAAATATTTCTATGCAGAAAGAAAAAGAGGAAAGATGTGGAGCATCCTAGCTTCCAGTCTTTACCTGTCAATACTTACAAAACTTCTTTGTGTTTCTTTTCTTTTAATATTATGTACCAGCCTATGTACATACCATATGTATAATTACAGAATATTCTGAGTTGGAAGGCACTCACAAGGATCTTGGAATCCAACTCTTAACTGCATAACAGACAACCAATTAACTGAAGTGTGCACATAGGAAATAAAGATTTCTGCATCCATCAATTTCTCTGGCAAACTCATGAAGAAAAGTTTGAGTATCTAAGGGCCAGCTCAGTTAACACAAAAGCAAAAGATAAAAATTCCATAAAATGACAAAATGTAGGAGTTATGCAGTGTATGTAGGAAAAATATTTTTAAAGTAGATGTTTATGTGGTCACAAAAATCTGATTTGTCAATATTTACAAAATCACTTTGTAATAATTTTTAACCAAGACTTGGATTGTGGACTTCACCTGAAGTCCCAGGCTTAGTTAATTCAAACAAATAAGGGAAAACAAACTAAGTGTTTGAAGAACATTACTCTGAGTGGATCATTACAGATTGTTCAGAATAAATGCATTACTCAGTCCTGAAATACAAACCTTGCAACAAACAAACTGTAGCAGTGCTACACAATAGAGAAACAATACCTTAATACTGACTCTCTGTGGCTTCCTATCAGCTTTTATTGGTAATTTGCAAATTACCTGCTTAAATACTCTCCAGAGACAATCTTGAAGTTCCTTACTTGGGCCAAATTCACACTTAAGAGCAACAAGATTTAGTCTAAAAGCACTTATGAGAAGCTGGAATAAATTTAAATTTATATTCTGATTCTGTCTCCACAGAGACTCACATATTTATGTTCATGTCTGTAGAATCAGGGCCTTAAATGTTAAGGTAAAAAGTAAGAAGAAAAATGTGCAACAGTTTTGTTGTGTGTCCTTCACAATTACTCTTTAAAAAGGTAGAGTTATTGAACAGGAACATATATTGAAATAATAAAACTCTGCTAAATATATCCTTGCTCCAAGTAAAATATACATGGTTTATTTTGAACTTATGCTTTTATAAGTGAAACTAAGGGAGTTTTACTCTTCACTCTTCCCTTACTAACACAGGCTTCAAGGCATTGCATTATGAAAAAGCTGTGTGCTAGACTACAGAACAAGCATAATACTTAATATTTTAAGCTTGCTGATAGACAAAAGAGCTATTCTAAATAAATTCCAAAGTCTTTAAAGATCCCAGTTATTTTAGAGAACTGCCAGGTACCCTAATTCATTCCTATATTTCACTTGGGACTTACACCTGTACCAATAGATGCTATTCACAATCCTGACATTGTACTAGACACCACAAAAACAAAGAACAGGAATCAGCTATGAAGAATCTAGAGTAAAAAAAAAAAAAAAAAAAAAAAAAAAAACCCAAAAAAACAAAAAAAAAAAAAAACCCAAAAAAAAAAAAAAAAAAACCCAAAAAAAAAAAACAACCCCAAAAAACAACAAAATCAAAAAACCCCAAAACAAAACCAAAAAAACCCAGGACAAATAGGACAGGAGGAATTCTGTGTTCTGTTTACAGCAGTACAGAGACATTAAGTACCTTCCCTAAGTACCTATAAAAAAGCAGAGAGAAAGCTGGAATTGAATCCATATCACTTATCTCTCTTTCCATAGTATAGAAAACAACCCTATCAAAATCATCAATAGCTGAGGGCACTCAGCACTTTGTAAGATCAGTCAGCAAGAAGTTCATCTTTCTTTAAAATAAAGCTATTGGAAGCCAAATATCAGTGTCATTCATAACTGTGTAGCCTCACAAAGATTCCTAATTTCAGTGGAGATCCTTGGAGGGGAATTTGACTCTGGAAAGAGTCAGTTATTTAAACTGATAAGTTTGGTAAGGAATTTTAACTAACTTCAATGGAGATCCTTTGGATTTACACCAGCATAAGTGTACTTGTCCTTGTACAGCTATACCAGTTAGCTCTCATAAAAATAGAAAGGGCTGTTACCATCACAACATAAACATTGGAATACATCTTTGTGCACTACTTAAAAAAAAAAAAAAAGAAAAAAAAAGATATATTGCATGATTGCTACAATTCTATTTTTATGTCTTTTTGCCAAAAAGAAAATATGGTTTTAATATAAGTTTACATCTGCGTGGTATTACATGCATGTAAAACAGATGTAACCCAATTACATTTTCATTTAAATTGCTAAATAGCTACTTAAGTAAAAAGCTAAAATAACATACAAACAACAGTTACTATAATAACAAGTGTTCTTAGAATTAAATGAAAGGGATCAAAGCTACAGCACACAAAATTTGAGCTGGTCTTTGAAAAAGATACAGTGACATAACAGCACTGTATTGATTTACTCAGTAATTTAATGTCTCTACAACTCAGCCAGAAGACACATCTCAGTTTAGCAGAGACACATGGAGGAAAATTCAAGGAGTTTATACAGAGACTTTGGGTCTAATAAAGATTAGACATACTCTACTTGAGTTTATGTAGCAAAATCCCAAATTGGAAATTAGAATACCAATGCAATGCATTCAACTTGATTATAGTTTTAGGCAGACCTGTCTGAACTGGCTGGACTCAGAAACCACATCCTAACATTTAACCTGAGTGTGCTTTTTTTTAAATTATTTTTAGCAGAGAATTGCAATCTTCAGGATAGATACCATATTTACTACTATTTCTATGTATGCAAATATAAATTTACTAGACATAAATCTGAGTGACCAATAATAATAATATGGTGAGTACAGTGGAAAGATAGAATCAACTCTCTTTGATTATTTAATGAAGAGAAAATAAATCTAATTCTCATTTAAACTTATTTACCAGAAAGGGCTAAAATTTCAAAGCCTGGACACAAAAGGGTGACTTGCATTGGTAAGGCACATCTAAGCACATGTGAAATATTCTGGAAAAGGAAATACAAATACAGCATTCTGTATTCCTACTGTCACTCTCAGGAACTTAAAATAGTGGTACGTTTTGTATTAAAAAAAAAATACGTTTTGTATTAAAATATTTGCATTGCATGCAAATACCTGTGACTTCTATTGGAGTATGACTTGAGGGGAAAAACAATCATATATTTTTATCTGCAATAAAACCTATCTTTTAATTACCTTATTTGTTCACACTTTTATAGAGTTTCCCATCTGCATGCTTTTCCATCCAAGGTACTTGTACAGACTTGTGTAAGTGGATAATAAGATTATGAAATTTATATCTACTGCCATGAACCAGCTCTTATGCAGGTTCTGTGTGTACATCTACTCTTTGCTAGAGACTGTTCTTCGTATCCTATTACACTATGTACTTGTTAGGCTGCATGTGACTAATGAAAGTTCAACAAGCTGATAAGCTGAGCTTGGTAGGAACATGCAAAAGCAGGCCTTTTTTTTTTTTTTTTGTCCTAACAAATTATTTTCTATTAAAGAAGCAGTTAATAATAGTAATAAAATCATAGAATGCTTTGGGTTAGAAGTGACCTTAAGGATCACCTAGTTCCAACCCCCTGCAACCTTCCATGATCCCAGGTTCCTCAAAGCCCAACCCAACCTGGCCTTGAGCACCTCCAGGGACTGGGCAGCCACAGCTTCCTGGGATCAGTTCCAGTGGCTCACCCCCCTCACAGGGAAGAATCTCTTCCTGACAGCTAATCTAAACACCCAAGTGTCACCTGGGAATTCCTTTTGTCTGTGAGCTTGCTCTGCTGACAGTGCAAGCAGCAGCAACCTAACCAGACTGGCTTGAGGTGGCTGCTGCCTGCTAAACCACCCTCTCATCCTCTTTGTTGTTTTAGTCTTGAACTAGAGCAAACTCCAAGGAGTAACACAACTGAACATGTGTTTCATCTGCCAGCAGTTTGAGTGCAGGACAAGGTAAGGAAAAGTACAAGGCATTCAACCTTCCCACTTACCCAAAACCATATTTGCAAGAGAAACTTGGGGTTTTTTTAAATGATAAGAGACACATTTGAAACAACTTCAGTTCCAAGGCCAACAGAAGTTCAGATTGCTGAGCATTTAATTACAGGTACTCAGTATGTGTTGAACTCAGGACCCTCAGGTGAAATTCCCATTTAGGGTCCTCGAAATCTTCTATTTTATTAATAGCCTACTCTTCTCTTGCTTTTATGCACCCAGAAATGACTACCAAAAGTTTAATATTTACAGACAATTACTTAATGAATAATAAATATTTTGATTCTGTACAAAAATGGGACCTTGAAACCAAAAGTTGAAACCAAAACATGTGCTTTGAAGCAAAAAGCAATTTTGGGGGAATATGCAAAGCCAGGAAGCAGATCTGAGTACTCCCTGTTGCTGTTCATCAGAAGGGAATAGGACTACTGGAAAGTCCTACTATTTATTATCAGTCTGTCTTAAAAAGATAGATCAAATAATGTCACCAATATCACATGCAAGCAGTTTTTTGAAGCAAAGTTTTGGTCTCCTCCTGCATCCTTTAAGCTACCTAGAACAAAGAGGAGTCAGAGTGATGACAGCAGGCTGAAGAAATTCATGGCTTCCAAAGACCTCTCTTTTTGTGCACTGAGGCTGAGTACTTATAGACTGAAGTACATTTTTACCTGTTTCTAGATCATCTGGGAAAGGCACATTTATCTTGCAAAAGCACAGCTTATTCTTTGCTCATTTTAAAGAAATTATCTTCATTAAAAAAACTCCCATGAATTAACTTGCCAGGCAAGTTAATATTCTGGTGTTCTCTTTGTGTGGTCTGATAGAACAAATCAGCTTTATAAAAACTTCCATTTTCACATAACATGAGGCCCTGTATTATTATTCATAGAAAACTTGTGATCTGAATGAAAAAAAGAACTGTGTTTTTTCCATTGGAAAAAAATCAACAGTAGTTACTTTATTGTGAAAGGTTCAGTGTATGCAGTCACAGGCATTAGAACACTGACACTTCTAAAGGAAGAATCAGCCTCTGACCCTATTTTGAAGTGCCAATACCACTTTAGTGCTTGCATTTTAAAATATTTATTTCCTTCATAGATATTTTATGTGGAGATCTCAGTCCCTCAGCAGCAAACATTCTTATTTTCACATTAGCAGAAGCCCAATACTAACATGATGCTTTATTATGAAAGACTTTCCTTCTTGGAAATCAGATTGTCTTCTACTGTGTTAAATGCATAAAATCATGTCTGCATTTGGTAACGGACAGATGTAGAATCATAAATATGAAAAAGCAAATTCTTCAGCAAAAAGCTGAAGAAAAACATTTTTGTATTCTTGTCTCTGGGAGGGAAATAGGCTTTGTTTTGAATTGTATTTATGCTGAGAGATAATTTACATCACTTTCCAACTTAGCTCTATTTCCTCTATGAATATATAGTTCTGCTACCTCTTTTTCTGGAGGGGACCATGTAGAACATTGATTATCAGAAAGTCAAGAAATTGACCCAGTGAAGAATTAATTTAAATTCTTTTTTCAGTTTCCAAGTGAGTTTCTGCCCCTCACAAACAATAATTACATTTCTGAATGCTGCCAGAGCTGAAGCCAACAGTTCTTCATAGAACTCTGGCAACCTTGCATCAGTAAGTGCCAGCATGGTGGAGCTGCTGGGTTTCTCTAGAACCTGCTACACAATTAAAATTGATACTGTCTGACAGGATAAATAATGACCAGGGTAAACTCTCCACCCTATGACACAAGCTGCCTTTCATAACACAAGACAAGGTACCCTCAAGATATGTATATGCTTCTGTTCATTAATGGTCAGTATATTTCAATAGTGTGACCTTTTGATCATATTTTATGTCAACTGACAATTATATGAACTTTCCTGTCATGTTCAAGTCCTTTCTTTCCCCCATCTCAATTTCTTTTTTTTTTTTCAGTCATCTTTTCACTCCTTACCAGCAAAATCCTCCCAAAACACAAAGTTCTATTACCATGAGTAAAAAAGGTATTTTAGGTCTCAATTTCCTTTTCAATGTTTACTTCCATTTTAATTCCTCTTACACACACTGAATATCCATTTATTACCTTTGTGTCAAGTTTCTATCAACTTCCTTTCTGATCACCTCTGCTTGGGCCATCTTTTGTCCACAGAAATCACTTCCACTAAATGGTGTAATAATTGCTTTGAAAAATTTTAGAGCCTTTACTATTCCATGCACCTTTATTCTCTTTTATTGCTGTTAATCTTGCTGGGCCCAAAATCCTGAAAATGCATTGTGTCTGAGCACTTAAGATTAATTTGATATTCATTTGATATTCTCTTCCACAGTTTGATATTGTCATTTAGAAGGTCCTTGTCCTCCCCTGTCCCATTCTTGGTCCACTCCTCTCCTCAAGTGCCCAGTTCCTTCATATAGAATGTATTAAACTTTTCCTTTCCAAAATAAACACTTTGCTGTATAAACCACTGTCAAACTGACATCATGCCCCTGACAACTCTGTAAATTTTTTATCAAATTAAAAACTTCAAATGACTGATCCATCTTCTACAATCCCTTAAGTCCCTGTTTTTCCATGTTGGGTTAGGTCATTCAGAAAAAACTACTTCAAGACACAAAATAACATTTAGAAATATAAAATGTGTCACATGTAATCTTCACCAGTAATTTATTTGGGAGCATACTTATACAATTATGAGCTGATCTGACTGTTTCTAAGAAAATGAAGAAATTTGTCTCCCTTCTTGGTGAAATTCAATATTGCAAGAGATACTTGTACTCTGGTTCATAAGACATAAGATGTTCATCACCTCTGTCTTTCCTGTTCTTGCTCTATACTATGTTTTATTTTGATATCATGCAAGTCAATTGGTTTGATAAAGTAAAACAAGTGACTTTTTACCAAACTGATATAAATTTATCCTATATACTTCTATCCTGTGTAGAAAGTGGCTACACTCTGGCTAATATGCCTCCAGAGAAATGCCAGACCCAGGTAAAGGAGGACATAATACCATCTTTCTCAATTTCCCTCTATTGTATGAGATAAAGTACCAAAGTAAGTTTACCTATTTTTATTTGGATTTCTGGAACCCATGGGGATGGAAAAGGAATCCCAGGAATTTTTTCCTTGACAATTTGCATGTTACATCAAACAAGCAGGTACTTCTTTTTCTCCATGTACGACATAATGGAGAAGATGATCAAATCCAAAACTTGTAAAATTTAGAATTCACTCATATACATAAATTTCACTTGATTCTTTATATATAAATCTGTTGAAACAAACCTCCCCATAAAAGGCTAAAAGAAATGTTATTTTATTAAGTAGCACATGGAAATAAGCCTAGTAATTTCAAAGATATAATATGGAGAGAGTAGCAGTGATAAAATGAAAAGAATATAGGTATAGAGAGATCCTTCTGGGACCCTTAAAGTTTTATGAGAATAGCCCTAACGAAAGATCTCTGAATGTGTACATGTAAATTAATTGAAGAAATTGAATCTTTACCTGCATAAATTTGTTAAATGTAACAATTAAAATCTATTTAAATGTTAATGATCTAAAATTTAAAATGTGCCCCCCCATTAACAGCAATGAAACCCTTTACAGTTTAATCAATATTAATGAAAGAAAAATGTTAAGGTAACAAAACCTGGTGCATTAGAAGCTGTTGGGGAACAGGAATTTTTTTAAAATTAAGTCTTCAATAATCATACAGATTACTGTCTAAAAGAAAACCTGCAATGAATGAATTTAAGAAGAGACAAACAATGGAAGGTCATTCATCAATTAGGCAATGCCACCTCACATACACTAAACCAAAACTTGATATCAGAAATTGAACAAGTAACTCTTAAGGACCTGAAGAAGAAAGATTGAATTAAGCTGTTTATCATTACATGAAATACATGTGTCCTGTGTGCATATCATCAGCAGGAAACTCACTGCACCCAAAAATGCTAATTTCTTAGAGCAGGGATCCTCTAAGGGAACGCAACCATTAAAAGGTGAAATAGCTGGATCTGTATACAGCATACAGCCTAATGCCATGCCATTAAGGACCATCCAAAATATTTTATCTTTATGTGAAGCAAAGTGATTACCCCAAAATTTAGTAACTGACTACATATGGCAATCAGAGCAAATAAATCAATAATGAATGTTAACACATTTCCATGATTTGCAAATGACTAACATTTTAAATATATACTTTTTAAAAATTACTGAAAAGAATTCTTTTAACCAAAATTTAACAACAGTTGCTATCTTAATAAAAGACTGCTTTGTGACAGAAATATGCAGAACTTCTGCACAGAAGTTTTTGGAAGTCACTATTACATTTTTGATTGCTGATGGTATGGCACTAAAATGAAATGATAGTCACTGTATGCAAACAAGCCTCCTGCACGAAATATTAATATAAAGTCCTATATAATTCTTCAGTGGCCTGTTTATAAGGAGGAGTCTTGTTAGAACAGCTTCTGAATTCAACTTCTGCATTTTTTCTATATCCAAGATATGCCAGACAGAATATAACCTCAGTTTAGAACAGATACTTGTGAAGTTTCTTTACATGTATACTGATATATCAACACCAGTATTTGGCCTAGCAAAGAGATAATAAATATCTTCATTCTTTTACCTAAGGCAAGTAAATAAACTCTGATCTGACTTCAGTTCCACCTTGTATGCTTAATGACACAATTTTAGATCTGAATAGCAGATACTAGACTTGTACTGCGTTGTGAAAACAACAATTATTAATCCTGTGTCTGACATTTCACTTCACAAAAAACATACAGGCTCTTTTAGATAAATTAGAAGTAAAAAACACATTCAAACTAGGAAGAAAAATGAACTAATTTATATGAATATGGTACAGTTTGGATATGATTAGGTGGCAAAGCATGAAGAACTAAATAGTTTTGGTCCATACCCCAAAGTAGATACAATACTATTAAAAAAGACAAAAAAAGAATGATGCATAAAGGACTCTGTATGAAAAATTAATTAATTTCATGAATGAACAAAAAGCCACAATCCAACCCAACCCCCAATTTACCTAGGGAATTAAGTTTTTACTCTTTTCTTATAAAAGCAACAAGCTATCAAAAGGATATAGAACTTTCGGTTTGGGGGGATTTTTGGTTTTGGTGGTTTGTTTTGGGTTTTTTTTGGGGGAGGGAGTGGGGTGGGCTGTGGTTATAATCTTTAGTATGTAGAGCCACAGCTCAGAAAAGAATAGCAAGGCTGTTAAAAGTCCACATAAATTAAAAACTACTGCATAAATTCACTGAGAACAAGTATCTATTCAGGACCATTACAGATACCACCTTTGCATCAGAAATTCTGTTAGCCACAAATTATCGGGGCTAGGTCAATATTCAGAGAGAAAATAATTTATTCCTTTTTTCTTTTTCTTTTCTCTTGCTGTGTGCTATTGTCCCTCACTGTGTGGCACTGAGCTAGAAAGGTTTTTGGTCTGACCTGGCTTGGTGTTGCTCACCACAGGGGAAAGAGAGCAGCACAACAGATTATTACAGAAACTTCACAGCATTCTCCTTCCCCCACTCTTCTTATTGATAGACATATACTTTACAATATTGTCTTAAAGCCAAAGATGGAGACAATATTAAAACAATGAACAAGGATGCTACTTAAAAATTATTAATCTTGACTGGCATGAGTGTGATATTCAGAATAGAAGTACTTGGTATTCAGGCCATGCATGCACCACGATGCTCTGAAAGGAGGGACTGCTGGGAGCAGCTATGGACACTAATGAGCTACAGCTGAAGTGTAAAGATGCAGAATTGTTCCTGGGCAAATGTGTGCTGGGCAAGGAAGTTCATACAATGAAGAAGGTTCCTTTCCTGAAGGGGGAGGTGGAGTCTCTAACTTGCAATTTATATGGAGGAAACATTCCCAAAATTAGTGTCTGGCTTATGTAAATCTCTCATTCTCAACCCATGGCTTTCTCTCCTCTCTACCACAAGACAGAGTTATCTGTAACAATAATTTATCTACAACTCAACTTAGAACTGCTGAAGCTTTCCTTAAATCATACGTGCACATGCTTAGATTAATAAACTATTCAATTTATTTGCTAATACTTATAAAACTTTGTCATGAGAAAAATGGACAGAGACTAGAAAATAAGAGCTTAAAGAACTTAAAAATTGTCCCTAAGTTTTGCAACTGTTTGTAAGAAAGGATTTTTTAATTCAGAATAAAGGACAAATGCTGTTCTTTTAATTATCAACATTTATCTCTGGGACAAGAACATCAGGTATATAATATAGAAGATTCTTTTAATATAGAGGACAGATGGCAAATTCACTCCTGGGACTTCCTTAGACTGCCCCAGAAAAAAAAAAAAAACCACAACAAAACAAAACAACCAACAACCTAAAACAAAACCAACACCAAAACCCCCATAATTTTAAAAGGCTTTGAATATTCCCAAAGGAATGATAGTCTGGATACAGGAAAGCTGAACTGTCTTGTTTGCAAAGCAAATGATAAAATATTTGAGAAGTACACAAACTCCTAGGGATGCAAATTTACAAAATTCACTTTAAATAATATTCACTTTAAATTATACTTCCTTGTCATCTAAGAATAAAAATTTAGAATTCACTCACACACTTTCAAATTTCACTTGTTTATTTATACATAAATATTTTGAAACAAAATATGTTGTACAATCTTAAATTCTGCTAACATAATTCTGTTTTCCTTTTGGAAAACAGAATTATGTTAGCAGAATTTAAGATTGTACAACATATAAATGCAGCCTGGAAGCTAGGAATGCTTAGGAAAGGTGTTGCCTGTTTTGCAATAGAAACTAAGAAAACCAAAGCAGACTGCACAATACTTTAAAAAAGCACTTCTGCCTGTCTAAAATAGTACATGCATCTATATATGCATGTGACTTTTCATAGGCATGTTTCATACTTCATTTACAGGGTGTTCATTTCGTAAGCTGTGAATCCACATTTTCTCCTTGAGTGTTAATACTCTTTACGTCCTGCTGGGTAAACAGCCAGAACCAAACTGGTGTTCTGAACTGTCCCTGACAAGATTTAGCCTTCCTACACTTGGTTTTCAGCACAGTAAAACCATTTACTTTCATAAATTTCAAGTTTCTAATTAAAAAAGAAAATAAAAACCAAACAACAACAAAAAAAAAATCCCAAAACAAAACAAAGACCAAAAAAATTAGTGTATGAGTGTGAATAAAAGAAGAAATATCGCATTAGCTTAAGGAAACTGGGAGCTGTCCTTTTTGAAACGAAGTTGATTGAATATCCTGCAATTGCAGTGTAATGTGATTATTACTGAGGGTTTACACGTCCCTAAAAAACCTGGAATCTACTTGACTAAATCAGGCTCATCTCCATTTCTGGTGCTTTGGGCCACAAACGATCATTTCTGCCTCTCCCGTTTTCCTTTACATTGGCTTAAAAACCACAAAGCAATAAGTTTCTTTTTTTTTTTTTCCTTAAGCTTTTATATGTAAAGAATGAAATAATGCAAATATTTTTCCTCCTTGATTTTAGACCAAAGTTTCAAAACAGAAGTATTTTATATTGCAAGAAGTATCCTTTAAATAATTAAAGGATTCGGCTCCTTCCCTAAGTTAAAAAATATATAGAACAAGCACAGCCATCAATACAGGATTTGCCCCTCTCTGAATTAATCCAATTATTCAAATGTCAGTTATAACTGTCAGAGAGCAGTTCCTTGGGCTGGACCAAACTGTTAAAAATTAAAACTGTTTTACCTCGTTTAGTCTCTCTGCCTTTTTAATGTAAAATCCATGGTCTTGACAAAAAGTTGTGGGATTTGACACCCAATGCAACACAACCCTATTTCTGTCATACATGCATAATTCACTTTGGAAATTTGCACTTGCTTTAAAATATTACTAAAATATACATGTAACATATGCTAATTCAGCCGCACTGGCTTGCAAGCTCCAGCCACTAGGTTATATGTATACTTTGCCAAGTGCATACACTGTACATAAAGGGATTATAAATGAAAGAAAAGATCACTGTCCCTAGCTCTCAGTTTCCAGCCTTGGCCAAACTGACAGCCCCAAATCCCAGCAACATCTAACATGCCCTTCCTGTGGAGAAGACAGCCTGTTCTCAGAGTCTTAATTACATCCCAGCTGACTGCCCGGCGTTGCCAAAATCAGGCAACAAACGATGCACCTTCACTTGCAATATGGTCTGCTAAACAGACTCCCAGTCACACAGAAAGAAACTTTCACAACAAGGAGAAATAAAGGGACAAGCGAGAGAGTGAGGGAGAGGGCAAGCAGCAGCCCAGAGCGAGCGAAAGCCTCCTCCTCCCAGCCTCCTGAGGGAGCGGCGAGCAGCAGCACGTAACAAACGCCGCCATCCCTGGCTCCCAGCAACCTCGCAGCCCAAGGTGCCTCATGCCAAGGACTGCTGTTCTCCAAGATGGGCCACTGTTCCTCAGACTGGCTAGATTAATGATTGCTAAGGAAGGCTAACCAACCCCTCACTGCTCAGGCCATTATAATTACAGAAGAACAGCATGCCGCATTCTGCAATCGCAAATGGTATCATATGTTTTCCTGGCCGGCTTGCACGAGGAGCTTTATTTACACAGATGAAGTGCGAGAGGACGCAGATTTAAAGCAGAAGTATTTCAAAATTAACAGAATTGTGTGCACTCGTGAATACCCACCAAACAAAGTTGCACTGAGATCTGGTTTTGTTTGCAGAGCTATAAAGATCAAAGTCTCTGTGAGGGAAAATGCTCACCCATCCTCTCTGAGCCTCATGGTTATACAGAAAATACAGCATTGGAAAAGTCCTATTCCCTTAATGAAATGAATTTGACCTTACAGAAGTGCTAATAAAGCAGTTTCACTGAGACCACAAGACTGTTTTAGAATCTGTAAAAAAAGAACCTTCACTCTTACTAAATGTGCTAAGGAAATGTAATGATTATTTCCCACTAATACAATAAATATTAATATCAAAATTACATTAATTAGATTCCAAAAGATGGACTTCATACTATTTTTCGCAAAATTTTTACTATATGCAAATATAGAATTACATTCTAGAAATAGGATAGTTGCACTTTGATTTTTAATTAATATATAGCTTACAATAGTAAAAAATATTTTTGGGTTAGTCCAAGTACCAAGGAATCTATTCCACTGATAAAGCTTGGTAGTTCTATCTGTAGATATACTTTTTTTTAAAATTTGTATCCTTCTCAAATACACATTTGATGAACCAGCCTAATACAACATTTATATAAAAAATATATCTAGTCCATCAGTTTAATACTTCTTCAAACTAATTCTCCATGTTTGAACTTGTATCTGATGGATCATCTTTTTATAATATTTTTGTGAATTTTAAATTTAGGAAACCTGATTGTGGCAACCTTTCTAAAGGAAGATGGAGTGAAAGAAACCCAAGAGGTCATCTTATACTGAGGTAGATGACCACTTACAGGACTGCAAAAAAATTTAGCTTTTCAGTACAATAAACATCTACAAAATTTTTTCACTTGACAGTTCTACACACACAAGAACAAGTATCCTTCAGTGGCCACACAAAGGACTGTGCCCTGCAGCCTTTATAGCAATGTAAGAAATTCATAGTGCTCCTGAACATTGCATTAAGCAGAGCTTTCTTTCACAGAGTCTGTGACACAGAGTTTAAGAAATAGCAGAGGGTGAGGCTTTTTGCTTGCTTTGGTTGGTTAATTTGGTTTTACATACAGGCCTCTAGGAACTGAGAGAAAAACCTGCTCTGTACATATTTTTATGCTTACAAAATGCATTGCAACTACCTCAAGAATACTAATAATGCAACAGCCAATTATTAAAGTGAAGACCAACTAGTAAACAAAAAAAACCACAAGACACATGTCACACCCCCCAAAATAGTGAATAAACCACTATGAGCAAACTGCCCTCCCAAAAGTGCACCTGGCACTGAAGGATAATTTTGCTAGCTCACACTTAAATCTTGACAATATACTATTGGAGACATGTGTCTTTTTTTTTTTTTTTAAAGACATGGTGTCACATACTTTTAACTCCAGACCCACTGCTGTTTACACAACAGAGTAAAATAATTCAGCACGCACAATCTTATTAAATCTTCTGAATGCCAAAATACCAGGGCTTTTTTTTTTTTTCCAGACTTCTCATATCATAGAACACAAGCTGGTGAATGAGTCAGCCTCAGAGTAAGGTGCTATGGAAGCCTGGAACTGAACATTCTCCATCGATCAACAGCTCCCACTGTTCACTGCGGCCCGCCAGGCTCAGGGGGAGCAGAGCACAAGCAGTGCTCCAAGTGGGATGCAATGGCTGCTTTCCTGCAAACTTCCATCCTGACAGCTGTGGAAGGCATTTTTATTGGATAGCTGCACAGGCGAGAACAGCGTGGGACTGCAAGCCGCAATATATTGATACAGATTTTGTAAATATGTTGGATGCTGTGGAACGTGAGGGTAAAAAAGCATGTACATCAACCAAACAGCTAATTGTCACAGAATTTATCTTGTAGATTGCAATAAATTATAATGTTATGAGTAAAAGGTCAAAATAGGAAATGGGAGGCAAAGGAAGGATGCCAAAGAAACATAATCACAACATAGTAATAAAATTAAGGAAAAAAATGTAGATTTATAACTGGCAAGTAAAAGTTTGCACTATTCCATACTCCAATGCTAGTGAAATATTTCTTGTATTCGGAGAAGACTGCTTACTTATATATATATAGACATATATATATATATATATATATATATATACTTATATATACTTATATAGACATTTGGATAGATACTATACAGAAGTTTGCAGATACATATTTTTTATTTAGGTTTGTAAATAAAGATGCATGTATTTTAATCCATCTCTGGCTGTTGTCACTGATGTTCAGTATTTTGGTGCTGCAAGAGCTGATTTGTTGAACATCCTATTTCTGTGAATAGCCCTAAAGTCCTGGCTACAATGTGTGCTGAAAAGAGAGTAAACTCAACTCCAAATATGATGGATTTTGCATCAACTAAAACAGAACAAAACAATAATTTATTTATTTGAAAAATAAACAGTACCATTGGCTGAAGATGCCACTAAACTTACTACACTGTCCTTTTGCAGCCACACATCTCACCTGAAAAATCACTGCTTAGGTGGGCACAATGGGGACACCAAAGCTGCACTGGGTGCATTCCCAGACATTAAAAGAGGTGAGGAATAAAGAAATTATTATGACCAGATGAAAGACTGTGAGACTTTCTTGGAGGAGATGCCTGTCTCTTCTGCAGACTGTGTAGATAAGCACACAGCTTTTTGCTGAATCACTCTCAAGTTCAGCTTAGTCTCTGCTGCAAAAATATTGAAAAAAAGATGAGCTGTATCCAAGCTTTTTCTGGCATGAACAGAATTGACATAGGAAATCCAAGCCTATATGACCAAATCCTATTCCAAAAAGAAAACAGACTGTATTTTTATTGGCTGCTTGCTGTTAGTTGTAAAGGACAGAGGGCAGATAACACCTAGCAATCAGCAGAAGTTCTCTACAAATTTATTTATACATGGTAGAAACAGTATTTGTGAATGGAAAAACAACAGTTCTTTAAAGCAAAATAAACTGCACCAGATACACTACCTGTCACACACACAAAAAAAAGATGTGAACAAGGTAGTTCATGGTTATCCACTACTTCCAGGACTAAAGTAAATCACAACATTGTTCCAGCCAGCAGATGCAAGAAGCCATTAAAAACAAGCTAAAAAATACTCTTTTATACAAGCAAGTTTACAGTAAAGCTTTCAGGTAGTACTTAAAAACAAAAATATTTCTACTACTGACCTATCTATAAGGGAACACAACTTGTTTTAAAGAAATATTTTTAAAGGAAATAAATGACATTTAACTGCCTATGATTGACCATTTATATAATCTCCCTATGTCCTAAGCTCAGAAATTGCTCTGGTTCAGATCAACAAATTGCAGCATTATTGTGTTCCTTCTGCTAAAAGCAAATAATAAAATATTTTTAGGGTGGAAAGACAGTGTTTAGGTGCTTTAAAGAAACATCTTCCTTCCAACCCAGCAAGAAAAACTCTGTTGAAACATGAACTGCCAAATCTCCTAGCATTTATACCTTTACTAGTACACTGTGCAGAAAAGTCAGAAAGGTTCAAAACATAACTCTCTGACCTGGAAATAAGAAGCAAAACCAAGTGATGAAGATAGTGATGAACTTGTAAAAGGTCACTAGGAATCAAAAGCTTTATAAATTATCACCTGTTATGTACAAGATTTTGAAATGAACGACATAACTAGGTAATCTGAGAGTTCCTAAAGAGGAGGAATAGAAAATTATTATTAACAATAATAATAATAATAGTATTTTGGCTTGTTGTTTTGGATGATAAATAGTAAAGATCCCAGAGAAGCTTCACAACACTGGAAACACAGGACTAAAAGTATGCAACAGAAGGGGGTGCAGAGCCTTGAGGTGACATGACAAATTTGTGAAGCCATGGCAGCAGCTCTGTCTGTGGCCTGTATGAAGAACATACCCTCCTAGATCTCTGCCCAGTTTGGGAATGAGAGAAGACTGAAATGACTGCATTTCACACATCCTTCTGCAGAAAGAACTGGACACTAATGTTGTTTTTTTTTTCCTTCCAGCAGAAAAAAATCATAGGAAGGAAGTAGTATAGAAAGGCTGCTGAAGCAAAGCATTCCAATAAGAAACAGAAAAGAGAACTTTTACAGTGTGAGGCGAATTAGCAATTGACTGCATTTCCAGAGAAATGGTAAATNGAAGGGGGTGCAGAGCCTTGAGGTGACATGACAAATTTGTGAAGCCATGGCAGCAGCTCTGTCTGTGGCCTGTATGAAGAACATACCCTCCTAGATCTCTGCCCAGTTTGGGAATGAGAGAAGACTGAAATGACTGCAGTTCACACATCCTTCTGCAGAAAGAACTGGACACTAATGCATTTCCAGAGAAATGGTAAATTCCCATTTCCCACTATCCTCAAACCAATGGAAACCATTCTGAAAAATGCATTTAAACCCAAAGATAAACCACTAGGCTCAATACAGGGACAGCCGAGGGAAACACAACTCCTTAAAATACACAGGACCTCTAAGAGGGTAACACAACTCCTTAAAATACACAGGACCTCTAACCAGATGGTCTAACTGACCCTTCTGAACTTAAAATCTGTGACAGAAAAAGAACACTGAACAAATAGAGAAGATGGAAAATAAACTACTAATCTTCCTTTAAAGTGTTTGTTCCTTCAAACAAAACTGAATTCTACCCTGTAATCTGAGCCCTTCTAATTCTATCAATGGCATGCAATTTTTTGATGTGCTATTTGAAAACGTATTAAATTTTCAATCAAAGTATTTGCTTAAATTAAGTATAGATAAAATCACAAAGGCAAAATTTATCTTCATTGCTAAATGGTAGAGACTTTAAAATGGCATTCCTTTCAGATGAAGGAAATACATCCTCTTACTACAGTTTTCTATTACTGCAAACCTTGAATTCAGCTCTGAACATCCACTGAATTGTGCTTTTGAAGAATGCACAATATGAATGTCATATTCACTCAGCATCCATAAATCAGCTTGAATAATTTAATACCTGTTGAAATTTTCTTCCAATTTATTACATGAAATAATAACATGAGAAGTAATTACAATAAAGAAAAAGTTCAGGTGCAACAGCGTTAGTTCAACATCTAGGATCAAGTGTCAGTGGAGATTAACAAATTTCATTCATTTTATCTCCAGCACTGGAGACACGCAGCTCCCAGCTTTAATAGTCAGGAATGTCTGTTAGTTAAATGACTTTGTAAAGGCAGTCAAGTGAGGGCAGACAGCGACAGTTTAATTAGGGAGCTTGCTATAACTCTATCTGGGAGCTGTAGGCACTGGACTAGAACAAGTGTAAAACAGCTCTCAATGCTGACTAGCAGCCCCTGCCCCCCCAGCCAACAAAAACCCTCCAACACAAAAAAAACCCCAAGAAGATACTTTTCATGGCAGGTTCTCTCATTTATTCTGGCGTCAGGTTGGCTACAGGTGAACAGGAGCAACGTAACCGCTGCAGCAGAAGAAAGGTGAGGTTAAGAGAGCAATCATTTATCTTGTATTGATTTCTGGACACTATGTCCTAGATACATTCCAAGATAGAATGACAGCTTTCTGGTTTGTGTCGGTAAGAGAAGAAAATGACTAGCACCAGTACCCATTGTTTTCCTATCATATTTCCTTTTAGAAACATGCCACACTTAGATTTTTATTCAGACAAGGAAATCCAAACAAGTTTATCACAGAAAAGGAGGGTTAGAGGATGGTTAATCAGCCATTTGTCTTTGCTGCTGGATAGTTGGGAGTCACAGGGTCAAAACTGAGCACAATTGGACCATTTGGTTTTATCTCAGGTAACCCTACATCTCTGGTAATTGAACCCATTTCACTCGGTCAGAGTTCCTGTCACTCATATTCAATGTCTGTCATTACTGAGAAATGCTTCATGACATATTACACTGACAGAACCACCACTGCAAGGCTAGAAAGAATCCCCAGGCACCAGAAGTAGAAGACAATGGAAGCTTCTTTCAGACCAGTGATGTTTAACATTTTATGTGCTGACATTGTGACTGTAACCACAATATAACGAAAGCCTAGCAAATGGAAGATCAAAAAAAATCCATAGTTTATCTGCTTCAGGGACTAGCAGGCAACATCAGAAATAAAATGAACTGGCAGCTCCAAGGTTACTTGCACATAACACTAAAATCCTTTGAAAAAGCTGTATGTATAAACACACACTTAATTCTAGACCTCAATATGACACTGATTTTATTTTGGATAGACTTTACAACTACTACACCTTCCTTAACTATGAGCATCGAAATCCTTTTCTTTCTGCTACAGCTTTTTCACTTATAAGCTGCAAACAGTAACAGGAACACAACTTGCACACCTTATTTTTCACTGAAGATGATGGAAAACAGCCAAGCTTTTCTAACCTCTGAAACACTCCTGTACATAGAAATTCTAAATGCAAAAATGCCAGTTACCCTCTCACTTCTCAGCTTTACAATCCTTACGAGTGATCCCCTAATTTATTTTCTCTGTAGATAAACTACTTCACTTTGCTAGGTCATTGCTGAAGCATTTGACAGGCACACCACTCACCTCTGCCATACTTGGATTCATCAGATATGTCCAAGCCAGCTTCTTTGGACCACACAAGTTATTTACAGGATCGTTCTCAGGCTTAAAATCCTACAACTGTATTAACTGAGCATCAACATTCTATTAGCACATTGATTAGAATTCAGGGGATGGAAAGTAGAGAGGCTTGAATTGGATGATAGGGGAAAGAAAAAAATAGGCAACAAAAGACATTGAAAATTTCATTGTCATCTTGATGGGTTTAGCTCAATTTTACCTTCTTATAAGAATGTGGAAGAAGGGTATTAACAAATCATTTAACTGCATCTCTTCAAGTGACTAATGTGAAAATTGATTTCACCATATTTAAAATTTCATTTTTAAGACCCACCTTTAAACTAAAAGTTACTAGATTTCAAAGACCCTTTGCTAAGTACCCAGCCCACATGTTAAGAGTGTATTAGCTACAACTGATTATTTGTAGTAGTTTATTATACTGCTTGATGTCCTGACCAACCAGCAGAGAGAAATGATTTCTTTCCATCCTGAATGCCCTGAATGAAAAATAAACAGGATTAAATTCTGCTCCCAAATTTGGTAGAAGCCCAGAATTTCAGCTGAGATTATTATATTAAACACTTATTGCTTCAAGGCTGAAGCAAAAACCAAAGGAACATCAATAATGTGAACAGTTAGATTCCATCCTAAGATTATAATGAATTTCACACAGAATAATGGAAAAATATCCCTAAACTAGATCTTTCATATTTTATTAAATCAATTTTGATTAATTTATAGGATTAAACCAAATTTTAGCACTGCTCTGATGCAGTATGTGAGTGAATATTTTAAATAAAGGGTTGCTTGGAATTCTGAGATCAATAAGGAACTTTAGCATTATTTACTATCAGCTACAGAAATTGGAATGGAAAAGATAGTCATCTTGAACTATGAAATTGCAGTATGAAGAGCTAAGAAGATACTGCCTGAAGTTCATAAAAGTTCTAATATCAAGTGCATTACTTCTAAAGTAACCATTATTTTCACTTTAAGAATAAACTGTATTTCATTGTGAAGTACAAAAAAATCTTAAATAGATTTAGAAACTACAATTCACAGCAGTAAAAGCAGTTAAGATGTCCAATAAGAAATATATGACAAACAGTAGCACAATAATTCAGCCATTAATAAATCTGGCACAATAACCATTATCTTGTCATAAAGTAAGATAATATATCACCAGTCCCTCCATGCTGGACTTTATACTGTATTTATATGCTAAAAGCCTTCTTAGAAGCAGATGCTTCAATTCAAAGCTCCAAAACCCTACTGATATGTACTGGTGCTATTCAGCTATTTCTCAATACTTCTATACATAAAGCAGGGAGCAGGTTTGGGAGCACTGTGGCCAAAGAATCAAAATGAATGATATTCAGGTTATAGCTTAGCAGGGAAAAAAAGCGTTGCAACAATTTTTCTAATGCTGAAATACCATTTCACCAAATGTTCCTGTCAAGGCATGGTTTAATTACCTTGGCACCCACGCCACTTATAATCACCTGTCATTAGCAACAAGGCTTGCATCTGTTTACACGTCTGTCAGAAATGCCAGCCCAGCTCACATCTACTAAAAGAGTACAACTTTTGCTGGTGCTTGACCCCAGATGTGGACAGCTCACCATAAACTCATTTACATCCAGGGCAAAACATTTCACAAATTTCAGTTCTAAAGAGTACTACGACGTTTTTGCCATAATGCTTTCCCAGCATGGATTTTGTAAACATGAGGCTTCTCTCTTTTTCATTGTCATATATATTGGCAATTTCATCTGGGAAATTCAAAATGCTATGTAAGGTAAAATACATAGTTTAACCTATACTAAAAAGAACTTTCTGGAGGTACAGAGAAATTACACTGTTGCTCTTATTCTTAAATTGTTTGTAATTCAGAAGGACAGGGCAAGACAAGACCAATTCTGAATGATATTCTGGCAAACTCTCCTCACTAGAAGGACTCCTTGTGTATCAATTCCACATGCATACCTGGAAGTCAGGTGTGCATGCACATGCATGTTGGGTGGTAGGTCAGTAACAGACTAAATTGAGGGGCAGGGTCTATTTTGATAGCTTTTATAATTCTAGGACTAAAACTCCTGAGGCAAAATAAATGTGGTTTCCAATTTTGTCCTGGAAACCTCACTCAAAGCTACTCTAGCTAGCTGGCAAATACCTTTAAAACAAGCAAATCACAGAAGCAATTTTATGGCTCAGTCCTGCAAATACTCTCTGCTGCAGTACTTGCTCTTTAAAAGCCCAGCAAGTCAGCTGTGAATTCAGAAGTGTTCTGAAGATCAAAACTCTTAATAGGTGTCAGCACTCCAGGGCAATGCCCCACACAGAAGGGATGCACACCTGCCCTTTTCTTCATATAAGCACATGTATGGCACCCCGGGTACCACTGCATTCTCACTCCTGCTTCAAGGACTGCAGACAGCTTTTTGTATGCACTATTTCTAGCAAGTTAAAGGACTTTAAAACAAGTCCTTCAGCTGCTAAAGAGAGAAATTTTAGTGTACAATATTTTCACATCTTTATAATGCTAAAAATAAAAGCTTACAGATACTACAGAAACATGCATCTATGGTGAATACTACAGTTTAAATACACTTTCTATCCTTGTAAGACACATGAAAAAAAGCCAAGAACTCTTTGGCTTTATACTCTAGTGAAATCCAAACTGTTCTGAATGATTATAAATGGTTACTGTTTGTCTTGGCTCCTACCTATATCAGATTCAGACTGAAGAATCTTAGTGAATTATAAAGGATAAAGTGGATATTTCTAAATTACAAGATTGCAATTCCAGTGGCTCAGTGTATCAGTTTTCTGTTTCATTTAAGTTTGCTGTGGAGAAAATTGTGGTATCTGACAACAAAGGATCGAAAACATTTACTTTCATGAGCCAAAAGTTTCTTGCCTCGATTATTTTGAAGATTAAACCCCCCACCCTCTCCAACCAAACAGATGAAGATCAGTTTCATTTTGTTAATGACTCAAAGGGACATAGGCTACCAACAGAACAGTTAGAACATAATTTAAAGGGCACACACATCAGAAAGGAATATGATTACATAAATCCAATGCTGAGTTTTAATCCTGGAGTCACGTTTGTATTTTTCATGAAACTTTTTGATTTGTACCATTAGAAGTCCAGGGAAAGTAAGCACTGCCATTGCATCTTCTGTTTGATGGGGAGACACAACACTTAGGACCAACAGTCTGTCACCACTGAAATACAGCACCCTTTGTTTACTTTGGGGTTTTAATGTGACATTAATAATTTCTTGGCCAGATAGCCAGGCCAGGTTAGTGACATGTTAGCACTGCTCACATCCAGAGCAGAAGGAGAATGCAGCATCTGTGAGTGCAGCACAGACCAGTAATGCCAGCTTGTATTTCATCCAGAGTCAATCACCAGGGTTGGATTAACCAGTAGGAAAAACAATCAGCACACATCAGAATGAAAATGCCTTCCTCTTGCTTTGTACCAAACTCAAAACCGAATAAGCAACACCAAAATCACAACTTCAACTGAAACATAAATCTCACAGTACTATTAACACTGATTTCCTAGAGTCACTGTAGAATGGTGAGAATAATAAAATTTGTGTTACAAGCAGAAACCAGTTAGAAGTGTTCCAGAGATAAGGGTAACCAATGCTGAGGATCCTTGCTTCACAGAAACCCATGCAAGTCAATCATGATTGCTTTCCCTGCTCAGCAATAACTGATTTCATAGAAAACCTGAGAATCAGAGTGCTTAGTACAGAACAAGACAGACAAGGATCATTTTAATGCCTAAACTGCATTACAAATTCTGTAGAATATAGACCATAAAGTATTCTTCCAAATGCTCCCTCAATCAGTACAGTCAAAAACATGAACAGAAACATGAACCACATTATTATTAATTTATTAATCTTTATATTATACCCCCTCATAATATATGATGAATACGACCAGACAAGATTAATTAAAAATCCAAAAATGGAAAAGGATGAGGACCAATGATGCATAGATGGCAAGGCAAAGAGGAAGAAAATAATAAAAATTTCTAGGGAAAAAATCCAAGAACTTCCCCTTAGGGCCTTTGCTGAAGGCATTGAAATCCATAAGAAAAATATGAAGAAGTTAAGCTGGTGGGTTTATTTTGGACTGAATGCCAAAGAGTTTTTGAGTAGCATTTCAAATATGACTGACATTGTAACTGGTTAGACAGAGAACCTGACTGACTACTAATCATCAAAGACCATGTAAGTTATTCTGTTTCTAGAATGTCTCTGTCTGAATGTGGATCAGTTCCACATACATAAACCTAGAGTTTCCTCCTTCCACTCCATTATTCAACAGCAATTATGGTTGGGATGTTATGTAAGAATCACCCAATGTTCCAAGCCCTAATTTAAGGTGATACAGCTACCTGGAGTTTATGGGTACTTCCTCCCATGAGATGTATTCAACCACATAAAAAAAAAATCCCTAACCTGTATTACTTGCAAAAGTTCATTATGATTAAGCTCTTCACTTAATTAAAATAATTATTACAAATAACTGTCCCCTATAAGTAAGCTCGTGGATATAGATTTCAATTGTGAACCATCTGGTTGCAGGTTTCCACCTTCCAGCATGGGTGGTGATAGCAGTCATACTCTCTTAAAATGAAGTTTTAAATAATTTTATCAATACACACAGCATTAGAGTAATGAACCCCTGAGGTCTCAGCTTCCTAAGATATTTCTGCATTAGAAAAGACAGATGACTCCTGAAAGGTAAGCTAGCATTTCTGTAGCAAACATTACCCCAGTCTAGCACAGGACATAAAACTTGCCATTTGCACCATTAGGTTTGCCAGGACAAATGAGGGGCTGGGGGTGATGTATGGCACAGGAAGGCAACCACAGCTGTTTGCTTCTGCAGAGGAGGACATAGGTGCTCTGCACCTGAGTCTGCAAATATTTATTAAGCCCTTAACAGTGAGGTTGTGATGTTCAGAACAGCCACTGCTGAAAACCATTATCTATGGATAATTAACTATGTCAGGACACTGAGGTCCTAACATGAGGTCCTCATAATTCCCCACTAAGGGAAAGACAGTACAACATTATTATAATATATTAGTAATATTTAACAACAGGATCATACTATTTGTGTTTTAATAACGAAGGCTGAACACCATAGCCAGGTTTAAATTAATATTAGTTTCTGATAGTGCAGTTTAAGCCAAGCTGAGCAAATTCTCAGTTTGTGTTACTACTAAGCAATGTGATACTGCAATACAAAATGACAACATCCAATTAGAAAATTATTTTTACTTCTAAATAAAGCATTTGTGTCCTTGTATGTTTAAATATTATTAATGCATTTTTTCTATCATTTGCAAGACATCTAAACTTGATGGGAGGACAAATTTAAAAAAAAAAAAAAAAAAAAGGAATTCCTATTTTTAACTTGACCAAAATAATTCACTTGAACTTTGGAAGCCTTTGTATTTTTTTCAACCAATTTTTAGAAACAGCTAGGAAAAAAAATTTCATCACGCAATAAAAAGGCTTTTTGACACATGAAGACAAAAGCTTCAGGCCGTTTATTAAGACTACTTCCTACTGTGTTGGGCTTTGTTTTATCTCATAATTAAAATCACACCTGAGCTGGGCCATCTGTGAGAGTGTATTAAGTTTCTTACAAAACATGAAAATCCTTTCATTTTTTCCATACAAACGCCAATAAATCTTGTTGGGTTATTTTTTGAATGTGACACAGAAAAATAATATGCTTAAATAAAGGCCAAGCTTTGAGCAAAAAAAATGAGCAGGAAAACAAAATTATTTTTCTGTATTCATCTTCAACTGCCCCTCATAATAATTTATGTATTTTTTTAAAACTGTATACCTAATTTTTTTAAAAAAATATTTGACAGCATGCTATTTTCTCACAGTTTCTTTTGTAGGATAAAAAAAAGAATTAGCAAAAATTGAAGGAAGACTTTTCCATATCAGTTAGCAATTAAGAGTGTGCAGAAAAAGTCAGTCAACACTTTTTAAGATCACCATCCCTGTTAGCATGCTAACGCATATGCTAATAGATTCCAGTGAGAAAAAAGAGAAGTTACATATTTCATAAACATAGGTATGTCATAAAGTTCAAGGGGGGGTTTAGTTTTCTTTTGCTGGATTTTTTTGTTTGTTTTTGCCAGTTTTTTTGTTTGCTTTAAAATACTCTGAGGGGATACCAAGAGGATTTCATTGTACAGACAACGTACACAGCAAGAAATCCTAAGTATAGACCAACTCCATCAACAGAATGTCTTTAACAAAGTACTTCTGTCTGCAGTCAATGAATGACAAGAGGACCTGAATTCATGCTAAAAGTCAGAGAAACAGAGCAGCTTGCTTTGAACATATAAAAACTCACATACGTGATTCTATGTATATTGTTTCAAGCTGTTTTTCTTCAAAGAAACTATAAATGTTCTTTAAATGTTCTTGTTTCATACTTCTGCTGAGTCACAAACCAAATGCATACCAACATCTTGTTTCTTAATCACATAACTTTGACTACACAATTAAATTTGCATAGTATTATGGTAGTCAAGCAATCCTACTCAAAGTTTTGCACTTCTCAGCCAAGGCAAATGATAGAACGGCTGTCTTAGAGAAAAAACAGGTCAGAAGGCCCTAAAATGGCAGTGAAGAACAGTGATTCTCCATCTCAAGAGTCTAAGAAGAGTCAGGTATGGGAATATCTTGAAGTAAAAGATTATAAAATGTATTTCACACCAAAACATCCTGTATTTGAATACAATAAGAGAGAGAAGCAGTATTGATGACTTGTTTTCATGGGCAAACTGAACAAGCAAATGGTCAACAGCATTCAGCACTCCAATGGTTTCACTAGATTTAAACTGCACAAAGGCCTTCCCCCCAATGCTACTTGAGCATAAAATCAACTATTAGCAAGCAGAAAATTATAACCCCCATTCTTTTGTTAATTACAACAATATTAAAATCGCAATTTCTTCATACATTTTGAAGCATAAAGCTTCAACACTGATCTGCACAACCTATCACAGATTTTAATCCCTTTTATACTCATGTATATTTGAGCTACAATTGTTTTTATCCTTGGAAATTCATTTGCCTGATAATGCACTTAACTGGCAAACATTTGAGTTTGCAGTCTTTTAAATTACTTATTTTACATCAAACAAAAGTCTAAATTCTGTGTCACAAATAAGAATAAAGTCCAAACCAATCCCTCAAATCCTCATTTTACAAGTGTTTTTTTGGAATCTAATGACTAATACCGAGGCTATTTTGAATGTTCAGTGTTTCTTGGGTTGATAATAGAACATATTGAGTCATGTCAAGCAAGAAACAGCAATATTTTTTAAATGTGTCTGCCTGTGAAACTAAGTGGTTTGGATCCAACTCTTAAGTTGTTCTCCCTCCAATTATGTTAAAGCTAATTCAATCCATTTCTGTAAAAACCAATTTTTCAATACGTCATAGTTTTCTTTCCAAATGCAGATATTTCCTATCAAAGATGACCAAGAGCTAAGAAATAAAGGCACTTTTTTTCTAAAAAGAAAAAACCAAAACCTTTTCTCATTCAATTGTATTAAAATTTTCATATATTTAAAAGAGAATTACTTTGGCAATGACTATTTTATGTGTCAAATTAAAGCCACAAAGATTTCTCAAATCAGATGTGTCTCTTTCTGCAACAGTATCACAATCAAAGTCTGAGATTCCAGCACCAGAAAAAGTGAAGGATATTTATCAGGACCTGTGCTCTAATTCTATTCTCAGTTCCACTATCTCAAATCAAGAGTAACTCTCAAACTCAGCAGTATTGCAACGGTGCAAAATCAAGCTAGAAGAGATGATAATGACAATAAACTGGATACTTTCACATGATTTTAAACAAAACAAATGTTACAGTTTTGGATACTCAGCAGTCAAATTATCTCCTAAGAAACCAGTATGGGCATCTGAATTCCCAGACCTCTCTCCTGTCCCCAGCCTTCTGCACAGACACAAACTCATGAGAATTACACTACAGCAGCTGCAGATAGCCCTGGCTGTGCTGCAGAATCTTAACTGGGAGTACCCCACAAAGGAGGGTTGCTTTGGCAATATTTATGGATAATCTCTGTTTACAGGTTGACATCCTACAGTGTAGGAAATAATAACACACGTGACCAGGTGAAGCAACCCCACATTAAAAGGGACATTCCAGCAACACCTAGAACTTCCCCCCTTCTCTTCTGTGGGAGACAAGGGAAGGATGATGCCAGAAAGGAACTTTGAGAACAACAACCTCTGGATCTACTCTTGGGGTGATCCTGTTTGTACACTTAGCCCAAGGCTCTGCCTAATGCAGACCTTCCCTCTAGATACACTAAACAAATATAAATATAGGGTTCAGGTCAATTGAAAGGTAATGGTTTCTTCTTTTTAGGAATAAAACAAAATGTGTGCTGTTGGCTCTAAGAAAAGATGGAATGCTAAAAGATATCACAAGGCACATTTACTGTAAATCCCAAGGGAAAAGAAATAAAGAACATACATTAGAAGTGTAGTGATTTTCAGGCTCTAATGAGCCTTTTTTCCCCTTTTTAAACATATAACAAGTCTAATTTACAATGTCAGCACTATTTTGAAAATGTTTTCTTCCCTACATAATGAATAATCAAAAATAATTAAAACTGAATGAAGACTGTCAAAACAAACAAACAATATAAATTCAGATGAATTATCCTACTGTTTTTCATTATTGTGTTTGTTCATTTTCTCCTCAATTGAATTCATAACATTTACTCATTCACAATGGGTCTGTACATTCACATCTGCACAGTGGTTGCCTATGGAAAAGTATCAGCTTTCAGTATTCCTTCTCATGTGCCCTCCCAGCTGTAAATGAGGTTAGGAAACAACACCATAAACACAGAAGGCCTTTTGAAAGGTAAAAGAGTGGAAGAATAAAAAGCCTCTCAGGAAATTTGATTTGCACTTTGGTTTTATTCCTAAAGGAACACCCAAAGCTTAACAGCACTTAAAACTATCGAAATACAAACTATTAAAGGAAGAGACAGCAGAATAAGGCATTATATTCTATGGTAGTCTTGTGTCATTGCTACAAAGAGCAGAATAAGGCATTATAGTAATAATAAAAGTGTATTACTAAAGCATAAATAGCACTGAATGCCAATGTCATTGTTCTGAGCAATGGGTTGCTTTATTTTTATTATTCCCGCTCACTTTTATTTCTTTTTAAGAAATGAGTGTTTGCAATTCCTTCAGCAAAAAAAAAAAAAAAAAAACAAAACAGGACACACACACACACAGATGTAATAAATAATGTCCATATAAACCCATGCTAATTTATTTAATGTGAAACTCCAACACAAATTACTTAGCAGTGAAATTGCACCTCCTCTTATTGTGTATGCAAAATAAAGGCGAACAGATGTGCTCTTCCAGACCAAGCCATTGCTACAATTAAACCAACAGTCATTTTACAAACCAGCGAGCTATTTCATGTGCCTCTACAGTGCTAATCATCTTTTCTCCAGCAGCCCAGCCCAACAGAACAGCGAGTTATTTATAGAGTTATCTATCTTGCACTTTGCAGATGATGCCTAACATTATGACAACAGTGAAAAGGTCTCCGTACCTGCCTACCTAAAACAAGTTTCTGTAAAGTAATGAATAGAGACAGCTTGGGGACTATCCACCTGCACCGCCTGCCTTTTACTGCCTGCAAAGTGAAACCACAAGGGACTGGCAGAAGGTACTTGTCTGACAGGGCCAGGACAGCCTTTCTCCTCAGTGACAGCCTGGGCCTCGCCTCTTAAACCTGACCCACCATAATTCCTTCACAATGCAGCAGCGAGGCAGCTGACAGTAGCAGCTGCACCTCCTAAGCGAGATGGATGGAATTTTCATAACTAGTTCCCCAAGTTACATTTTACCTTCAAGATAATTTATGAGCTGCTGTGGAGCCTTGAAGAGACAATATGCTTGCCATAAAATTAACTGTAACAGTCTTGTAGGTTATAATTAACACTGGGAGGGTAGCACCAACTGGATGAAACACATGGCATAATTGATGGTGAAACTGGAAATTAAGGAAGCTAACAATATCATTACTGTGCACATCACTTTAGTGAAACCTATGCTTTCCAGGGGTTAATTACAATCCCCTTCCAACGTACACACGCTGACGGGGAGTGGATGAGTGTCACAGCTAGGAGGAGGCAGGTTTGCTGGCAAGGCCACCTTGCACCTGGACTGATGTATATATTGTTGTTTTTTGCCTGGAAGAGATATACATGTCAAAGCAGCAGCACCAGCACCTGAACATCTGGCAGCAGGCACACTGTAGCTCAGAGATAGATGATTGCTCAAGCCTCATAGAATATTTCATTTTCACTGCAGCCAGCAAACTTAATGGCAAAGAAGAAAAAATCCTCTGTGAGATTTCACTTAATGACACACATTATTAATTTAAATGACTTGAGCAAAGAAAAACATTTTAACTTTATATTGCTGTAACTTAGCAGCAAATTAAGATTTTTTTTTCTTCATCAGTGCATTATAATTTTGGTTTATTACATTAGTCTTTAGAAACATGCAGAGCCATCTTTTCAGAATCTCACCTTTCAAGGGAATACTGAACTGAAGATGCAATGCTAGTGAGCTAGTTAATCAGAAATAATATTATAAACTGCTGCCATCTTTGGGAAGGCGAACATGCAATTCATGTACCTGTATCTAAGACTACTCTCTAGCCAAGGCTTAAAGAATCATTAGTGAAATGCATTTTTTTGAATCCTTCAAATTATTTCAATGAAACTTTTTTTTTGTCCCTGGACAACATATGTGAAAATGTACAGATAAATGATGCAACAGTGTCACCTACAGGCAAGCAAAACAGTCAAAAACCTCCTCCAATATTGCACCCTCTTACCTCTCAAATCCTTCTCTTCCCCTGCTTTCCCCTCCTCCAACCTCCCCCTCAATCCCTAATAATACACACCTGGATTTGGGGATTATCCATATCTCCAAGTAGAAAAAGAAGGGCAAATACCTAAAGTGCTTTCAGGATGGTCTAATATAAAATACTTAGATCTTTTATGCAGTACACTATGCCTTACAATAAACATGCTGTGCAGCCAGCAAGTCATCTGCACTGGAGTGGGTACTTGGATTGCTTCACCTCTCCTGAGCACTTGCTCAAATTCATGTTAGCTAGCTGGTCAAAAATAATTCTGATAAAAACATTCTTTATATCTCAGGAAGACCAAATGCTGACATTATTAAATATGAGAAAATAAAAATGAGAAAATGCTGACTTGACTAAAAACAACTGGCAAAAATTTTAACAGTATTGTCCAAACTTGTACAAAAAAACCCACCCTCCAGCACAATTTGGCACTGAATCTAACTCCAGCATATCATGGGCATAACTGATGGATCCATTTAGCTTACCCTTGCAGAAAAAGTAGAACACGCTCTTATTGGTAGCTCTTAGAAGTCTCAGAACTCTCATTTTCCAACAGAATACTCTTTTCTCCTAGTATTACTGCCCTCACTTTAACACTCAATAGACTTTGCTTGGCTTCTCCCACAAACTCTGCATTTTGAGACCCTGTTTCTAAATCTTTTTTATACTGTTCAAGATACCTTTTTGTTTCAATTATTTCTTATATACCTGCATATCTCTGAAAGAGTTCTCAGTTGGCCAAGTTACTCAAGTAAGTTGCACAGAGTTATAATAGGATTTTCTTCTATTATTATTGCATATACTGTAAGCACTGTTCCCATTTGGGGCTGTTGTCATTTACCAAAATAAGACAAATAATATGAAAACAATTTATGTTTTGTAACAGGTTCCCAAGTTTTCTGGTTTTAGAGAACCTCTTAAGCTTAAGAAATGCCAACTTCCCTTTACAGCGATATTAAAACATCAGCATAGTTCATAATTTAATAACTCCACAGCAATGATACATTAAGTATTGCAAATTCATACAAAATAAATGGAACAAATAATAGTAGCCAAATCAAACTCTTCAAATGCCCAAAAAATCTCATTAGCAGTGAAAATAAGCAAGTAAATCAAATCCTATTCTCCAGTTCATCTTAGTTTCTCAGATTAGTTGATTAATCTCCAAGCCATTCCTTGACCTCCTTGTGGACTGCACTTCCCTCTCAGCAATCCTATCAAGATTGCCCAGGAATTCACCCTCTCTCCCAGCACATGATTATCTGCATGTGCTACCACAACTTTAATGCAAGCAAACTGTAGAGCAATGCAACAGAGTGATTCTCTTTTTTACCCACAGTGATCCATGACATTCACTGGCTCACCACCACCATGGCCTAGACTGCTCAGAGCATTGACAGCACCTTGCTCAGTTGCAACATCCATTTAATTTTTGGCTGCCCCAGAAGTGCCAGCAAGGGTAGCAATTAGTGTCAGTGTAGCAGTTGCTGTATGTGATACACACCTGCCTAGCAGGGCTGGAGAACCGATGCATTTTACATAGGCCATCAAACACAGACACCCAATGGGAATCATCCTTGGCACTACCTACCTGAACCATATTTAAACTGCTGACCTGAAAACAAAAGGCTTTGTATTTCACTGCCAATCCCTGGAGCCATCAAGTTCTATGTACATGGAAAAACTTGAATAACACAAGGCTGACAGCCTTTAAGACTTAAGTCATGAACTTATGCAAGCATCTGCTCACTTACACTCATGGTATGACCTGATCAGCACCATTTGGCTGGGTAAAGTTACCCTCTGTTTTGTCACAATTGGTAATGTATACAGATTATTTCACATAACTCCAAATTAAATATTTAATTCAACATTATGACAGGTAATGCTGTGACAATAATGGTACTAAAAATCATTAAAGTCCTGTTTGGATAAGGCTTCTATTTTTTTTACATAAAAGAGAATTCTGTTTTCAGACTCTTTTAATTTTAAATGTCTAGTTTTAGGCAAAGTTTGAGTTCACAATAAGTTTGCCAGTAGTTTAATGGATGTTACATATCATGACATTAGCACATTTTGCTGAAGGCAAAGGAAAGAATGGATTGATACTGCAGAAGAAATAGACCTCAGTGTAAGTAAAATAAATCTATGATAATTTTTCATTCACTGGACCACTCACACCTTATCTCTATTTTGCAACACCAGGTCTTTATATGTTGTGGACAGCTACAGAGCACAGCAAAACACACTGAACTCTCCCAGCCTTTCTCCTTTTCCCCTGCCTCTGGTAGACACCATTCTCTCCTACAGAAAGGATGACAGCAGATGCTAATGCTACTTTGTGGTTCAACTGTCTGATGATGTGGCTAACACTTGGTCTCCACAGATTATAAATTTGTCACCTCTGTGATCTAGTCAATCTCCAGTACCCTGCAGCCTGGAAATGCAATAATCTCCATTTCCAGCATTCAGGTCTCCCAAAGGTAGTGAACAAATCATTGTCAAGCCACTGGAAAAACAACACTATCTATCTTTCTTGTACTGCAATTATGAAAGCTTACATAAATAAGGAAATGTCACCCATGCTGACTTTAAAAGCCTGTCCAAGTAAAACCAAACATAAAAATCATAAATAACTGAATAATCTCTGATAGAACGGGAAAATTCTTTATCACATTTTTTTGGAAGCTTTAATTGCACTATAAATAAGGACTAAATTCGTGTAATTTTCCAGTTTTGAAAGTGCCACTGAATTATTTGAAAAACTCATCTAGCACAAGAAGAAAAAAAAATTAAATCAAAACAGAAAAATATCAAAGCAGTTTCATTTGGTAGTTACTCAGGTACAGGATGATGCATCTGTCTATGGATTTCAGAAGTGAACCATTAAAATTAAACTAAAATTATAAAGGAAACACTCAGAATAAACAATCCCTACAAAGTGCCTTAATGACAGTCTGACACAAACAAAAGCCACACACAGACACAGAGCTGAAGTTCTGCAGCTTTTCTTAGCCTGCTGTATAATACCATTTGCCTTAGGTTGCTACACCATGTAACTTTTTTTTGCACCATATATCTGTGTATATAGTGACATCACAAGGTAAGAGGCAGGATTTTCTGTAAGTAGCCACAGCTTGTAAACACACAGTCTTTCTAAGGGTAAGGGGTCAAGACAGTTTCAAAGGAACAGCTAAACAGCAGCATTTAATCAAGCTGAATTTCCATTGTTCTGAAGAGTACTTGTACCTATTGATCCCAAGCTTGGCTGCTTCAAAGACTCCTCCATACAAGGAGCACAGGTGAAAGACAGAGGCAGAAAACAGGAAGGGTCATGAGGAGCAAAAGAAATCTGGCAATAAGCAACTGGAGAAAAGTCAAAGGTCAATCGAGGCAGCTGATGTCTAAGCATAACTACAGCAGGAGACCTGACAACTTCATCCACGTTGCAGTGTTTTCTCCATTCATTTGAAAGCTGCAAGGTTGGTTCTCAGTCTGACTCAAAGCATCTTCTTGATTAACAAACAGTATTCAGGATTACTCAGCCAGAATTTACTTTCTGCACATTGTCTAAATATATCTGCTTTCTGAAAACCTGGTTTAGCTTACATGCTGGTGCTGAACAGTTTAATTTTCTTCTTTTAAGGAGTATTTACAGACTTACATCTAAAGTAAGAATGTCAAAGAATCCAAATGTAATTTTCTCCCTGTAATTTCCAAAATGGTGAATCAAAATTTTGATGTATGCTCATTGATAACTTTCTGAGACCCATTGTCCAGAGAGGACAACTGTTACCAAAGAACACACTGGAGATCATACAGCTGTATGTACTGAGATCCTTACTAATTGCAGAAACATGGATACTGGATTCCACAACATGGAAAACAGAAAAAATTTGTCATTCTCATGTTTTGTTTACACAAAACAACCAGAAGTGTTAAGCAACACAAATACTTCCCCTTGGGCTCTGACACACTTTGATACCTCTGTAGTAAAATCTTGGGAACTGGTGTAGCTCCTATTGTAGTATTTTATGAAGAGTTCACATTATTTCATATATTTATCATCCAGCCAGGTCTGTGAGAGTTAAAAAAAAATCTGTATTTTTCAACCTGTCTTTGAACTGGTATTACCACGTTTGATTTGAAAAATGGCATTCATGAGTTCCTGAAAATGCACAAAGCCTGTGACAGAAAGGAAAGAAAAGCTCTGGTTTTCCCAAAGCCCATGTTTACTTCTTAACCCATCAACATTTCCTCTGCTACAGAGGAAACACAGTCCTTCTTTACATCAACACCACTTTCTCCTACTGGAGCTAAAAAGAGTAAAATCTACCTCAATTACTCCTTAATTATGATCTAAAATTCCAAGATATAAGGAGGTTAGGTATAAGAAGAAAAAATGAACTTTTTATTCAAAACAGAAAATAAAATATATAAAATCTTCCACTTTGTATCTTATTTAACATGCACACTGTTTTAGGCTTCCACTCTAAGATTCTTAATTTTTCTTATTATAGAATTGAAGAGTGTCATCCAGATTAGGACTCAATTTTCTCACTAGGTACATATAGTTTATATTCCTATATAAATATCAACATAAAAATCCAGATTTCACTGTTGAGAGCTAAGACTACCTCTGTAGTATAAGTGTTCATTGTAACTAGAAAAAAAAGTACATATCTTTAAATTGTTATATAAAATTGTGAGATCTAAGAAGGGGTTTGACAAAGGCAAAAAATGCTGAGGAATTATAGCTCACATCTGACTTGAAACCTGAAACTAACATGATTTGTCACAAGTAAGAGGTTCTTTCTTCCACTGCCATGCAAAAATGCAAGAATATAAAAATTCTAGAAATACAGTGACCCAGTCTACAAAATATTATGGGTTATAGAAAGACCCCATAAAAAAGAGATTTTTTACTGTGTTATTTTAATGATGCAAGGTTATAAGTTATTGATTTTTACAAGATATAATCAATTAACACTTTTCTGCTGTTTATCTCATGAACCATAAGAATTTTGTGATTACTTTGGTACAGATTATTTATTGAATGTTTATTCTGTTTTCACTATGTCAATTTGTCATTAGATGATTATTTAGAGAGAAGTTAAGATTTCAGAATTTGGATAAGTAGCACAACTATAGAAATTCAACAATCATAAACAATTTTATCAAAATTTCCACTTCATTACGTCTGTCCTCAAAACTTTACATTTTCCAGTATCTGGCTGAATTTCCCCTAAGAGAAATGTCACAATTTCACAGAGGGGAACAGCAAAATGGACATCAGAGTCTGTGTTATAATAAAACCATTTTGGACTAATACAATTTTTCCATTTGAAAACCCCATACTTTAGCAATGGTTTAACTAACCATATTTTTTTCCCTAGTAGTCAATATTTTCAATGCAGTTAAACACTACCTTTTAAATTCATCTCTTGTTGATTTATTGAAGACAAATTAGTTTGGTAGTAAATGTATGTCTATGAAAAATATAACAAAAACCTACTACTAATTAAGTGCAGTATGTCATACAAGCATTAAAGACAATGCTATTATAACATGATACAAGTTCTGTGAGGAGAAATAAGAGCTACAATTTTATTTAAGTACAGCCCAGCTCTCTCAGGCACTTCCTGATCAGGAAAAGTGCAACATTCTCTCTTGAAATTCAAATACTTTGTCTTTTTCCCCTGTTTCTTTGTGATATAACAACTTTCCTGGTTCCAGTTAAAAAGTAAAATAAAAAATGTCAATAACATCATTAACAGGGAAAAATATTAAAGCCTTTTTTTAAAAATGAATCAGGTGCAAATATTGAACTGTACTTTCTCATCCTTTGTCTCACTTTTCAAATGATAATTTCTTCCACAGTCACCATTAAATCTTGATCTATTCCAGCTCTCTGTATGGGTCATTGATTCTAGATGTACCATGGTTATTTTTAAATGTTTCCCTTTCGTAGAGAAAAAGAGGGCTGTCTAGAGCCAGATGGGTAACTTCACACTTCATTTATCAAACCCAATGCATTAGACTCCACCCTCTCTTTCCCACTATTGCTGCTAAATTTCCATATAATTTGGTAACAATTTTCATTATCATACAGTGACCCTAAAAAGTCTACCCAGGTTTGCACGGTTAGTCCAAAATCCACAGCTGTTGCCTTCACCCTCTGTTTATTACAGTAGAATCTGAGGTTCCCCTCACTTTATAAGCTGAACAGTGACCTTCTGTAAGCAGAGGTCAAGAAGGGGTCAGTTCAAAGGGCTAGAGCAGCTCTTTAACAGCTATAACAACCTGTCCATCAGGCACTATCACTCAGTATAAACAAATCTGGGGCTTTGGAAACTCTGGACCATTTCTGTTAACACTCAGAGGACATTCACTGAGTCCTACCTGAAGTATTTTGGATCACTACCACTCAGAGAACAACTTGAATCCCTGGAAGACCTGCTCAGATACTTAAGATACTGATGACATCTTTGCATCACAAATCTATGAAATGGTGAGTGCAACACTAAGCACACTGCCATGAGTTTTGGGCTGTGGAGCTGAAATAAAATCTTAAAGAGTAATTTCAGCTCACTAATATGCAGAAACACTGGTACAACTTAAAGTAAATAACCCAAGAATATGCTTCAACTGAGTAGGTACATACCATAAGAGTTCATATGCCTTTCTCTGGGAAAGGCTAAATTTCCAAAAGTTCAGTCTGTTTGTGTTACCACTTCCCAACATGGGTTTTTTTGGGGGTTTTTTTGGGGGTTTTTTTTTTTTTTTTTGTTTTGTTTTGTTTTTTGGTTGGTTGGGGTTTTTTTCTTTGCTTTAAGGTGTTAATGACACAAATAAAACACAAGAAAGAACAGAATGACTACATAACTCTACAAAGACCAAGTGCAGAGTGAAGTTTTCTGCCAGCTGCCCTCCCTTCATTGACCTAAATTTCTTGAAGTTGTACTGTTCATAATCTGCTCTCTAATGCACAATGTAAGGTAATTAGAGTCATCTGTATTTAACTTCCACAGGAAAAAAATTCTATTATCTAATCTAGCTGATCCCCTGATAGCCTGTTGAAAGTAAAGTACTGTAACCTATTACCTGCCCTTTGACAAGTGCTAATTATTTCCTGTCCAAGCACATTTTTCTCATGTAATTCCAAAGTACACAATAGACTGATCTCTAAAACATGGGCAGCCCTGCTCGTACCACGGCGGACGTTTTATAACTTTCAGCACCGTGTGCTCCATGGCTGCCACAGCCAGTGTTTCATTCCAGACACCGAGCTGAGGCTTTGATGGAGCCAAGTGAGGTGTATGGTAACAGTCTCTTTATGCAGATCATATGGATGAGACTCCCAGATAGGTCACTGGGATGGGAAACATCAAATAGAAAGAAAAAGGATTATGGATATTTAATACTCAAAGGACACTTTCTTTCAGAACTTTCAAGGCACAATGCTCTTGAAATTTTCTTTCAGGTGTTTAGTTTTAAGAAGGCCTGCACTTCATCTGCTTGTGCCTCTGCCACCCCCAAGAGCTGCAGCTTTGCTGTGTCAGAGGCTGGGCTACATCTCCAGCTGCAGCCCTGGCTCCATCCCAGAGCTCCCTGTGAGCAGCAAGCGAGGCCAGGCACGCTGAAACCCAGAGCACCTCTAAATCACTCATTATTGCCACAACTGCTGATGACTTTGTGTATTAGGAAACCACTGTTAGACAACACCAACTCCAAAAAGGTATTCCACTCATTAGAAGCTTTCTATTCTGTTTCAAAACAAAGATGCAACACGTCCCACAAAAAAGCTTTAAGTGATTTTCTCTGTGTTTCCAACATAGCTAAAACATTTGCATTATTTAGCAGGCATGGGGATGGAAGGCAAAAAAACCAACCAAACAGCACCCCCCGCAAAAAAAACCCCAACCAATCGAAAAAGAAACAAAAAAACCACCAACAAACCCCCATAAAAATCCCTTAAATTGTTCAAGAAGAAAAACATAAATCCCACATGATAATATGGAAAGTATTTTAGAGTCAGCTTACTCTGAAATCTTAAAAAAGTAGCATACATTCCATACTCACTGGAACGCAAACTTATTAAGCACAACCTGTAATATGTAAAATAATTATGTGTAATTATGATTAATTTTTATCTAAAGGTTCTAAAATGTTCCAGCTTCATTTGCTGTAATTACTTGGAGCAGAAAAGATACCCAAGTGTCAGACCCAAAATCTACAGGTAACATATTAAAAGCAATCTCAGAGTCTCCAGGAACTACACCAGCAAAATACTTTAATTTTAAAACTTTAAATTTTTAACTTTAATTAGTGCAGATAAAAAATCATGCCAGTTAAATGCTAAATTTAAATAACAAAAATCTGATTTAAAAATACTTTTGACTAAAAACTGTATTTAATTGTAAGTAAGGAATCACCTGGTTTGAAATAAAAGCTGTATGTTTGGCAGAAAAACTTCATAGACTGCTAGATATTTTATATAAATATAAAATAAGAAAATAATAGATTACAAAATTAGTACAAACCTATAGCTTTTAGACATTGGTGTGAAAAAAGGTGACATCAACTCATTTAGCAGCCTAAGATAAGGACAAGGTGGAACATGGTGGAAATTCTCTTTCATTCACCTGTTTCTGAACAAACTATAAGTATGGCATATGTGGTGCTTCTGAAATGCTTTCAGCTGATTACATTCCAGTAACAGAAACCTTTCCAAACACAAACATAAACCACTTTTAAACACTGTTGATAGCATCTCCTGATCCATGACAGTGGGCTCTCTTTAAGAGCTCAGGAACAGTAAAACAGTCCCACGACATGAACTCCAGCAGTTCATACACATGTGCCCATCTCACCCAACACCATCCAGGTAACTCCAGCAGGACACCACAGGGAAATGGGAGGGGCACGAGGGAAGCAGCCAAAAACTGTAGTTTTAGCAGAACATTCCAGCAAAGAGCATGGCTTATATTGTCAACAATAGGTGGAAAACCTGAGGGCATTTTAGGTGGCACCACTCCTAAGATCTGAGTGCTGCCTACCAAGCTGTTATCAGTAGCCTGTACTATATCAGAGCAGTCTACCCCACAGAAACATGGACTATCCTATTCAAGGAATTACTGTTTGAACAGTGAAAATTTAATTTTTTTTTAAAGTCACTTTTCCCTACTCAAGGGGATTTATAGGAGTACTTCTCACCTTGCTGTCCATTCTTTACGCAGCTTTTGTCTCTCCTTAAGAAGGAGCAGGAAGCAGCTGATGGTCTCATTCCTTTGTTCCTCAATTTGTTGCTCTTTTCTAACCTCAGAGAGGACCAGACTTGTCTTAAAGGGAGGAAACACATAAAAATTATAATGTAGAAATAGGAAACAATGTGTAAAATTAATAAAAAGCCCATAAGCAAATAAGGACAGTAAATCAATAGCTTTTTTTATTACAGTTCCACTGCTGACAAATCAATACAGTAAATGATGGTTAGAAATGGCCACCATATATTTGGTATTTAATCAATATACATGGCACATAAGGTAAACCTTAAAATCTCATTGCCTTAAGTATCACACTAAGACACTGTGCATTCTAGCCCACATTTTCTTGAGGCATAATTATTTTCTAAATATTATCTTGTATCAAATAATTTCAGAAATATTTTCCTCAATGTAGCATTTGTATGGGGGACTTCACCCTCCCCTTTGCTCCTTGGTAAAGCTATTGAAGAAAATACCTGTTTGTACTGTATCTGCTGAATGGAATTTCTGCTGATATCCACATGTTCTCTTTATCGTTAAATACTTCAAATAAACAAGTAATAAAGTCTTTTCACATATGGAATAAATTAAAAACTGCTCAAAATATACATATACACATGCAATGGATTTAAATAATCTGTGAAGCAGGATGACACTCAGTCTCTGCAGATCAAGTGTTACTGGCCTTCCCAAACATTGTGCTGACAGCTAATGTTGATGTAAGGGAACTGGGGATGTTCTTATCACACTTCATCTTCCCACCAAGCTAACTCCAGCTCCCTCACTCCATCTTTTCCTACTCACTCCTGCAGCATTTTTTTCTCTTCTTTCCCTGCATTTCCCCATGTCTGCCAAGCTGGGAAGGAAATGGTTGATGCTCAGCTACCAACTAGTCCTATAACCACCAGTGCCCACGTGCTCCTTGATGTGCAGAAGTGTCTCCATGGCAGAGAGTGAGAGTCTTTTCCTTAAGTGAAGATATTATATTGCCTTTTTCACCTTAACCAGCCTCCAAAATACATGGAATTATTTCTGATATTCTAACCTCCAGTCAACATGTTCTGCAAATGTATCAAAGCATCTAAATGCTTTTGGGAAGGATGACAGAACAGATACAGCTCTTGCACAAACCTGTTTTCTTTTCACTGAAAAGGAGGCAAAAAAATAAGTTTCTGACCTGGGAAGTTTCTGTATGTGAGTTTGAAAACACAACCAAACATAACCAAGAGCTGCAATTCCTATTCCCAGCATAACATCCCTAATTGGAACAACGTGACAAAGCACATGGAATTTTGCCTCCTCCTCAACATCACATACACATGACATTCTGTCCTGCCCAACTAAAATTCCTCTAGGAATTCTGCAAGAGAAATTATTGTTATTATCTTCAGTTTGTGAAAACTGAGAGATCCAGCCTCTTTCTGATAGGTTGTTTTTTTTTTTTTCCCGACAAGAAACAATAACATGCAGATAATACATTTCTTAAACTATGCAAAGTAGGAGTAGTATTGTTACTGCTATGGTCATTCCAAGAGAGAAGCATGACAGGGTTCACAGAGACAAAAATAACTTTATTGCACCAGCATCACATGCGAAAAACAAAAAGCATCTTTCTCCCCACCTCCCAGCTCTATCAGTTGGCCTATCAAAAGGCATTACCCCATCATATGGGACTTAAACATCAAAAAGAACATTTTCTTGTAAAAACCCCAAATGTTCAAAACTCTGTCTGTACAGATCACATTCCTGACCCTGCTTTGACATTACAAAGCAAACAAAAAGCCAGAGAGCATTTTCAGATAAGGATTCCATGACATGGGTTTCCCTTGCACTGACCTACAACATCTTTTCCACAAGCTCTAATATCCGCCAACTTCAACAATCCTGACCTTAGAGCCTCATTTCCAGCAGCTGCACAGTTTGAAGAAGGATTTGATAGAGTACTTCAACAAGTGAAGCACACTCACATGAGCTGATGTAGATTCTTTAATGGTGAAAATTAACACTCCTTGTCATTCACAATAAATATACCTGCTAAGGCTTTAACTTTTATATTTATCATGTGCAAGACTTGACAGAGCACTACAACCCAAGTTTACCTCTGTATTGTAGGATGATCAGACTACAGCTATACAGCTAGGCCACGGTCCACCATCATTTCCCTTTCAGAATGTTTGGGTGGCCATTTCATTCAAAGAGGGACAGGAAAATCCACTGGTGATGGTGAGATGTCTGCTTCTCCCCCAGACTTCAGCAAAGTTCCAAGTTTAATGATGCCATGCCTCACAAAGCTAGAAGTACATTTATTTGCTGCAACAAACATCAAGATCTCCTAAATAAATTATTCAGAAAGTGCAGAGCATGGAGAACTGGGAGTTGCTGAAGAATTTTCAGTTAAAATGTGATGAAAAGATGATGGTAGAGTAATAGAGTATTATCAGACAGAGATGGGTGATCACTCCTCCAACTATTCACAATCACACTGTATGTGATATGGTAAGAATTCTGTTGACCTGGTCAAATTGCAAGTTTGGTCCTGAGTTTCATTAAGTAAAGTCCCCTCCATCTACAGAAACACCATAATTCCGGAAATGGAACATAATTTATTTTTTACTGAAAATATAATTATATTGCTCCAGCCTTCTGTTAACACCTTTCATTTATGTGGTGATGTACATGGCTCAAGTCAAACGCATAGTTTGACACTGACATCATAAACGCTTCTTTATTGAGCCCTGTGAGTACAGTCACAGCTACCTGGAGGGTGAAATAGTATTATTAAGCAACATACAACAACAATACATAGCAATTTAACTGATTTACTTGTTTTCTAAGAGTGCTGAAAGGGCAGTAAGGTCACCTGGAATGCCAGTGCAGTGCTTGATGTGTAGCTTCTATAGAGGCATTACTTAATAACTTGCTATTCTTATAATCACAATAAAAATCTCGAATTGTAACAAATAAAGTAGCATTCTGAGTAAAATAATATTATAAAGCATAATTGAAAGTTGTCTTTTCCATGTAACTTGGTTTTGGATTTATTTTTAACAAGAGCATTCGATATATACTTCGACTGATAAAGGTCAAGGGTTCAAGAAACTCGGTCAAAGATGTTATCAGCTGGGAAAGCCATTTCCTCACATCAACACTGATAAAAACCCATCAGAAACCCGGCTGATACAACCCCTGCTCTAAAGAGCAGGAATGACCTTCTTTTGAACATCACTATAGTTGCACATCCCATCAAAGAAAATCTGATCTTGTGTCTCAATTCTTTTAATGACAGATAATTGCCTGCAGAGGCCCCCTTTGCCCAATGCTGAGTGAAGCCTTCACAATTCTGAACTGGACTCAGCACTGACTCAGGGTTTTTCAGCACACTTGGGACTGCAGGACAGTAGAATAAATAAACAATGCAACCAGCCCTACAGCCTGTCTTATCTCATCCTTGTGTTCAGAGAGATTCTTGAGGGTGGTGATGTTTACAAACTGGTGAAACTTTCTTTCTTCTGCTTCCTGAGCTGTCAAAAAACATATCCTGGACAACCTAAGCAAAGAGATTACGCAAATTGCTTATCACTTGTGGGAAGCAACTCCTTGTTTCATTGGCCAGCATACATCTTTATTAAGCAGTATTGCTAGTATTTTCAGTAAATCTTACCCAATTCTCCTTACAGATCTATTAGTGTATTTAGGGCTTTCCTTGTAAAACCCAAATGGCACAAGTCTTAAAAACACACAGCTCACCTCTCAAAAAGCCTAAAGCTATGTATACACACACACACACATATGTGTATATACACATGTATCAGGAGCAAATCCAGCCTTTTATATTAAACATGGTACTTAGGAAACATTATTCTTTGCCTTCCTCCTGGTACAGCAGCAGAACTAAATTTAGGCATATCAGGCAAGAGCCATCAGAGCATTTTCTCTCATTATGTAAGAAAGGAAGGTTCTAAGATCAGATTTCAAGAGACCAACACCCTATTTCTCTCATTATCACCAGCAAAATATATCAGAGACACAGGACAGAACAAAAGCTGTTATAACCAAGTCTTTAGGATATACACACAAAATTAGATACATAACAAAGCCAATCTAGGTATTGTAATAGGTTTACAATATTTTCCCTTAGATATGCAGCACAAGAAACTCTGTTTTAACATCCACAGGCCACTACCCCGCTGAACTTTGTGTCCTGGGTGAATATCACAACATGCCTACAAACAAGCAAGAAAAAACATCTAAACACTCCAAACCCCACACTGGTACATTTTCAATCTTATAAAGCTAGATTTTTTCCTTCCTTCAATACAGACCTCATGAGGAGTCAGACATAAGGTTAGAAACACTGTATAACTGGAGACATGAAGCTTAGTGTTCTGTCAAACAAATTAGCCTTTAGTCTGAACTAAAGTGGCACTTGGGACAGTTTGCCTCTTGGTCCTACTTTGTTGGGTCAACAAATCAGATTTTTCTCTCTAAGTTAAGATTCAATTTACCCACCACCAGTTTAAATAGGATAAGCTTCTGAATCTTTACCAACCACTTCTACTTTAACATAGCAGTCATCTCTAAAAAATCAATAACTAATACAGAAAGGAAAAAGAGTAAAATCTGTAAGTAGGGCTAAAATGTTATTCTGTATTTTCCCTGTTATTTTTGTCATTTTATTTGCTTTCAGTGAAAGAAGTTTCCTGATGAAGTTCTATGAAACTAGAGCATGGTCCCTTTTAGAGGGGAGGGAAAAAGAACCTGAAATCTATCAAGCCATGTTAATTTAACATGTTGTAACTCCTCCATGATAAAAAAAGCTAGTAATTGATTACAAAACCCTGCTCATTTCTTCTTTACTTTTAAAATTTCTACTTAAAATATGAGTAAATGTGCCCATTTTCATTGATACGATGGAAACAGCCAGTATGGTTTAAGTTATCACCCAGTAATTTGGGCACATTAAACCCAATTCTCTGCCTTTTGTTTATTAAGTCACTATGCCAGATATCACAGTTTCACTCAGCAACCCTCATGTTCTGGATGATATTGAAAAATGAGTCATGTTTGTCAAGGAAAGTTAAAAAAAAAAAGGTAAAGAAGAAAAAAGTGTTGTTTATAGAAGCCAGCTGCTCTGGCTTCGGCGCCAGCAGCTCTTCATCCTGCTATTTTACGCTCACAACCCCCACTGCCCCCACTGGCACAGGTACAACTAAATGTTGACTTCAATGCTTCAGAGAGCACTCAACTGATTCTGTACATGATTAATTGCCAAAGACATGGCTGACCATATGGAACAGAGAAAGCATCAAGTAATTCATACTTCTGTATATGATCATTTGGCCCCTGTTGTTTTAATGTACAGGAAAGAGCTAGTATAGCACAGACCTGGTGTCTTGCCCTTGACAGCCCATTAAGAAATCTCAAAGCACCTAGTTGAAGTTATGCTGTTGGCTTTTCAATAGCAGCCTAATAAAACAGAAGCAAAGCTTTCCAACTAGTCTTAAATCTTTCACATACAGTACATTAACCACTGCTGCTACAACAACTGGTTTCTTATGATAGGAAATGGGATTTGATTTCTAGCCTCTGCATACTTACTGAAAGCCTTTTTCTGACCTTTGGAGGGTTTACAAAATCATTGTTCGTTTCTCCTGCCATTTTCCCAGTTTCTTGCCATGGTGATCCTAATAGATTTGTTTAAGGTTCAGTACATTCTACTCTTACTAGCTGTTATATGCAAACTGTGCAATGAAGGTAGGCTCACAGGAACTGAAAGGAAAGAAATTATTATTAACTATTTTCTCTCTGAGATTCAGAGAAGTCACTGCAACATCTAAAACAATTTATTTTTAAGGAGCCCATAAAACAAAACAAAAAATTCCTCAAAAGAAGCAATATACTAGTATGTGCTTTTTTTTATCAGACTGGAGACAAATCATCAAATTTCATTTGAGAAGGAAGGACAATTTATTTTAAAGCTGTAGTACTCTCAAGGATTTCTGACACAGACCTCAAGAAAAGAAAAAGGTGCAGACTTGGAATATATGTCAGTATCATTAACTGCTCTATATTAGTTTTATCTACTGTTAACATCTTTTCAGTCATATGCAGTCAAAGAAAAAACATTTAAATAATGTTTCCTTGTCAAAGCTCTTAAGATGACAGTGCTAAAAAGTTAATCCCCATCCTCACAGATCTTCTGGCAGTTTTGACGTACGTTGGCAAGGATGCATTTGCTGACACCTTCCAATAGAAAATATTTACATGGAGTTTTCTTGTCTGAGGATTTTATATTTGAGTAAATGATCCTCATGGTCTGAAGAGTCTTATATGGGAAATTCCAATAATTGGATATTCATGTGGTAATTTCCCAGTCTGAGAATTCAAATAAGACTATTAATACTCCAACAAAACACAAGAATAATCTGCAAGCCAACATAAAACTCCTTAACTGTTCTGATTATTGATTGAGAACTTTCAACATAACATCAGGGAGTTTAAGACAAACATTAAGACTGTTAAGACTGTTTTTAAACAAAATATAAAGAATAGAGAATTTTACAAAAGAAATGACATTTCTGTAGCATAAATGGAATGGAAACTCAAGTTGCTGGTGTGAAACCATTGCCACAAAGATTATACATTCTCCCCCACCATTATATTCAATGGCACACATCAAAACTAAACATGTACATAACCCAATTATAGAGCAGAATGCTTAAAGTCAGACATATGCTTAAGCTCTACATACAAGTCAAAATGCATTAAAATGTAGGCAGCCATGCCTTGCTTTGAGGTATTCACTGCTGACAACAAAGGATGAATACCTGACTTGATAGATGAGTAGTTTGACCTAGAAAAACCTACAGCGAGTAGATCACTTCGACATTTCCAAAGAAACTGTAGGTTTTGTCTGCAGTAGAAAGTTGTTCCATTTATCTATACCTGTGGAGCTAAAGCAGTACATTTTATAGCTATATGAGTTTAAAAGTCATAAATTAAACCAGATTGAGCTTATTTGGAAATAAGCACTACCTTTATGCTTATATAAGAATATTTATACCAGGGTCTTGAACCGTATATTTAGGAAAAAGGAATCCAAACAGAAGTAATGCCCAAGTAATTTTTGGTTACTCTGGCGTGCCACAACTGAAAGAATTTCCAATTGAGAGAAAAAAAATTCTTTTTACTGGATGATTTAAGCAGTTATGATGAGTTTCTGTAAGATTTTCAATATGTAGTTACAAAATAAAAAATGTAAAAAAGATCAACCCTTTCAAAATATTTTTGCTGTACTAATTGGTTTGGCAGTGTTCTGAAGGTGAAGTATAAGCCACCTCATCACGAAAGAGCAACCAAACCACTTAAGATACTTGGAATAAGAGTGGCTTAGCATCTTCAGATGTATGGGTGACTGAAAGGTTACCCTTCAGCCACATTCTCCCAGAGCACGGCCCCTCCACCTCTGAATCATCAATAGCACAAAGACCAAGGCAGGCCTAGCATGCATAGTGGATTATATGAAGTGTAAAACATTGTGGGGAAAAAGCTTTTGAAAGAAGTCAGGAAAAAGAAATCACGCTTGCAAGAAGATCCAGCTGACAGGCCAGTCCCTAACAAGTGAATATGTTTGAGAACATTGTGAATGCAAGAAAAGAACACGCCTTTTGTTTCCAAACCTACAGTGTCTTTACCCCAACTGTTGCCTGCATGGCTGAACATATGTTTTCTCAACAAGAACTGAAGCAGAAAGTGTTCTTTGTTATAATTCACTCCTTTGTATACACCTCCCTTTTTCCATTTTGGTCACATGCAAACAGTAGTTACGCCGAACACTTAAGTTCTGAAGGACTGCACAGCAGTGTATGCTTCAGTGATTATCTGCTATTGCTGAAATCAGTTGAGCTAAGATGCACTACAAGACTCACTTGGCTAATCTGCACCCTGGACAGCTTAGATTTTGCAGTGCTGAATCACGCTGAGTACAACCTGCACATGCTCACTCAGCCAGCACTCTGAATTTTCATCATCAATTATGAGTAGTTCTAATAAGCACTGAAGAATTATACAAGAAATTATTTTATGCATTTGGAAGAACTCAAAAGTGTACCCAGTAATTTTCTTAGCATCTCAAAATTAACATCATCAACTATCATAAATAATTTAGGGTGGAGAAAAAATTATGGGCTTCAAAGCCAGAAGTAGGTAATACTATCACACAAGCACTGAAATGAACTGTAGTTCAAATTAAATACTCATATAATTTTACTGATTCTAATTAAATAATTTGAGACGTGAAGCATTGCTTTGACTCGTCTAATTTGTCCTGAAGCCCTAATACTCTAAACTACATACCAGCTTCTCTTAAAATATTTATAGATGCAAACTTGTACCAAAATCTCCAAACTAAATTTCTGCTCTTTGTGGCACCCAAAATGCAAACTGGAATCTCTAAAGGTAACAGTAATAGTCACACAAAAAAAAAAAAAAAAAAAAATTTAAACATACACAAGCAATGAAGATAAATGGAAAACAGTGAATGCTAGATTCTGAAATCATGATTATATTTTTATTTTTTAGTATTTAATTACATGTCACATTACTGATTTTCTTGAGCAGCACATCTCAGTATCTATTTAGTATGGAAAAGCCTAGAATATCAGCATTTTCCTCCCATCACTGAAGCCACTACCTGTTGCCATCAAGCTACTTACTGCCTTAGTCACAATACCTTTTAACACACTGTCTGCTAAAATACAGTTGTGCAGAAATTTAAAGTGTATTTCCAGTGTCATTAGTTTTATTGAAATAATTTAAAACAGAAAGCAAAGTTACAGAACGGGTTAAACACTGCAGAATGAAGAAGCTGCAAGCCACAATCAAATGAAACAGCAAGCCACATGTCCAGAAGTGCCTGTGGGCATGCTTTGTCTAAGACACATGCCATAGCAGAATAGCAATTTAGTACATATGCAAGATAACCACATACAGCTGAATCATATCTTCAAATGACATAAGGGGTTCAATACCATCCTCACAGCACTAAAGGCACCAGGTCTGCAGATATCCCTGTGAGAATGGGATTCTCACCACGTTTTTTCAAAAATGAGGTTTTGTCACACTTGGCTCAAGTAACAACTTCATTACCCCCAGTGACACCACAGCACACCATTGTGAAGATTTAAAACTCATAATCATTTAAGTGCAGTAGTGATACCAGCTGTCATGGCAAAACAGACAGAAAGAGAACTGAGAGCACACTGCTGGGAAGAACATAGGAAATAAAACCAAAACAGAGCCTGCTACACTACATGTATTCAATGTATGGGGAATATGCCATTGCCAAGCAGCAAGGAGAACACCACCAGACATTGCCAGTAGTTGATGACAACAGCATTAGGATATACACTTTTTTGGAAGCTGTGATCCTCATTCCTCAACAGAAAACTAGGCTGTCTGATTTCAGTGCCCCATTCTCCTCCAGTTTTGTTACAGTGCATAACTATATTTGACATCAAACCATGGGCTAGGTACTTCACATATGGGCCGTGAAAATGCTGATGATGTGCAGTGCAAAATGTACAACAAAATGCAATATACCAGCAAATTTTAAAAATGGTGAAGCTGACAAAGGAGAACAGAAAAGCCTACTGATTTAAATTACTTCAAACAGCTGCCCAAAATATGTACCATCACAAGTCTGAATTCAGTACTTACACTAAATATGGATTCCTTCTGAAAGAACAAGGCAAGTACTTACTCTTAATTCTCTTGCATTCAGAGCATGTTCAAGAATAAAGTTCTGCACATGTCATTCTGACTAATTAGAGAATAAAACTACATAAACCTGTAACATATATATGCCACATATATGGACACTAATTTTCAATTACAAATTATAAAGGGGAATATATCTTACTAGTATATAAAGACAACACAAATGTTACAAGAAAAAAGATAAACACAAAATTACAATGTTGAACGATAGTTAATAAGTCTGATCAAACTTTACATCCTGTAGACTCAAAAAAAACCTACACTTTTTTTCTTTTCCAGAATAAAAAAAAAAAAAAAATACACAAACCACAGCTCCTCCTAAACTAAAGAATATTAAAACTCCATCTAATCATATATGTGTAAACCTATGTTTGTTGTATTGTATACACACCAGGATACCACACACCCTCAATTACTGTTTCATCACATTCCAGTTAATTTCAGGGCAGCATCATGGATCTGGAGCATTAACCCAAGGAACACTCAGGCACACTTCCACCCCTTCCAAGAACACATCAATTCCCACTGAGCTTCTCATCCTCAGCTGCCAACTTCCATTCTGCCAGGAAATCAGTAACATATATTGCTATTTATTTTTCTTCTGAATGCAATTTATCTGTAAAATCTACACTTTATAAGGCTGTTAATGCCAACTGTAGGCAGCTATTGATTAGCCCGACTGAGCTGTGCTCCAGTAAAACACCATGCTACAACACTGAAGAAGAATTGAATGCCCAAGTATTTGAAAATTTCACTACATCAAAAAAAAAATTATACAGACAATTTTCATTAATATGACAGCATTCAATCAGGGAAAATAAACTTTAATCATCTGATTCATGTGACTAACAAAGAAAACAAACAGTGTGATCACGAGATCAAACATACGCAAACATATGCGCACTGATTTCACTCCGAAACAAAAATCACGTGCTGCAGATTCTGGCAACTCAACAGAGATGACATTTGCAGGATATGCTCCCAAATTATGACAATACAATTTGGAAAACAGACAACACTGTTACAGCTCAGACACCCTGTAACAGTGCATTCTGTTACCCTGCACCACGACATTCCCAGCTCCTGCCTCACCACTCACCAACTCTTCCACACAGGCACGTGAAACAAGATATGGGTTCTCAAGTTCAGCTGCAAAGTCCAACTTAAGAGAGAGGTCAGAGGTGGCTGACTAATCACCTCTGCACTCTTCCAGAAGGAACCGTTAATCCACTGGTAAAAAAGCAATGTCAAGGATGCATTAACACAAACTGCCTGAGCATCCTTAACAGACACGTACTGAGTACATGCCACAAAGGACATGTTCTCCACCAGCCCAAAAAAGCTTTTGTATCTCCTGGGCTGCTGCAGAAATGAAAAATAGCTGTTTGTGGACAAGGGTTTGACCTGTGTTCACTCATACAAAAACCTCTACCGTTAAAGATACATCATGACAAGCTGTGCCAGAGCTCTAAAAATCACCATATCTACCTGCTTCACCTTCTGCTTTACCATGATGCTACAGGGCAAATCAGACTTCAGAGCACACATCAGAGGTACAGCCTAGGAAACAATCACCTGAACTATTCATGTTAAATTAATAAACTTATTAATAAAAAATATTAATCTTTTTATAGATGAAAACATGTCATTTGATAAACTGATGTCTCTCCTCAGCATTGAATTCTGGAGTCGATGTTCTTTATTTTTTTTCCCCTTTTAAATTTTTTATTTCGGATGTCATTATGCAATCTTTTTATGTGTACCAAATCAATCTTCAGGGATAACTACATTCCTCTAGGAAAAAGCAAAAAAAGCTTAAACATTTTCATTAGGATATGGACTACTTTTTAACAATATTTGACTACTTTTTCCTATTCAGCAACAACTCTGTCAAGACTGCATGCTGAAAGACTCATATTTCCTGCCATCTTAAATGCTATACTTTCTTTTTGTTTCAGAAAATTCTTCTTAAATATTTATTAATAGAACTCCTTAACTATCAAACTACTACTATATTCTTGAGTTCTACATAATCTTTTAAGGTTGGCAGATTTCATCCTGTTTACAACTAGTCAAATCAGTTATTGTCATAGAGATCATATTGAAGAGATCAATAGATATAGTAAGTTGCTCTTACTAGAGATGTAGTGTAAGAACACTAAAACCCAAGACAAAATGTCTCTGCCCAAAGCCCAAGAGCATAGCAGTTATTAGGAGGAAAATAAGTATTTTGAGAGGCATTTCTGAAAACTTGTCACAGCATTTCCATTTAAAATACAGCAACCAAATATTATGAACTTAAGTTCATATTGAAGAGTTTTCATCCTGAGAAAAAAGTGAGATATTCCTCCTCCCCCACAAATGGTTCCATTTATGACCCCGTGCAGCAATTAAAAGCATGACTTCAACTTTTTAAAGTTATTTTGGCCTACAAAACCAACTCAAAGTGACAGCCAAAAATTACCATCAGCACTTGGTTTGAAATCATCTAAATTCTTGGGTCTCAGGGCAAATTCTAGATAATCAAAACAACCCGTAATATTTCAATATATTTCTTCCTCCGTACATCGGTGAAAGGTAGGGAAAAAATTTCAAACTCCTGAAGCCATTTCAAAAGGCTATGCTTTGTTAATTTTTAACTGATTAAAAGCACTGAGAATGCTATTTTAATTTGACATTTTTAGAAAGTCTTAATTTTAAACCTATTCATCAACACAGAAACAGTAACTGGCAAATTGTTATGTAAAGGGTTTGGGGTGGAAAAGAGCAGTTCCAACTTTGTTTACTACTTTTCAGGCTATCAGGAACAGAAGGAGAAAAAGCTTCTTCATTATTTGAGGTGAATCCATTAGCTTGGTTAAAAAAAAGAAAAAAGAAAAAAAGTATCACAGGTCAAAAGAGCAAAATGACACACAAAATCCACTGCCAAACTGGCTGTCGGTTGGATGCACAAGAGTAATGCTAAACAACTGTGGTATGGAGACAAAATATGCTTTCTTTAGGACACTTTTACAATAAGTTATTTAAGCCTTGTGAACAGCCTTGCCTTGCACCCACCCCTCACACATTAATGAAAACAAAGGGGGCCCATTTACATTGTAACCCCACAGTGGGGTTAAGCATGTGACCTTAAAGTATGGTGCTCTTGTGCTCAGTGGAAAGGTTCTTGACAATATAAACAAGAATTACTGCTGTTAGAGAAAGGGAAGACAATTAAAAACAATCTAGGATGCATGTTGTACAGCTGTTCAAGTTACAGCTACGGCTGACCTCTAAAGATGCTACAGGTTTCACTTCAGAAACTTAGGACACTTTAGTTTTATTAAAGTAATCCTTCAACAAAAACTGAATTCGTACAAAAAGCATGAGGTTTTATATGAGTAACACATTGAAAATTATGTATTGCTGGCAAAACATGCCATCGCTGCAGTTACAAAGACGTTGTGGTCTGCACATCTCTTTCCAATAGTTAAGCTTGCCAACAGCTGAGCAAAAAGGAAATCTCTGTAATGAATGCTAAGAGAACCTGTTGAGAGAAAAAACACTGCTCTTGAAACAAATGAGACTTTGACAGGTCAAATCACAATCAAATCTGTTTGACAGACCTTTGTACCCAGGTGAAAAAAAACCCAGCTGGGTGATTTCAGCAAAACTCTGCAGGCACAGTGGCCCAAAATAGATCAAATTGCAGGACCAAACAGCCACAACATTTTTTTAAACTTAATTTTGGATACCATTGATTCCAAATGCAATAAAGACAGACTGCAATTATGGTCAGTAGTTTCTTTAAACATGCCTTCAAAATTTCTAATAACCAAGAAAATACTTAAAATTTAAAGAGAAAATGATAAAGCAATCTTTTTTTTCCATCAGTCGCTAAAACTAATTGTCCTAATATTGTCCTTAAATAGGGTTAGAGAAGAAAAACTTCTGAGAAAATAACAAAGATCTTGGCTAAGTTTCATAAAACCACAATTTTCCTGCCTGTTTGATCTTTGTACAGTCAGCATAAGCCACTGAAACTCCTCCACAAATGAAAGGCACTCATGGGAAGCCATCAGAAAGCGCTGCTTGTCCTCTGGGACCCAGGACAATAAAAGAAAAGTTTGTGTCTGCCACGTGGGCCTACAATTCAGCTTAAATGAACAAACCATTGCAATATCCTTCAGCTTTGTGAAAACGATACTTCCTACTTTTTTTGGAAGAAAGGAAGTCATATATAAACAGAACAAAGGGAAGAGGCAACACAAGTAGAGCCTCTCATAATAAATATTACAGTGAAAGTTTTGCTCATCAAACTAAGATTAAAAACATATTTTAATCTCCCAAGTTTTACGCCTTTGATGTATGTTCAAGAGGAAAGCTTATATATTTTGTAAGATTTACAACATTTCTAGTGGGAATAGCTTCGTGTTTCAGTTTTTTTCCCCTCTTTCTGAAATTGAGAATGTATGGGGTTGATTCTATCCCTTAATGCTGTGTCATATCAAACACTTCTGTAGAGAACCGAAGTTAGGATGTCCTTTGGACATTTTTCCTCCACAAATAGGCTAGTGTTCTATTGAACAAAACACTGCAAAGTCATTATAATACTGTAATGGTAACCTATGCAACTATTAAATGCTTCTTAAAATGCCAGCTTTCCTAGACCACAAAAAAGTTCAAACAATTGTTTGAAAGAAAAAAAAAAAAAAAAAAACTCCATAGCATAGAGAAGAACTAAATTGCATTTCCTTGTGGTGCTAAAATTAGGAGAAGGTTATATAGCTTCAGTAGAAAGAGTAGTAATTTATTATCTGTAATTTCACCACTACATGCCCACAACCGCCTGATATGACACACAAAGCATTAATTTTCAGAATTGCAACACACAAAGCATAAACCTTATGCAACAGGGGCTCCCTTTGTAACATCTTCTGTTCAGTTTTGCACCATTTTCTTGACCTCCCATACAACCTTTCTGGGCAGCTTTCCTTGCTCTTTCTTGACATAGCACCCATTACTATGACAAAAGAACCTGCTCTTAAAACCACTTTTTCTTGCTGCAACACAATCAAACAGTTGCTCATTTCCACAGCCTTAGATGAAGACAAAGCCAAATGCATCAATGATTCCTTCAGATGGTATGAGGCAAAATAGGTGAAAGTTTCAGTGTAAGGAACAATGAAAAAGTGGGTAAGCATGCTCTCCCTGATCCTGCAATGCTTTTGGCTTTGGTTTTATCTACCAACCATTAACTTTGGGGGATATCATCAGAAATTCTCCATTATAGTTTCACAGACACGAAGTCAGAAGAGCAAAGGTGAAACTTGCCAGAATTGTCATTTTAAGCAACTATTACAGTGAAGATAACTGTACTGTATATTGGTAGATCTTAGTTTAACACTTTTTAAGGAAGATCTGTTAACTTCAGAGATATATGAAACTGCTGTGAAACTGTTATAAATGAAGTAAATACTGGGTGATAGGGAGGTGTGTACTCAGGAGGTGGAAAGGAGAAAATGGTGAGGGAGGAGGTTACAGAATCTTCCTTCCCAGAGCTGTGTCAGCCTCTGGAGTGGTGATAAAGACTCCTCTCCTCTGTGCCATTCCAAAGGTACATGGACCACACAGCTATCTTTCCAGAAGTCAAATCCTTTCAACATCTTTCCAAGCACTCCCAATCAGTCCATTTTATTCCAAAGATACATAAAAGAGAGATGCACAAAGTCGTCCAAAAATGGCAACTTGCAGATAAAGAAAAAAGGAGGCGGCAGAGATTTCACGGACAGCAAGAACCCATCACAACAGGTTCATGGAAAATAAGTGAAATGCTGCAAGAGAAAAAAGGGATATCCTACTAGAAAATTAATATAAATTTTAACTTAGGAATAGTCAATAAGAAATTATTTCAACACTGTTAGAAAATCAACAATAAATTTATAATCAGAAATGCCAAAGCTGGAATTACACCAAAGAAACTTCAAGGAGTCTGACAGGAAAGACAGGTGTCTTGTCAATAAATACTGTGCCAGAAGAAGGTTCAGGCACAACTTCTTAAGTCATTTGCCCAAAGCAAATAGCAAGCAAATGAAAGTGTGAGGAATAATAGGATTCTTGTCTCCTACTCTCTATTTCCCTTCATGTTGCCATATGGTATCCATATCTGGGAGGATAAGCAGTACTTTGTATCCTGGTGTTTCAGTTTTCATGACACTTTACAAGTCTCATTGCTCATTTCACCGCTTTCCACGAGCTACTCCTTAATGACACCCAGCCATTGCTTCCTTTGCTTTCCTGTAAAAACAACATACTCAGGAAATAATGAATGTATATTTGTCTCTTTCAAGTAACTGCAGCTCCGTTTTAGCCATTTACTTTGCAATAAACTTTTTAAAGAGAGCTGCTTTTCTTTCCAATCCAAAAAAAAAAAAAAAAAAAAAACCCAAAACCAAAAAAACAAGTGCCTGTGTATCTTAAGGGTCACAATACATTAATTTTTAAAAAAATATACAAATAATATCCCATAGCCTCACTTCTGAGCTATAACCTACATTAACTCCTCCACCTCAGCAAAGAAAAAAACTAAATCACAATGCAAAACTGAGCACTCCATAATTTATTTTGACTTTTCAGCCCAAACAGAAATATCCAGTGACTGATATAGTTCACAAAAAAGGCAATCAAATTGCTTCTAATGGTGAGTTTCTACAATGCATACTTTGCTAGAGGGAGTTACTTAAGAAATAGTTGTAGAAACAAGAAAGAATTGGCCCAGAGGAGTGTAGGCTTATTAACAACAGCACCCAAATCCCAGCTGAAAGAAGCACCTGAAAAGGCAAAACAATTTTGTCTCCCTGAGTGCAAACAGTGGACTCCAACCACAGGTCAAGGCTGAGCAGTTTCACTGGAAAGGAAAAGGAATCCTCCAGAACTAGAGGCCAGGAGCATGCCTCAGGTAAAAAATAAACCAGTGATGAAAATGACTCAAAGGGTTAATGTTTGGTAGGGAAATCTCTCTCTTCTTATTCTTCCTCGGTGCCCGACCTGCTGCGTAGCCTATACGAGAAAATTCTGCATTGTTCTGCATGACAGTAGCCTCTGAAGCAGATATCAAAACTCATGTTTAAGAAACAGAATTGTAGACTCAAAATTTTAAGATACTTTAAGTCAAGATAAGGCAAAGCTTCTGAAAACAAAATATTATGAATAATCAATTAGAAGAAAGGAAATTCCTGGGAAATTTTAAGTTTTTCACCTCTTTCCCCAACCCCATATTTTCATAGAATTTTAAAGTCTATTCCATTCACAAACCATTGCAACTCTCTGGAAACTATCCTAAAGGCTAACTTTTCCCTATGGTTAGAAAAGTGTGCTACAACATGGTCTAGGAGAGATATTCTAAATTTTTTACCTCAATATGAAAAACTTGAATATGAAAAACATACACAGAAATACAAGTTAGATTTTTTTTTTCCTAACAATACAATAAAATTTATATAGCAAAGGGAAAAGATTCATCACTGTTCATAAGAATTCATTCGCTCAGGGAATTTTTTTCATCTGTCCTCTCCTTCACTTAGCTAGACAGAAAATAGATTTTGCTGGCTATGTTTAATTTCCACAGCTGTCACTGTGATCTAAAACATTTATATTGGAGCAATCACATTTATCCTCAGGAAACCAGGAACTGGAGTACCAGTTCAAACACTGGATAGTCTATCTGCTACCTTCTGACCCCAGTGGTGTCTTCGATTTAGGAGATGTACAGTGCAAATCAGCAGCAAAATATTTTTTGAATAAAATTTAAGAAATGCAATTAAACAGCAAAAATGCGATGAATCAGCAAAAGTTGACATAGCTTATATTTGCTTATTGACTGGGTTAGTACAAATGTAAGGCAGAAGCAGGTATAAAATGAAAACAGGATATAATTAATATTTCTGATGTAAATATCTAAGCCTATTTTAATGTCTAGTAATGTAACAATATAACATCTATTAATGTCTTTAATTTGAATGTCTGGTAATGAATTTAGTTACATAAATTTGATTATGGAACAAGTCACCAAAAAAGAGCATCACAGGCAACAGATTCATAGCTGTACTTGCAAGTCATGTTATTTACTTAAGCCCATTATGTAAATTTTCAAATAGTTTTTTTTTAAGAAAAGATTACAGCACTTCTACAAATATTTATGCTTCAACCCAAGAAAATAAATGTCTGTTTGTGATAAATGTAAGAAGGAGTCCAAAATATTTCAGGAAACTTGGAAACAGGACTGTCAAAATTCTAATGTACTATGTATTTGTACAGAACAGAATCTTCACTATGAAAACAGCTAAGTGCATTGTTCTAGCTATACCAACTACATCAGCAAACAACTTTCTCTATCTTTCATGAAGCAAATCTTATTTAGTAAGCTGGTTATTATTCTCAACCTTTAATGGTCTGTCCTTTCAGTCTTGCTTGCTATTCACTAATTTATTTCCCTCCCCCATGCCTTTTTTTTTCTTTTTTAGTATTAAAAATGGGTTTACACAAAACCAATAACAATTTTCAGTAAAAACATATTCTGGTTTTAATCAGGCAGTTCATCACTTAAAATTTCACACATACACACTATTGCAAATGTTCTATCTGCAGACTTTCAAGCTCAATGTTCTGCTACTGTGAGACCATAACGTAACCACTCCTTCAAGAAAGCTGATTCAGGACTACGTCAGCAGACAAAAAACTATTTTGACATATAAAGTAAAATTATATGTTCACACAGAACTCACATTTCTAACTAATTGTATCATTTATATTAGTAGTTTACATATTTAATATCTTAATTGCAAGACCCTATTAAATGCTGCAGCAAAGTTTAAGAGATGAAAATTCAGAACATCATATTAGTACTTTCAGTTCTTTTAACCCTAGCATCATTTGCACTTCCAGGACTCTTTATACTTCCACTATATTTATTCCTATTTCTCTCACTTGATAATTGTTACTCCCTCTATTCTGCAACTTATTTCCTCCCAGTTTCTTGCTCTGCTCACAAAACCACTTTGACCTTTAATTCTGCCTCCTACTGAACTACTTCAAATGCTTTCATACATTTTGTGGTGCCAGACTACTCACAAAAGTAGGAAAAAAAAAACATTTCTAAGCATAAATGAAACTATTAAAATGGAAGTGAAACATTAAAGGCACAAGGAATGAAGCCAGTGTAGTATTTTGTATTTCCACTAACCACAGGCCAGCAGTTGAATGGCAGTCAGCACTTAAGCCATCTTAAAACAGAGAAATCATGTAGGAAGCCACAGTGCAGTGTGCAGCATTCCCCCTGGAGCATGTACAGGAAAAAAGTACCCCTAGAATTTTAGCATGTCTGCTTTTTATCCCACAACATAGGGACTAATTGCCCTCAGTGTCTGAGCTGGATTCCTTGCATGCTGGAGCAGAACAAATACTACTTTCTCACCTATCCGTCACAGCAAACATGAAAGATTATGACAAAAGCAAAGCAGCTAATCTTAGCACCTCACTGAGCTCAGAGCAAAACACCAGGCAGCAGAGCAGAGAGAAACCCAGCACACACAGACAGTGAAACAATCATCAAATGAGTGGCCAGACAGGAGCAACTGGCCCCTGTGCTTCCACTCATTTAACAATCATCCTATCTGCTGTAGAGCAACATTAAAACACCCACAGTTTGGTAGGTAGGTTAAATGTTTAACAATTACTACAATACATTTCATTTTTCTGGCAGACTGCAGGATTTCATCCAGCAGCTCAGGCATTAAGCCCATTCTGGTAACTGAGTTAAAACAGAGCTTTTTTACACCAGTGAACTCACATCTCAGCTCTGCAAACTGTTAACATATTTTCAGACTAGTCTGATGCTGAATTGTCTTAAAGCAGCAAGTCAGGAGCAGTTATGCCTCTATTGAAAAAGGCAGAGGGAGGCTTATCATACCCCCATACAGCTTCCAAGGTTGGCATCTTTTGAGCTGAGAATCTATAAGCTCAAAACACTGCCCCAACCAGACAAGCCACTCTCCTGTTTTTGGCTTGCTAACTGTATTTAGTGTTCCCTTTGCTCTTTAACCATCTCCTTTGTTTACATGCAAGTCCTAAACACTGCAGAGGGCTATGCTGCACCAACATAATTCTTCTCTAACTGGCTTGTCACAGTTTCAGGTACTACCAGAGAGGTTTTGAAGTGTAGGAACAGCAGTGATGGCACTCTTTCAGGTCTTCCATCATGCCCACACTTTTCCAGATTTGGAGTAGGTGGAATGACCACCTACTATGACTACCTAGCCTGAAGAAATCTCCAGGTGGAACATGTACCTCAGATTTGCAGTCAAGGAATATGCTATGGTCACCTCTACAGAAGGGAGCAAAGCCAGTGTCACAGCACTTTGGTGTAGCCACTGGCAATGGCTGTAGGCCACTGTAAAGGCTTTGCAGGTGGACACAGCAACTCAGCAAACCTGGACACATTAATGAATTCTCCTGGAGCTGTGGGCATGGTTACACAACTCCAGAAATGTGCAAAAAACAAAACAGCAAAAATCCTTTGGTGCTTCCCTCTCAGCCAGCTCCAGCACTTTAAAGAACACAGCTGAGAAAATCACAAAAAATCCCATGGTATTTCAAGAAAGGACTGAAATATTAGGGCAAAGGTAACCTCTGCACAGCCACAGCCTTTGAAGCAACTGAAGGCTTTTAATATAGCTCCTCAATTCTGAAACCACAGTGACTGGGATACAGCTGGCAGCTGGACAAGAATCTCTGCAATATCTCCATATCACCTGAAATGACAGCCATACATATTTATACCTCATAAAGTGTGTTTATATGTATACATACACAAATATATATGTGCACACACATTTATAATCTTTAACAAATCTTTCTAAAAAGGCTTAGAATGAGACACAGGTCTACTTTTTTACAGGCTTAAGTAGGGAATACCTTCTTCCATGTGCTTTTTACTCTGTTTTTTTCTGATTACAAGAGTTTCATTATTTTTAAATGGAGGATTTCTGGAGGAGCTGTTCAGTGCAAAGAGAACTTATGTTCTAATGCCTACAGCTCCAACAGACTTGGGTCCCTAAGGAAGAAGCATGCTCCTCTTCTCTCCTCACCCCAAATTGTCTCAAAATTATTTCCAGATAAAACAGCGAATGAAACAATCTTTTGGAAAAAAAAATCAAAGGAAAAAACACTGAAAAACACCAAACTCCAAATAAAAGAATGTACCTTTGACCTCTGGTAATTCAAATAGAGTGTTAATCACCAAAGGATTAACACCCTCTGTATTATAAATAACATAACCAGTCATCAGGAAATTATAACACCCCATATAATCAAGAAACACTGAAGTCTATAATAGAACTATGCCCAAGCAGTGGGATGAGAAGTACTAATATGAGAAACTTAACACATTGATCAGTTCAGAGAGATTCTGCAACTTCTGCAACAGGCATTATGGAGAGCAGTGAGGTACTTAAATAGGCAAATATTTCACCTTCCATGTGTGCACATGGCTGTGTATATATATATGTCTATGTGTATATATATATGCATCCATGTGCCATAAAGGCACACAAAAAATTCACAAGCCTTAACCATTATATGCAATTTCTAAATTTAAAAAAATCTATGCATATATTATCTCCTTGGTTTTTTTTCAGAATTATTTTATGTATGTGGAATCAAAAGCAAATACTTTCCAACATACTTTAAATAGTTTCCTGTACTCCTGTAATAACACAATTATTTTTTGCTTAAATAAATATTATTTCTCTCTTATTTGATTATCTCTCCCTTATTTAAATGCAGTATTATTACAGCACAGAGTATCAATTAAGAGAATTCTATCAAAACACTAAGTTTTGAAAGGGATGGGGGAAAAAAAATCAAAGAAATCACTACCCACAGTATTTGGCTTTGAAGGAGACACACAGCTGCACCCTTATCTTCTGTCATCTTCCCCATAACCACTTCCCACTTGCAAAGCCTCTCCATCCCATTTTCTCTCAAACCACACCACTCCTTTTTGCCTGAGAGCCTTTACCATCCTTTCCTACTTTTGCTCAACCTCCAAAGCTTTTCCTGCCAGGCTTGTTTTCTATTCCCACTGTACCCAAAGGTCCATTCCACCCACACTGCCAGTTTCAAGGCTGGGAGCAGTTCTGCACTGACTCCAGAGCTGCTGTCCCAGAAGTCTCAGCCACCCTACCCTCAGTCCTGCCATTCTGCCAAGAGAAGGCTCCCAGCCCTCTTCCCATGTTTGCACTGGCACCTGCCACCATCCTGCCCTTGGCCAGCTGCAACTGCTTCCCTGATTGCTTCTTCCCCACCCCTTACTCTTTCAGAAACCTGTAGAGGTAAGTAAAGAAGTAACATTAACAAGCCAGATGAAGCAAATGAGATGGTAAACAGAACTCACTCAGCACTTACTGTTTCCAGCTGTGCCTTGCTAATCAATCTCCTGTTATCCACACAGGAGGGTTCCACTAGGACCCCAGCATTTGCCCGAGAGGAAAATCAGACCTTTTCTTCAACATGGAGTACCTTCTGTATTCATGAAGAATAGAAAAAACAACTCATCTCAAGAAAGAACTGATTTCAAATTACTTCAATTTGTAATAGTATTTTCTGCTGGGACTCAAAGATCAGTGGAGAAAAGATCCACATTCTCACAATCACACTGCCACAGCTTACTTCTTCCAAAGAGCAGTAAAAGAGTGTAGAGTCATGGAATCTGGTGACACATCTGCAAGTGGGCAAGCCAAGGTTGGGATGAAAATGGACAGCTCTTGACACGTTTAAAAACCTTAAACTTAGATGGGGAGAAAAAGAAGAGTAGACTTTCTCAGTCTGAGAAATCTCTACAATCTAAACTGCATTAGAATTTCCCCTTTAAATCTTTAGGAAAAAGGACACACTCCTTTAGTTCACTTCCTCCCATTGCAGAATTACAAGCAAATCTTATCTTTTTCAAGCCCATTATAAAAATCTCACAGAATTTCTCACAACCTCGTTGTCACAATTTCTCCAACCTTGCATCACAACCATATTCCACAACTATGAAATACAGTTTCTAAATGAAACACACTTTAAAGCTGTACCATGAGAAAAAGCACAGCTTAATTAAGTTAACTAAGCTGATTAAGCCATGCTCTTTCACCTACTACAGGAAGTATTTAGCCCTGGAGCCATCCTAAAAGCCCCTCACACAGCATATGACATGTTTTCCAGAGATACTGTATATATTTAGTCACTGTGGAAGGGGAAAAAGCAAACACCCTATATGTTGTCAGCATGCCAACAAAAGAACAGAAGAAGTATCAGCTGATAAAGCAGCTGCTTACATCTCACTCTTGTCTGAAAGGTAGGTATTACATTACAAGGGAATAGACAAAGTTAAGAGAACAGTACCCCACCACCTCAGATCTGACTTATAAAATAATTTAAGTAGGAACACATTCTCCAAAAATCCTGGTCATTTATATTATTACTTGGATCTTTGTAAGTTAACAAACAACTCAGACAAATTGAAAATTGAATAGATTACAGTAGCTTTGTTTTAAAATAATTAAGAATAATCTTTCTCCTTTGTTGTATTTAAATGCGTTTACATCATTAAAGGAATTCTTTAAAAATTTCAATCCTTTTAAAATCTTTAAAAGCAATTTCTAAAATAAAGACATAGCAGTATTCTTATCTTGGCTTTTCCTGGTACAAGGCTGCTGCTCTGTGTCTCATAAAGATTTCTGGCAGAGTGAGAAAACCTGGTCAGTATCAGAGTCTTTCCTGGGACCTGTTTGCAGTGTCGACAAGCAGCTAAGCTGAATATTAATACACTCTCCATCATCAAAAGCTGTTGCATACCCAAAGGATGAAAAATATTTTAATCAGCTTTCAGCTTGTCTAGTAGAAGTCAGTTTATTCCTTTGGGATTATACATCTATGTGCTCAATTTTTGTCTTCGCGCTCTCTCTCCATACATATTACTTTTGAAACTAGCAGCAAAGAGCCTAAATCTGCTGTTTTGCTGGGAAAAGCCAGTTAATGCTGTGATTCAATTACAGTATTTTACATTAAAGAAGAAAATGTAGAAGATGAAAAGCAAAGAAAACAGCCTGAGAAAACAGCCCTGGTATCAAGTTTTTTAACATTAGGATTTCTTAAAGAAACCAGTGAGACATTCTTTTGTTTTGTTCAACATCTCCACAAATTGTAAGAGTTTTCAAGACTGGCTCATCTGTTGTCTTACCCATCTTATCCCCAGTAATTATTGCAAATTCACAATTTCTTTAGTATAACAACCACCAGTGGAATTGACCCATGAATGTATAAATATTTTATAAGTATGTGTATCAAGTATGTCCTACATGAAAATCAACAAAAGATCAGTAATGGAAAAATGTTTTGAAGAGCCTTGACTGTACAGGTGTACCTGCATGGCAACCTCTCCTATCTCTGCTGTCCTTCATCTGAAGAGACAATGCCAGTCCCTGTAAGGTTGCATTAATGAAGATAACACCTACAGGAGATGACTTTTGAAAGTGGGAAATATTAATAATCTTAATTCTGTTTATTTTTAATCCTTTCAAAAGCATCATAACATTTTGGACTAGGACCTAATCAGGATTTGTATTGGCCTTTGCTTTGAGCACCTACATAAATGCAATACAGAACTAATTTCATCTTGCCTCAGCCCTGCTTCCTGGGGATAGATGTATTACCACTGGACATGCAATACCATCGTGCTCTTTCCTCTTGCCCATAAGAGAAGACATGAAGAAATGTAAGGCTCTGCTGACTTTCAGATTTTCTATCCCCTCATGGAAGCCTGAAGAGTACAACCTCTCTGTGGTACTACACAGCATTAGCATCAACGGGTTTGCACAGACTAATCTTAAAATAATTTTCATTGTCTATCAGCAACAAAACTAATCTGAGCAAAAGAGTAAATTCTGTGGCCCTACTACTGCAAATGATTTCAGCACAAAAACTTCTTCTTCATGAAATGGAAGCATGACATTGGACAGGAGACCAAAAGGATCACAATGAGTTAACTTACTCTGCCATGTAAAACAGTCTTACAATTCAGTTATCCAAGCTGAGTCCCACCACAACATCACAAAACAACTGACCTTCTAGCTAGCTGGTGAAGCTCTAATCCATTAGCATGTAGGACACAGCTTGAAAATGGAGCTAAAATGTAATTATTAGCAGTGTGTATATGCATACATATATACACAGACACATAAAAATAATCACTTCAGTTTATTACACAATGATATTGATCCCTAGGCAGCTAGACAACATGAACTGATGCACTGTTCCCAGCTATCAACAATGCACTTCGTGGAACACTGCATGCTAAGCACAGAGCTGGGTTCATCTCCAGCACAGCTCCACTGCTGCCATTCCTGTCCCCCAGCAACAATCCGGCCTGTTTCACCATCCTCTTCATGGTTCTACTCCATTACAGAAATTCAAAATGAGTCCTATGAAAACTACTCTGATTGTGATAAACAACCACATTATTTTACTGGAATAATTTAAAAGATTTGCTACATTTAAACTTTATATTAATGCCTCTGTTGTGAAAATTGTAGAGAGTTCAGATTGACTAGCAATCCAAGGAAAACTGCCAAAATCTGATGTTCACTTGTAACATTTGAGAAAAGCCAGTAATTATCTTCCTACTGCAGAATAGTAAACATTATTACATCTACAGCTTCAGGATCATTAAGCAGAAGCATGTGTAGTGACAAACAGAAAGTGCAAAAAAGATTCACACAAAAGCTCCTGAGAACGAGACCTGGGAACTGTGAGGAGACAATCAGGGTCATTCAAAACACAGTAAGCTCTTTCTTACTTAAGCAAGCAGAATTTGCCCATCTGACCAAAAAAAAAAAAAAATGCTCCTATGTGGCCCCATCTACACTTTCCAATCATGATATAGGGATATGGGGAGGCAGAAATATGTCAGTTTTCTTCAAATGCAGGATGTTCTCTCCCTAGGACATAGACAATAAATAATTGTCAGATACAGAAAAAATCATAGCCTCATTTAATTGAGGAGGAATTTAAGATCAGAAATTGTCTGCAAACTAAAAACAAGGTTAGACCTCAATGTTTTGATTGCCATACTGATTTTGAAAACCACACCTAAGTGGCTTGCACAAGTTAAACAGAGGTTCAGTAAAAGAATCAGCACCTAATTCATCAGGGCATAATGCTCTCCATAGCAACTTCTGAAGCCAAGTTATATTTCTTTATGTATAAAATGAAAGCTGCAATTTTGAGCAAAGATGAAGTAACTGTTAAAGAGCACATTACAAAAATATTATTCACTCATGATCTTGTTAGGAATTAGAAGGCCTGATGATCAGATAGGAAAGAAGAGCTATCAATGCAGCAGCAGCAGCTTTTCAGAAGACGTCACCCCCTACGCCTACCAAAGCCATTTGGAAAGTAAAGCAGCTGTGTTCTATTTTATAGTGGTTACAGAGCCACTAAAATACAATAGCAATAAAACCACATTTAGCAACACTAGCTGTATTAAAAAAAATACAGCAATGTAGATGGTGACATTTTAGTCATACTGCCATTTGCTTTCACTTTCATTCAAAGTCACAACTTACCCTACTTTATAACAATCACAGTACAAATTATTCCTGCCAAACCACTGTAATTCACAGTTTTAACATCAAACCAAATCCTTTTTTTTCTGTGTAGCATGTCCATAAACATATATACACAAATACAAATCCATAAGCTCTGTATCCGATCATTTCTAGGATTGAATAAATAAGAACAAGAAATAATTTTAAATATTGGTAATAATTAACCAATTCTATATAACATATAACAAATTCTAAAAATAAATATTAATTTCTTTTCAAGAAATACTATTCCCAGTCTTCAAATATGGTCTTTTATTAAGTTTTTCTACTAGGAAATAGATTTCTGAGAACATTAAAGCATGTCATAGAATCTTCTGGGTTGGAAGGTACCTTAAAGACAATTTAGTTCCAACCCCCCCTGCCATGGACAGGAACACCTTCCAGAATCCCAGGTTGCTCCAAGCCCTGTCCAAATTGGCCTTGAACACTTCCAGGGATAGGGCAGCCACAGCTTCTCTGGGCACCCTGTGCCAGGGCCTTGACAGCCTCACAGTAAACAATTTCTTCTTAACATCCAAACTAAACTGCCCTCCATCAGTTTAAAACCATTCCCCCTCATCCTGTCACTCCATGCCCTTGTGAAAGACTTTATAAAGAACAGTGAGACTGGTAAAACAATAGCTCAGTACTACAACATCATCATTTCCACAGCAAATGATAAGCCTCAATAAAAACACTACTGATAAAAAGATCTTTTGTTATTCCAGTGTATACCCATCCAAGGCTTTGGGAGAACAAATTTGATTTCTGCTGATTGTGGTATATGTATTTATGCCTTAAACACCAGCACAGAACTCATGGCATTTTACATGCAAGTGCAGGTATTTAGAACACACAATTGTATACATCTAAGAGCATAAAAATAGTGAGGATCACAGAAAGAAGCCCTGGTACAGTAAAAATAAAGCACAAGACAACAGAATTCTAGTTATCCAAAACTGTAGCTCACCAAGACCCAGTTGTGTGCACAAGAACCCCCACCAATGTCAAACTTACAGCTCAGGTGCAAATCCACCTGAGGGGAAGGCAGAGGCAGGACCACACCACGGGCACAGCTACACAGCCCAGTCCCACCTGGGCCACCAGAAATGCAGCTCCCTGTCCCACAGGACATAAATGGTCCTCAGCTTCTCCTGGCTCATGTCAGTGCACATTATAACCTTAATGTCGTGTGATTTCCCCAGAATGCTGTCGAGTGGGAAGGCTGCCCTTTGAACAATTCCAGTTTCTAACAGAAATGTTATAGTGGTTCATATCAACGCGGCTCAGATCTCAACCAGCACACGGAAGGGTTAAAAACAGAAAGTGCTATCCACTGGTTTGCTCTGATGTTCCTGGAGATATTGTCACTGGATGTATCCTCAGAAGAATTCTATTCAACACCTCTGTCTTTAAGTACAAAGCTGTAGGCTGTAGCAGCTTTAGGAAACATAAGTATCCTTTTTTCTGCTGCACAGTATCTGTGTGTGAAATTCTCTAAAGGGGTTTAAGTATTTACCCTGAACACTATCAGACAGTTTCTAAAATTTTCCTTATCCTGTTGCAGAAACACTTCAAAGAGAATCATAAACACAGTCTTTTGTGCTTTCAGCACACATGTTGTTTTGGAAGCTTAAGTCTGAATTCCCTCAGAATTGTAAATAATTTTTTCCTCAAAGATGTGCAATACAACTTTACTTTTTTTTTTCTTTCTACAGTTTCATTGTGATTCTACTACAGACAATGCTAAATCCTTTCTCCCATTTCTGACAGCTAAAAATATTGGGGTCAAAGAAATTATTGCCAGGAAAAAAAAAAAATAAAAAAAAAAATAAAAAAAAGTCTCCAGGATCAGGTTTTGTTGTTGTTGTTGAAGATAAAAGATACATTTCCAGAAACATCTGACTTCCAGTGTACATAAAATATAATCTGCCAAAAATACATTTATTTAAAGGCTCTGGCCTAAACAGATAAGGAGAGCCCCAAAAGACAATAAATATGGGTGAAATTTGGGTTTTTGAGCTGCCATGTTGTTCCTGCATTTCACAGCTCATTAGGCAAATCCGATCACCCATCGCCACATGGCCCTCCAATAACGTGTGACACTGCAATATCTGAGCACCACGGGAAAACCAGAAGAGAAATTGAAATAATACCTCCGAGTTCCTGGAATTTTGGCTGACAAGGTCAAACCAATTCAAGTGTCAGTTAAGTTGCTATGCAATTTCTGAAAGAAGCTAAACAACCAACCAGCCTGTTTGTGATCCCATTATCTATTTTTTTAAAAATAATTGGTTAGTTGTTTAAAGAGCCAAAGTCTACAAAAGCTAAGAGAATTCCTTGTAAAAGCATATTTTTTTCTTAGAGCTTTTCATGGTTATCCAGGAACTGAAATGCTCTTGATTTAAATACATATTTAAACCCTTGCTTTAATTTGGGAAAAAAAAAAAAAATGGCTCTGGGCTGAGATTTTGTAGCTCAAGTTTCAGTGTAGACTCAATTCTTACTGTCAGGCTGTAAGCCCCTGACAATAGTGGCTTATAGCTGAAACTATGACATACTTCATACATAGCAATAGGAGCAAATAATGAAATAGACCTCAAAAAGGAAAGAAGAATAATTTTACCATAAAATAGACTTGCTCTGATTTCAATTCAGTTGTGTAAACTGATAAAAAGCCTGTTATTGAGAATAACAGTAATAAGGAGACTAAAGATAGTTTTAAAAAAGTTTTACAAATCAAGATGAAAGTTGTGCAGAAAGAAATTCAGCCTGCATGAAATGCCACTTTGATCATTCTGCTTACACCGAGCGTGCACACTTCTGCTTTTGCACTACTACAAATTAAGAGGTGTGCTGCATTTCATTATCATCAGCTCTGTTTTAAGATGCCAAAAAATGAAACAAATGGTGTAACAACTCCTTGTGTTTCAGTTATCCCATTAAGAAATTACTTCCTCAAGATCTATGTTTCATTCCTTTAAGTAGTGCCTTCACTGTATGCAGTGAAGCAGTTGTGCTGTTAAATGCAACTCCAAGTCACTCACACTTTTCTCTACATTTCAGTTCCATGCTTTCTTTCATCTTGCCAAATTCCTGCATAAATAGGTGGGATTAAATGGAGCCTAGCCTACCAAACATAATTATATATGTTGTGATTTTATACTGCAATGAAATGGATACATTTTAATAATGCCAGTCTTGGCTCTTTCCCACTAAAGTCAATAAAGGTTATTAAGGCCAACTGCCATATAAATACATTGCTACATTGCTAAATGGACTGTCAAAGCAGGAAATACAATTCACACCATACAGCACTGTAAGGCCCTTTTTATTTTTTAAGGAACACTAGATATGTTTAAAAAAGCCTTCAAAAATTCAAGATGAAAGTGTAGCCATATATGTTTACTTTTCATTCCACAAACAAAAATAATTTCATTGATTTACATTTTACTTTTTTCATGTGAATCAACCTAAAACAAAATAACCAAAAAAAGACTGTCGGGCTTCTGCAGTTCTTACAGATTTGGTGTGGTGGTTACAGATTTTCATAGCTAAAATAAATGTCAGATTGCAAGGTTTGCATGATATCAGACCCTGAGAGACAAATTGTCTCTCCACTGAATCTCAGAACAGCTACTGCAAGACTTGCTCACATCACATGAGATTTCAGCTTTTCAGGCTTCTCTTTACCCAGAAAGCAAAGCCTGTACGGTCTTTTTTCAAATGGTAACTCTCCCTTTGAATTCTGCAAGCATTTATCCTGATGTTGCAGGCGATAACGTGTTAATCTTGGATGACTTTTAAAAAAAAACCTCCAACATATGAATAGCCTTCATATTTTCAAGGGAGGGGGAGAAAAAAAGGAAGATTGGTTAAACTGCTTCGGATTTAATGGCTCATAAATTCATGAGGTAATATTGTGGGAAATGTGATGTTTTATCAGAATGTCATTCAAATGAAAGGTTTAACATTTACATCACAAGAGTGAGCTCTAAGTAAAACTATCCTCAGGGAAAGAAATGCCAGGAATAAACATTATGATAAAATTGTGTGCTTGCTATAATGTACAAAAATATTTAATAAAGCCCACAGGTTTGAAGACACTGAGCTAAACTTCCTGCGGTATCATACTCTGCCGTGACAGAAGAGTAATTACAACTAGCAGAATCAGAGATAATTTTTGAAACTTTCTTTTTTTCTTTATAGCTGCTTTATTAAACAAGGGGGAAGCCTAAAAAAACACACAGAAGGTCCCTGAGACTGACTTTTGTATCACTCTAGACACATATATAAAAAAGCTACGTCAACAGTTGTTCAGCTCCCACACAAAGGAAAGATACATGCTTAAATATTTTCCTTTAAGAAAGAACTCCTCTTAAGCAGCAAAATCCTTCCAAAACAAGACCATCAATTCTAAGACATTTTATTTTTAGCATTTTAAATTATTCTTTCTCTCTTTTTTGTTTGTTTTTTTTTTTTTTTTTTTTTTTTTTTTAAAAATAATCCCGCAAAAGTTAAA
>VZRH01008009.1:1005757-1073510 GCA_013397555.1 Urocynchramus pylzowi
TTTTTTTTTAAGAATCATCCAGCTAAAGTTACAAATTTGGAGGAAAAAAACCCACCATCGACTGCAGACTACTGGGTACCTTCAAAAATACCCTTATGATTTAACTTAGCTGTGGAAGCTAAGCATGCACCAAAGCAGGGCACTTTTTTATGTTAAATTGCTGCTGAATTTGTTAACCCGCAATGGATTTCCTGCGCGCTGGAATCGCCCGGCTCGGAGCGGCAGGGAGCGTTCCGGGGGCTGTCAGCGGCTCAACACTGCCCCCTGACGGCGCGCCGCCGCGCCGCGCCCCCACAAGCGGCCCAGCGCCGGGCCCGGGCACGCCGGGCGAGCCCACAGGCTCAACCAGACAGACACTCGCAATTAACATTCTCTTCTGTCTCCTCCAATAGCTGAAATTAATTGTGATTAATATGTTATAAGTCATAAAACATTAAAGCAATTCTTAAAATATAAATTAGAAGCAGCTCCTGTCTTGGCCCAAGCTTGGGTTTGCTGATAAATATCATCCCGAGGCCTGTTGAAAGGAGATACACTGACGCCACCGTGTTTCTAATTAGAGACACATGGCAATGTCACACCAATTGCAGAAAACCTAACCCTCGAGAGTTCCAGAGTTTGCTGTTTTTCCATGTTTTCAACACACAATGGATATAAAATATCAAACATTCTTGTCTCTACCTCATCTAAGCCTGTGCTACAAGAGAGTAAGTTGTCATTTGAAAGAAAAACAAACCAAAAGATTTTTTTTTTTTAATTATAAGGGTCATTCAAGAATGTGAGCACATAAGAACACACCAAAAAAAAAAAAAAAGTGGGGGAAAAAAAACCCCAAACACATAAGCAAGTTATATTTTCTCTCCTTTCGGAGGAAAATTCAATGTTCACTGATTGTTTGTGGCAACTGATTCCACAATTGAAATATCCACTTTTCCAGACATGTTTGCAGCCTGAACCAGCCACTGCTGGGGCAGCTCACACCGAGTGCGAGCAGCTGAGTCACAGCATCTCCTGTCACACTCAAGGTTCTTGTTGCACCTCAAGCACAGCCCTGACACAAATGGTACTCAGCATCCTCAGCTACAGCACAAACTCTTCCAAGCCAGTACAGGCAAGTTGAGGCCAATTTATGCTGTGGCCAGCAGAAATGACTGAGAAGCAGCTTCTGATGCAGATGGATGGAGAGGAGGACAGTGGGTTTGCCAGCACAGCCCCTTCCGAGTGCAAACCCAGAACCAGGCATGCTGGCAACTGCTCTGAAACTCTGACAGCACAGGCTCTCACCTGAGGCTCTACCTGGACAGCAGCAGCAACAGGTAACAGTGTTTGGCACTGAATCCCTTTTCAAGGAATGCACAATGTACTTTGAAGTATCCAGAAATCATTATTACATTTATTCTTTAAATAATCCCCTCTTGCAGGTTCTGGCTTTGGTCTAAGTGTGCAGGTGGACCACAGACAGTTGTACTTCCAGATCACCAATTTTGTTCTCAACTTTCACAGACGCATGCACCACTGTAATCATTAGCAGAGGTGTCTGTCAGGGTGTTGTACAAAAAAGTTGACAATGCACAGTATTTGTGTCATGTAATATATGGCTGTCATCTTGTGAGGCTCTAAAAGGCTCATATGAGGCTTTCTATGAGGCTTTCAAACTTTAAAAACAAGCAAAGTCAAGAACTAACTAAAATCCTGGGATTTTGGATCTGATTTTGCTCACATTTTTTCTGGCTACTGGGGGATAAAAGTAGAGGAGACAGTGAAAGGCTGACATTGATTCTCCTTCTCATATGTTCTGAATAAAGTCTAAAGCCCATTACTACAGTACAATTAAAAACATAATTGTGAGTGCTTTCAGAATTAGGCCCTAGAGGCTTTAGACTTTAAAACCAGTACTTACCATAATCTCTAGTTTTCTCCAAAATTCTTCCAATTTAGCCATAGGCTTAAGCCACCAATCAGTGCACTTTAAATACCTCTTGCCTTGGAACCAAAACTGCCTAAGCCACTCAAATTCAACCTGCAAGATAAAAACATATGGCACCATAAACATCCACAGTCCTTCTCTGGAGCAAGAATGGGGTAATGCAAGAATCCAGCTATACCTGAACAGCCCCATAGAAAAGGAGACAGTTAGCAAAGCAGGTAATTTCTAAACACTCCCTTACTGTTCATCTCTAAATACACCCAGCTGTTTATTTCTACTCCACATCCATTTGTGACCTGAGCTACTCTCTTCAAACCCAGAGAGGTGCAAAACTTAACACTCTTTTTCTTACCCTGTTTTTTACATGGTGTACATGTATAACAAACATTAAAAATTCCAGCCAAACATGCACCAACTCTGCCTTATTGTGATTAACACTGTGGGTTTCAAATTGTTTCAGTCACAGAAGATGGAAAAAAGCTTGCAGTAATAACATTGCTAGAATGCAGCCCAGTTGCTATGGAATGAGAGGGTGGCACACAAGGAATCACAGCCTCTCATCCTTCACCAGACAGCCCAGTTAGCAAAGATGCTGCTTTTCTTTAAGAGTAATCCATAGTTCTGGTCTTTAGAATTCCATATTTATCTTTGTTGTGGTAGTTATGTTTCACACTGAGTTCAAAGCTGCTTTAATCATTATTTGTACCACAAAGAAGATTTGTTTATCCCTACTCAGCTCTGAAGATGCAAAAAAAGACAACCTACCAAGGTGAAAGAATAAAGAAAACTGCCCAAAGCTGTCACCTAACACTCCCTTTCCTGCAAGAGAAAACTGAACAGCTACAGAAATCTAAAAGTGTCCAGTCAACATTAACTAAAGGTTTGGTCCATACAGAAAAGATTGCAATAAAAAATACTTAAATTTTCAGTGTATAAAAAGAATATTAAAGCAAACTTTTTAGTAAAATATAGCATGATTTGTTGAAATGTTTTAGAAAAGTCCTGACTGCTAGCCAGTGACTTTTTAGCACAGAAGTTTGATGACATCCTTCCTAAAGAAAAAAAAAAAAGCTGAAGGAAACTTTGCTTCCTCTATAATAGTAACGAGGTATGAAGGACCCAGTTATGGTTTGGTAAAAAAGAAAAAAAAAGACCATCAGTATATGCAGTTTTGGGAAAGCTGACCATATCATTCTTCAACTTGAATTTTAAGAGCTGGTTTTTTTCTCTCTTCACTTTTTTTGAGTTTTTTGGCCTCTACCACGTGATGTCTGGCAAACAGATTCCATGAAATTAATCATGAGGCCATTAATCAATAAAAAATTTATTTTTATTAAAATCAATGTTAAAATATGACTCATCATAGATCTATTTCAGTCAATCTGATTTTTACCTAGTCATATTGATTTGTTGCAATAATCTATGTGATTTCACTCTAATTGCAGTCTGGCATATTGGCCAAAATTTAAATGTATCTTGATCCCATACAAAATATATATAATTTGACATAAAAGAGTAGTTTTTTAGGTCTAAGACATAAAGTAGAGCAACAAGCTAGTTCATTTTCTGCAGGATTAGCTGGTCTCATCAGAGGTCAGTGTGTACCTAATTGCAACAAGAGGCTGTTTAATGATGTGGACTGCCATCTCACACAGCAACCAAATTCTGCTCTGCATTCATCTCACAGCATCTCTGTTTAGCTCTAACCTGGGTTAATAAATTGGGGTTGGAGAGAAAATGTTTCACCCTCCAAGCTGGCCACTAAACTGCTTGACAAGTGTCTGCTCTGAACTATGACCTCTGAACAGATAACTGTTGATTCTGAGAAACAAAATTATCTTGATGAAGCAAGGGTGACATGATTTCTCTTCTGTAATAACTTTTCTCTGTAGCAGGAACTCACTCCTCTTGGCTTGTCTCCTTCCATGCACAGGAGAAACTGTACCAGTAAAAAATCCTCAACACTAGATACTGGAGAGACACAAAAAGCTCATTTCTAGCCCTAATGGAATGGAAGTTAGAGAATATTCATCTTCTGTGACAAAACTCTCAGGTTAACAGCTCTTGCTAAGGATTCTTAATTTGGAGACTCCCATACATGAGAACTAACTTTAGTTATCATTAGAAAGTATTTTACATGACTGAAGAGGACACAGCTTAAGCATATTTACATACAAAAATATATAGGCTGTCTGAGGAATAATTTTCATCTTCTAATTGATTTTCATTAATGACTTATATTTGTGCAATGTAAGTAAGCTCAGAATCAGGCCTCATGCATCTAATCTCAACATATTTTCAAGTTGTCCTTTAAACAATGATTAAAGGCCTATTTTAGGTTATTGTCAATACTAAAGGGTAGTAAAAGGCCAACAGTAGCATTTGGCATTTTGTGAGGCAATGTTCCTCAGTCAATTATTTAAAAGTACTGGTTATTCAATGCCACACATGCAGGTGATCTATTTTTTCTCTCTGCCATACTAGTAGCCACCAACCATGCTCACTGTAATGTGCTAAAACAAACTAACCTTCCTGTGGCTGCCTGCACCTCTCCCCTGCTCACCCATGACCTGTGTACAACACCACATCCCTTCAACTCAGCCAGCCCAGGTTTCTCCCTCCCCATGCATTCTCCTAGCTCAATTTATCTACTGCTGCCATAAAACAGATTTGCTGTAGGCAAAAGTGCCTGTACCTCACAAGCAATAGAACAACCAATTCAGTCTCTCGTTTTAATCAAGGTAATCAGGATCTGATTATCACAGCTGAGCAAACACCCTGATGTGAACAAACCCCTACCTTTCAAACTTAAGTACTTAGTTTGAAACCTGCCATATTTTTAATACAATCCCATGACAAAAAGACTACCTCTGGTGTTTTACTACACTGAGGACATCTGAATATTAGTTTGGTGCTGGCAAATACAGAAGCCTTGAAAGTACCACACACCAACATGGACTATTAGCAGATTTTGCATTTTCTTTGAAATGCGAAGAACAGGCTGGTGAAGATCTTTTCTGCAGATTTATTCTTATATGTATGAATATTTACATGATCTGTCCAGCAGTATTTAGTTCCTTTAAAAAGAATTTAGTTGCCAGTGGTTTTCCCCAGGTGCCCTGTAGCTCTGTTTGGGATGTACTCAGCAGTTTATGTTTAGGAAAGCCAAGCAGGAGGAAAGTAGTAGGATGAGCAAGAGGTTCCCATTCAGAGAATTGTGCAAGACCATTTCTTTTGGGATAATTATTCCTGACCAAACAACAACCTGATTGTGACTGTGTATGAGCTGCAGGCTATTGTACTCCACAGCTGCCAGGTAACTGCATCTGTTCACCCTCCTACAGCCCTGCCACTGAAGTATTTGTGCAGACTGCAAGGCCATGAGCTACACAGACAAACTGCACATGAACACCCTTAATTAAGGTTATATTTACTTACAACTACAAAGTACACACTGAGAGTGAAGTGACTCACACATCTAACACACAGCACATACCTTGCAATTACTCAGATATTCCTTTGAAGGCTGTTTTAGTGAGGGAGACCATGACAACAAAGCTAGGTTTAAAGAAATATTAAACTTCCACCTGGCTGCCCACTAGAGATGCTAAAATCCTCCTCAGGTTAGCATCTCACTGTTTCAATAGGAATACCTCTGTCAAGGCATCCAAGACAGGGCCCTGAAAAATGAACTCTGGGAAATCTAACATCAAGTAAGGACACTCCCCAGATACTCCTTCAGAGGTTTCTCTGCCCACCAAAAAACTGGAAAAAAAATGAAGTCTCCACCTATGCTTCAGATCCTCAGTTCAAGCACACTTTATCAGCACAGCAAGTCAATTTTCCTGCCCAGGAGTACAAAAGTGAAGGCACAGAACCATTCCTCATTCTTTCAGACCTGCTCTTAGGCTTTTTCCCTCGAGCAGACACAGATAATTCATCCAGGCCTCATTTGGCAGAGCAGTTAATTTCAGCACAGACTGTGAATCTGCTAAACTAGTAGATTTTAGCTTGGTACTGTGATGGTTCTGTTCTGGTTAATGTTCTCTGATGATTGCTTTGGAGGTAGCAGCAAGGGGGTAAAAAGAATGAACCTGTAGCATTTCAGGAAAATAAAGAAACAAGAAGAATGGCTGCACCTAGTTACAAGAGTTAAAACTGAAGAACTTCAGTTATGACAATATTTAAAAATAAAATACAACAATATCATCACCTCTACACACTATCTCATTTCAAGCTCATGATCTCTGGTTCAGAAGATTAAAAAAAAATTGCAAGGAGCTTTACAAATAGCACAGAAAGCTGTATATCAGAAATACAGAGGCAAAACTGGGAAACTGGGTGGCAGTTCTCCATTAATCCTATGGAGAGTTGGATTTTAGTGCTATTTTGATTTTGCATTAAAAATTGCTAAAAAACTAAGAGAGTTAAATGAAAGGCTCATTTTCATCAGTAAGCAGTTTGATTCTTTACAAAAACAACACAGTCTTGTTCTTCCACCTACCTGATAAAGTTTGAACCTAAAACCTGTATTAGTGCCTGAAAAGACAAAGATTTATCATACAAGAAGGCAGGAAGCTTTTATATGCAAGAAAAGTTGCATTAGCTTCACAGGTCTTTGCATTTTCAGCTCAGTGATGTTTGAAAAAGAAATGGGCATTTACCACAGAGATAAGCCTCTAGAAATTTTGTCTACTTGTGCAGCAATAAATGACATTTAAGTAGCACTCTAATATCAAGTGAAGATTTGACCTTGGGATAAAAAAATTAAGGAAAAAATGAAGAAAAGAATGGTAAAACAGGTGGATGGGTAGTCTCTTTTCAAATTAAATATAGATCCAGTGTGTCTAAGTGCACAGTAAGTACAAGTTAAACAAGGATTGCTGTTACAGTATATCCCATATGTGTAACAGGAAACATCCCTGTATGTCACATTGCAAAATTATTCAGGTGACTGCAAACACCAGGGGCTACTCTCTCACCTGATGTAAACAGCACATGGCTTTGATGTTAAAGGACCCGTGCAAATTTATACCAGCTGTGCCTGTGGCCCTTGCTGTGCAAACCACATATGCGTGTAGTTTTATGGACTGAGCCTGATTAATGTTTTGCAAACCCCTGCATGCATCAGACTTCTTTAAATTGCCCTAGGAGCTGTTTTGGTAAAAGTCAAGGGCGCAAATCTTTTGCCAACACTATGCTCCATTTTACCAACTGTAAACACAATTCAGATAAAAATGTGTTCTACAAAGTTTTAGTAGCACTCCACAATATTACATTCATCAACAGAGAGAAATTTAAACATTTTACACTAATTCTAATTTGAGTGTAAATGACCTTTGTACAGCTTCTAATTTATCTTAGTAGAAATACAGCACAGCTCCAAGCAAGAAAGCACTTCCAGCTTCAGTGGAATCCTGTCCAAGTGCATTAATACACTTGCATCTTTTGTAGCACTAAATGACCTGCTTAAAAATGTTACTCACAATTATTTCCACTGTATTTTCTTCAGAACATACTTTAGAGCCCACACTCACAATTGTGCCACCTATGGCATTCTGCAAAAACCTGGTTCAAACAAAAACCAGGGAGGAATAACTGAAAAAAATCCACTTGCTTCTTTCCCTCTAATCTTTTAATCCCTTCTCTCTCTCCCTTTCTGTTAGAGAAGTGCTCGAGTTGCCTGTTTTACCAGCACACTGTCAGTTCTGGTGTAGTATCTTGTGAAACTTCTCTCACTTTACCAGCAGAGGGATCTTAAGAAGGAAATATGTAAACTCCCACGATAATCCCAATTACTGTACCCAAGTAAAAAAGACATAAAAGCCACATTGCAAACTCATACAAAGCAATGGCTTGTAAGCAGCTGAACACACTTAATTGCCATTAACTCCATGAGGAGACTGCACTGCTCAGACCTGGCTGAAGTATTTTCAGTGTAGATCATCTCACCTCATTATGTATTTCTTCTACTTGCTTCACCACTTCAGCTTCCAGTGACTTCAAAGACAAAGCCATTGAATCAGAATCAGTCTGTAAATTCTGAAGTGCCAGCTCACACTGTCCAAGTATGTATTCCAATGTTCCTCTTGAAGACTATAAAGATACAATAAAAACTTACATATAGCCGCTTCAGAAAATCTGTATTTCTCAACTACATTTCATCAGCAATTCATGAGGTGTGGTGCAGCACATTCACCATCCACATCTGATAAGCCTACCTGGGAGTTAAGGCCAACTACCAATACAGAACCAAGTGTACCTCAGTCAAAAATAAACGACAGCAGTTAATGAAAAGAGTTTGAGTCATAAGCATAACATGAACCACAATTTTGGTAAGACACTATGGTGCTGCATACATGGCACCAGGATATTGGATTTACAAGGGACCAAACAGTGAAATGTTTTTGGTACTTACATCTGCCACCCTGTGAGTTGAGCTGAACCGAGGTGATAAACCAGCCAGAACACAGTGCTGATGTGTCATATTGAGATCATCTAGGGACAGATTAGAAAGCCTTAAGTACAGGGAAAAAATATAATTAATAAAAGTTAATCTGGTTGAATATGAATTAAGTGCACTACTTTTCTTGCTTTAATGCTTAGAGAATTCAGTCACATAGCTCCAATGTTTTGCAGAGCACAGTAACTATTTACTATCCTAGGGTCAGAAATATTTCTACTTACACTAGCTTTCTCACAGTTTAGAAGTGGCATTTTCCCACCTCTCATAGGGAAAGTTTGACTAAACAAATTAATTCCTCCAAAGCTGAGGAGACTACTAAGTCTAGACTACTGAGGAGACTAAAGAGACTACTCAGAAGTTACAATTTCTTTTCCCAAAATCATTTAAAAATGCTCAAAGTTCTTTAAAACAAAATGCTACCACAAAAAACAAAACAAAGCAAAACAAACAAACAAACAAACAAAAACCCCAAAAAACAAACAAAAAACCCAAAAAAAACCTTATGAAAAAACTATTTCCTATAGACACATATGAGGATAAATTGCACAGAACCCAGTCTCGCAAGGGCCACAGAACATTATCATCTCTGGACATCACAATATTTAAATACCACAATCACTTTCAAGAATTGTGCTAGAAAACAAACCTAAACACTGCAACTACCCTTTCCAGTGCCCATTCTTTATGGCTGTATGTAGAATATAGAATTAGACTTATTACATTTTGATTTGCACCTTTATTCAAACCCTTGGCATAACTTTCATTGTAGAGCTGCACCTTGGAATTGCTTCCAACTGTCTCTAATCCTTTATGAATCTCAGAAAGAAGCCTGTAATTTTAATTTAAGAGTTTACAAAAAAATCTAAAACTCTAATTGTACAAAAATAGTTGAAGCTTCATTGATTGCATGGTTCAAAGCATATTAAAAATACATTTTAGGTCATAAAAGATTGTGGCAAAGATTTGCTTTCTTTTTCTCCTACATATATATTAACTGAAAAGAAAAATCACTCTTTGTTAAATTGGTCGTTGTCCATCTGGCATTAGAAACTTTTATTCAGATACAGAACACTACACCCAGAATGCTATTTTGGTTTTAAAGCCAAACCAAAGCTGTTTCCTTCCATTCCTTGGTCACCCATGTTGGAAGTACCATAGTGCTCTTGTAGGGTTCAGTAAAAAACAACTTTTAAGGAGTCAGCCTCAGTTTTACATGACTAAGCACTGACCCATGAGGTCTGCAAAAGCAAAACAGAGACTCTTCAGTACAGAATGCAGGCTATTATTCTCTACATAATTAGACCTGATAAAATAAATAATAGACCCCCCCATCAGTAAAACTTCTCAGTGATTTTCCTATTATTTACAGATAGCAGATGCATTTTGGAATCTGGATATTGCATATTCAATTTTTAATCGTGGAGGCAAGTTCACATGGTACATCTGTCTCTCCCTGAACTGTACTGACATCTGGGGTTTTCTCAAAATACATCCCTCCAGCACAGAACCTCAGCACAGTCCTCTCCTCTCCTTCAAACTACTGCCAGTTCCTCCCTTTGCTCTCTGATCCTGTTCTCAGTCCCTGCCCCTACTCTGTCCCCTCTGGGCTTTTGCTGACAGCTGAATTACCTGGGCTCCACCAGCAGCACTGAAAGCCCTGTGCTTACACAGCCTTTGTCAAAAGAACAGACTAATGGATATATCTGTGTACGAACACTGAAATAACATAGACACTTAATTCTCATTCTACTACTGAACTATCTGTGAGCTGAAAAGCCAAAGCACTTCAAGAGGAACAATGTGATACCCATGTCACTGCAGACTATTGCAACATAACAAATAAAAGGTATGAAGATAAGAAATTCTTAGCCAATCCTTAAAGAAGTGGAGGCTAAAGGCCCTAAACTTATTACTTGGAAGTAAAGTATTTCCCAGGAAAACAGAAACCTCAACAAAAAATGGCTCCCAGAACTACCAATAGGGATTTATACAGTCTTTTCTATCATCTCTAAAGTCTTCCTCATGAACTTTTTAGACAGCTGTCTTTTATCAATTTGAAGAGGCAAATAAAAGGTACAGTGGTGTTTAAAGCACTGGCAAAATCTTTGATATTCTAATCACCACAAATATTTACAAATAAAAGTGAAATGGACTTTTGCTACAAATTTTCTTAACTACCATTAACAAACAAGAAAACCATGCACAAACAAAAACAAATTAAAAGTCTAAAAACTAAAAAAAAATCAAAATAAATGTGTCAGAGTTGTCAAAATTCACGATCAAAGTTTGGAAATGACAAATACATTTCTGGAGTTCTAAGTCTTAATAGTAGGGCATATACCATTTGGATTAAATGTGGACTCAAAAAAAGGAGGGGGTGAAAAGCTCCAACGCATTCAAGATGCTAGAGAGCAAAGAGGGTTTAAGTTAGTTTGTGAAAATAGAAGCAGATTAAATATCTAGAAATAGTTTAATGAGTCACTTTAGACATGTGGAAGTGTTTCCATTAAATACTTATCTTTAACCACAAGCCAACCTCCGCAATGTGTGCAACCTACTTCTGGTTGGTTATGAAAATAATTTTTTGATGCTTCTCAAACTATAATTTGCTGGGGGTGGGGAGTGGTATAAGATTCAAAGTTCATCTTCATGCTGTTTTAAAACCTAACCTTCAAGCTAAGAGCTTGATCTATGGGAAACAGCTGCAGAAAAGTAAATCTGCCTTTGAAAGAGTCCAGAATGTATTTTTGTTAAGTATGTTTTGAAGTCATGGTAGGAAAATTAGTGAAAATTGTAAATCTGCTTGCAAATCTGGTCATGTCTAACTCAAAGATTAGGGAAAAAATTCCAATTTAATAGTAGGACCATGACAAGCCTAGTTAAGCATGCTCTAGGACAGAGCAGATGGGGCCCTTTGCTCACCTCCACGCGTTTTGGATTTATTGCATGCACCCAACACGTTTCATATTAGACACCCCTTGACTGTTTACTTGAGACAGCAGGGTTCAGTGTGCACTTCCTCTGCAGACCAATATATTATTCTAAATTGAGCTAAAGTGTTTCCGTTTCATGGGTGATATAAAGTTTAGATTTGAATTTTTAGGCAGCAGACTTGCACCCATTCAATAGACTTTTTTCTTCATATTAAGAAAAGCCTAAAAAATGATTTTAAAAAATCTGTCTTACTGAAAGCAATTTTGAGTTTTTGATGGTTTTGCTTAAAAAAATACATTTATATTATTGTAATAGCTTAAAAGAAGAATGGACATGATCACCTTATGTTTAGTATTAACATACATCTAAATTACAGCTCATGATTTCATCTGAAGAGGGCTGCTGAGAGGGAAGATGTAAATTTAAATTACAAGACATTGTACTAAATTTCTCCCCAGAATAACAAAAAACATTTATAAAGCCAATGAAGAGAGGAACAGAAACATTATCAAATGTCTACTAGAAATGCTAAAAAGAAAAAACTGGGGTTTTTTTGTTACTTTGCTATACCCATTGATCTTGATTTACAAGTTACTGTAATTGCATGTTACTGTAAGAAATATCCAGTTACCACACTTTCTTATATAGAGTTGTGTGTACCACAGGAAATACTAGTGGCATTACAGGTACAGGAATTGATAGGACCTGACTTTTAAATTATAAGCAACATATTGAATGTGATGTTTCAGCATTTTCAACATTCATATAAAGCAGTAACACTACACCATTCCAACAACTGGTAGCAGAGACCTACAGAGTGGCTGAGTTCTGTGCTAGGGTGGGTGAGTCAGTGGTGGCCACAACCAATCCTCCCAGTCCTATCAATCAGTGCCTGCACATGAACCACCACCAGCTGCAGAACTCTGCCATGTTGTATTTTCTAGACATCTTGCATTCTGCCACTGCTTTTAACATAATGCCAATAAGAGGACTCTGCTTACTGAAATGAGGTTCTGGAATACAGCATGTATTACATGCATGTAATACAAAAGCTTAAGACAAATGGATCTTCTTTTTTTATTATTGCCAAGTTTCTTTTTTTACAGAGTTTTCATATTTTGTCTTTTAGTCGGCATCCTCAAGATACCCCCTCTTAAAAGTTAGTGCAAAAAAATCTGAACAGTAAAAATTACACTGGAACTATATATGTTTCCTTATATTGTCTTTCACTCCAGCTCAAAATGATAAAGGCATTTCTGCTACACAAAGAAACCTAATAAAAGGGCAATTTTGAAAATACCCTCTAAGACTATTTAGAAGAGTAATTTTTTTTCCAAGTAATTGAAAAGAAATACAAAGACTATGGAAATGCAGAAGAGATTAAAAAAACACCTGGCCTACAGAGCTCAAATCTGTAGCTCTTCAAAAGTACTAATAAGAAAGTGATTTACACATCATCTTCAAAAGAATGTTTAATATATCCTTTGTTTCCATCTAAACATGCTCATGATGTTACTCATTAAATAAACTAACTTTCTGATCTACCCTTCATATAGAATCTCTGAAAATACTTTAGTCACTATATAAATTCCACTAGGGAATAAAAAAAAACCCTTATGATCTGGTAACTCAATCAACTACAATCTACAGTATTCTGCAATAAAAATACTAAAGTTAGTCCCCTTCTTTTATTAAATACCTTCTGAATCTCTTGGCCAGCATTGCTCTATATGCTCAAAGTTTCCAGTCAGGAAGGATTAGATAAGAAGTTTACTTGATGCCCTAACTGCTATTGCACAAAAATAGATTATAATAACCTTTCTAGGAATGTTTAGTTGCTTAAACTTAAACTTCATTTTCACTGTCCCTCTTTCCTTCTAGGCCTCTACTTAATACCCTTAAAAAAAGGGAGGCACATCCAGACCACTATGCCAAAGGATCTCACATCTCAACACCTGATCTTTCCATGTCTGAATATTCTTCAGAGCACAGTTATTCCAGTACTTCTACACGACACTGCCCTGATGGCAGTTCAGAAGATTTGATAACTAAGAACCAGGAATGGTACATGGTTTTTATGATGGCTTATAAAGGAATTGGGTTTAGTATATATACTGTGAAAGGTAAAGTTCAAAAGACTGTTCTGCCCATGAAGCTGGGAGTGTGACAAGTCATTCTAGAGACATTCCATGTAATATGCCTTCCAAGTCACAATCACATAAGCAGGGAGCTCTGCAAGTGCTCTTGGTCTTCAAAGATGACGTCTGTCAAGCCAAGACATTAAATAGGCCAACATGATGTTGTCAGAAACCTTGTTATTGTTTTTGTGTGATTTATAACTAAATTTATTTTAACAAAAATGATAACTGAGAGAAACAGAAGCCAAAAGAGAAAGCAACAGATTTTGTGTCAACAAACCCCAGCAACAGCTCTTGCTTCGTTTTTTTCAATGGATAAACCTTAGCACATGAGCTCAGCTGCTCAAGCAAATTAACTCAATTTAATTTTCTTTTCTTAATCCTCTACGCTGGAGACATTGAGACTCATTCTTGGAGTAAGACAGCTGTGTTCATTATGATCTTACTATAATCCCACTACTAGAAAACAGCATGCTTGAATGTAGACATAGTGGCAGAAGGAGAGAAATGTCATGCGTAAAACTGGTGACTAATAAAATATCCACAGACTGGCATAATGATTGAAACCTCAAGGACCATGGTACCAGAAAATTTTAAGACATTCATTCACATCTTACATAACACAGGTGTCACTTAATAAGCCAAGCTGAAGAACAGAAATTTATTTGTTGAACATAAGAGATGCTAAGAAAAACTGCACTAAGAATACAAAAATAATCTAGAAATACAAGGATGGGAGGGATACAGCATAACTTCTGGCAAGATCTAGGGAAATTCTAGTTATGGCCTCAAGCATAACTTGGACTAGTAATTCTGACTGCACAACAGACAGAAAAGGTGAAAAAAGACAATTTCTTTCTTAGCTGTAAAGTGAAAGAAACATTAAGAAAAGAAGTTCCCCAAAATACTTTGGAAGTAGGCAGAGCAGGAGGAATTGACTATATATACTCCAGCCAGATTTCATGATTTTCTAAATAAGAAAAGTCCTAACTGTAAGGTGTGGTAACTTATTTTAACATAAGTGTAATTTTCTCAATTTTCAACAGAAAGTTCAACTTCTTAGTCCTTGAAAATTACCAAGCATCAAGTAGATGTCTCCTTGGTGAAGTGGCACTGCCAAGCCAGGTGTCTCTATATCCCATGCCACCTTCAAGCCTACATGCCAAACAGCTGGGTCTCTTCCCTTCAGTTCCTGTTCGTTGCTTTCTTGTACAGCTGAATCTTGAGAGAGAGAAAGAGACCACAAACATGAGGCAACAGGTAAAAATAATAAATACAAAATCTGGTTTAGACTTAAAGATATGCCATATTGGTACAATCTTAATGGGCTTAAAGGTTATATAGTCTCCATTTGCTATAATCATCATCTCTAAATTCAAAAGTATGCAACAGGTAAAAGAAAAAAGAAAAGCTATATGAGAGCAAGAATTTTTTTTGCAACCAACTTTACCAAGATGAAAACTTTAAGTTAACTACCAAAGGAAGTTAATCAAGTCAGGGATTAATGTTGTAATGGACTTAAGGTTTCCTGAAATTCTTAAGCACATGTAAGAGGAGTCTTTGTTAAGCATCACTAATTTTTTTTTCGTTACTAAAACTACAAGCATGCAAGAAAAAAAATTTAAAATGCAGCAGCACTGATATAACAATAGATAACTTCTGAAAGAATTTCAAGTCATAAACTGCCAAAGCATTTTAGGAAAAATTTCATTTGTTTATGTTTTCAATTTCACCAAATCATAAACTGAGGCAAAGGTGAAATAATGGTTACAAAACACAGTCTAGACCAACAAAGCAAATCTTGGAACCATCTCTGTCATTCTTTTCTCAAAATTACTAGTCAAACATGCTAGATAACATGTGCAAGAGCCAATGAAGCTTTAATGCACTTGTCACAACACTTTTCTTATCATTATGCAACATGAATGTGTTGAGCTTGGGGAAAAAATAATCCACTGCATAGAAACAGTATTTAGAGCTTAATCCCTCAGAACTATTTTCATAAGCTTACTTCACTGCAGTATAAATTGAAAGATACAGTCAGCATTTATAACAAGGTATTTGGGAGCTATGGTGTAACAGTTTTACAGCTAAAGTAACAGTGCATTTTGACAGAGGAGGGATGAAGTTTTAATAAGTAGTTGGCACAAAACAGCAGTGAACAGTTAGAAATTAACTATGCACCATGCCCAACTTTTTTTTAGAATTTAGCAACTGTGTCCATTTCACTGTCCATTTGAAATGTGCTTTCATGATAATTTTTAAAACCTTTGTCTTAATTTAAATTCTAGATGAAAAACATTAAAGATGTATAGCTCTTATTATAAGAGGCACACACAAAGTGTAACCACAAACTCACACTTTTAAAATATTAATGTCATTCTCCTCACACGGTTACTGCATGTTGTTTAGCTGGGGGCAGCCTTTAGAAAATTAAGACAATTTATTAACTATTATGTCAATGAAATATTATCTAAATTCAGGAAGCAAAGAGACAAAGCCTATTAAAGAGCCAATCTAAATGTTCTTAAGTGAAAATTCTTACAGTCCCCAAGTTCCCTCCCTTCACTGCTGCAGTGCTCATCCAACTGAAGCTCTGGCTCGGGAGCAGCTCTAGGCCCTTCCATCAAGGAGCACACAAATAAGAAAACAAGAGCTAACAAATACTCAGAAAAATCAATACTAAACTCTTCAAGGGGCTTTCATATTTTCCACCCTGTTCAGATAAATCGTAACTTAATTTAAGAAAAATGTTTTCTGAAAACTGCAAATAGGATGGCTTTCAAGGCATTTTTAATGCAATACATCATGGATATTATAAAAAGAAGTAACCTTTCTGGGTTAACTCTCTCTGTTATGCTGCCTTCCCATTCACTTTGGCAGCAGCACTGTTCACAATATGGCACCAATAAAATATAGAACTACAATCAGAGACAGCAATTTCAATCAAAGTTTCCTGGGGTCTCCTCATAAATCCAGCACCTTTGGAATGTGCTCGTTAAAATGACTTATTTTTTGCAGTTTGATAAATTTTTTATTGCTTAAGTACTGAGTTCAAATACAGCTCACAGTCTCCTTTTCTCTATATTCTCAATTATTGCACCTTATAATTATCAGCAGCAATTGAAACTGATTGCTCCTACCATGTTATTTTGGTAACAAATGGAAGCAAGCTGCTACTTGCTTTTAAATTCAAGCTACCCTGAAACTGAGAGCAAGGGAAAAAGAGACACCTTAACATTTGTGGCATATCCCCACGTAGCACTGACAAACTTTTACATAAAAAGAAGTTTTTATTAAATTCTCTATGACACCTCAAGAATGATTGGATGTTGTATATTTATTGATATAATTACAGTTGCCATTTAAGTGAAAACATTTGGATGCATCTAAATCATAAGTATTTGAGAATGAATCATGTGAATAAATTATGGATCCCATATCCATCACCTTAAGAACACAAACGTATTTTGTAGTAAGCCATACAGAAATGATCAAATATACAAGTATTTAATGGTAGTATAACAAAACTATGTGCAGATTTGAATTCTGGTCAGCAGAGATTTACAGACTTGGGCCTGCAAGAAACCTTTATGCTGGAATCCCAAATAAAATGGTGCAATGAAGTAAAATCTTACCACAACATAACAATACCTCATCAAACCTGTAATTATGGTAGAACCATGAAAGAGAGAATGTGGCTGCACAAAATTGGCCACAGCATTATGCTTTTAATGAGACAGCTCAAATTTCAGAGATGTTCCAGCACTAAGATCTGATCTTATCAGGTTTGGGTCAGGGTTAGGTTCAGAACAATATGAAACTTGTTTTCCTGGAACTACTTTGGTTATTGTTCCAGAGCGCAGAAAGTAAAAGTAGCTTTGAAAGGTTTCTTTGCTATTTGGCTCCAAAATCTTCCAGGGTTTGAGACTTTTTGATGCTCTGAAACCTAAATGATCTCTATTCAAGTCAAACTGTAATGCCAAATTATATCCTAAACGTAACCTTACATACCGTTTCTTAAGAAAACAGAATCACTGCCAACACATTGCTAAGAACAAGGACTGTAAGCATTTACTTCAAGATTAAATCCAACTGACCATTGTTATATTATTTTTTTACAGATTGATTGATTTTTTCCAGAATGTAAAAGAATTTGGGCACATATTCCTCAATTAAAAAAAAATACATAAATTATCAGTGTCTTTTAATAGCAATTTATATGTGTTACATGCAAGAAGTAGAAGAAGCAGAGCATGCTTTGGTTATCAGCAGCTGATGGGAAAGAAGTATCTACCCAAAGTTATTTCCTCTACCTCATTACTGAAAAGCCATAGTATAAGAGGTTAAATTCTATTAATATTTAAATTTTTCTTGCAACCGACATTCACAAAACCAAAACAACATAAGATTTTGCCAACAATGTTCTTATCAATGCATGTTTGGAATGCTGTATCCACATCAATCAGGAACAAAAGCACTAAAATAAGAACAAACAATATTCTGTCATCCCTTCATTTCTGAAGGAGAGGCTGTATTTGATCAGTGAGATGTTTAAAAGAAACCCCACAACCCAAAACAGTCTATTCAAGTGACGATTTCTTTTTTACAACAGGGATTCTAATCTATTATGGTGAAAGTTAGTGGATCACTAAAAATTTGTGACTTTCAGAACATAAATCAAGTTAGAGCTGTGATCATTTCATGCACTTACTCATTTCTTTAGAAGTAAGATAAAATTTTCTGCATACCATTTCTGTTATTTCAACAAGTAATATTTCTGTTATATTATTGACATTAGAAATTATTCCAATCCTGCAAAAAACATCTACTCCATGGGTTTTATCCATTAAGCACTACATAAAGAGGGTTATTGTCAACTACAAAGTTAGATTGATTTCAATGCTGAAAAACTTTTGTAGTTTCAGAATTTTTTTTTAATATGGTGGGGAAACATACATCTGTAGCGCATCTCAATTATTTTCATTCCCAATTAAATGAAATAGCCATCATTAGGCTGCATGCCAGGATGATGCTTCTAACTTCAGAATAAAAACATACAAACGGCATTTTACAAAATAAACGAGCACAAAAGGTCCTTGAAGATTAGTCATCACTGCAACTAACAGTAAGTTTGTTAAACCTTTTAACATTACCTTGTCAGCAGACAGATCCAGTTGTGTAGAAGTTCAAGAGTTAAAAAGCAAGTAGCCCTTACAGCAAGAAAACAAACTAGATATGGTATAGAATCCAGAGAAAACTACTTATCTAATCTCTTCCTCTGTGGGAAATCCAGGTAAGAGAAAGATGGACACACTTCAAGTGTTTACATTTTTTTCCATCTCCTGTTAGTTTGAAACGGAAACAAGTCTCTACTTCAAAGAACATCTTTAGAACCAACTAGTGCTCTGCTAAGTAATAAAACTTCCTACAAAACTTACACTGACCTGATGGAAAGCTAGTCATTAGGAACTTTCCATGGATAAAATCCAATTTTTGAAAATGCCCTTATTCTACTGGATTGCAATTCACTTTTATAACTGCAGCAGGAAATAAATATGGGTTATTAGCTTACTATATTAAAATCCTGAACATTTTTTTTTACCTTCATGCTCTCAGGTGATAGGATACTTGTAAGCTAATGTGTTATTAAAAATGCTGAATTGGTCAAAATTTGAAATTCCCATTCCTTGATAAATTCTGAAATGTAAATTAATTCCAAATACTGTCAGTGGCAGTATAATTGAACACACATTCTGTAACCTCTTCAGTTCTGCATATGCACCCTGACTACCACTCATGCACTTTCCTGCAGCATACACACTAAAAAGAAACCTCCCAAATTTTTATTCTCATCACTTGACAACCTACTCTTAACCTAATATAATGTAAAAGCATCAAGCTAAATGTTTACCTTATTTTGTTGTTAGAATTGTACTTCATTTGAAGTTGCTTTGAAAGAGTTTTAAACTGGAAACAAGAAAATAAACACTGATACCAATTAGAATATCAGCTTGTTCCAATATCTTTATGTTGATGTCTAAATTTCTTTTCTGGCATATTGAAAACTGCTTCTACTCCAATTAACACTGATCAAAGTTTCAAACATGAAATTTTCATTATGGCATCAAACAATGAACAAATGAACATGAAAACAAGTTGTTTCAATTACAGTAGTATCTGTTTTAATGCTATTTAATCCAGTAAGTAGGTACAAAACAAATACTGATATAAAGATATAAATGAAAGTAAAAAGAAAACCATATAACCTGAGTTGTGCATCTCTAAACAGTCTGACAGAGCTGCCAGAGCTCAGTAAGACTGCTTGACTCCAAGGGCTGCTGCTGCTCAAAATCTGACAACCTGGGGATTGTGCATTTGCAGCAGGGTAGGTCAGTACCAGCCATGCAGCCCTGGAAGCCCGAGCTCCCACATGCCAAGGCTGCCACAGACCCTCAGTGTCCACTGGGGATTTGAGGAATTGAGAGCTGACAAAACAAACATGCAAGACCTGGCAGAAAAAAGAATCAAGCCAGTTCCAACAAAAATCAACATGCTTAATTTGTGTTTGCATTTCCCACTGAATCAGTGTTTTCTCACAGAAAACTACTAATCCAGCTCATCTACATCTTCTAAGGAAAAATAGCTCCAACAAAAAAATTCTGACCACATCTACTCTTTTTATTATGTATTCTGTAGTGATTCTGTGACAGCCTTTTCACACTACACTGAGAATTCAAGGCTAATTCAATACTAAATGAATGAATGGAGTAAGTGCTAATAAAAGAGGCATAAAAACTAAATATATTTATGGAAAATAAGAACAGAAGTCAAGACAAGATTCCACAAAGATATAACAATATTCTTCAAAAAGATGTTGAGATGTTTCACAGTGTTGGACACCAGGTAATAAAGGAAATATTGAAAGTCTTTGTCAGTTGCAGAAACCATCAAAACATTGACATTATATAGAACTGGAAAGAATAATATTATAAACATTGATAAGCTTATAACCATCAGCATTGGAAGGCTGTAAATAGAAAATCATAAGAGCAAAAAGACAATCTACTTCTCTAAAATCAAATCCTCTTGGATTCATTGGGTACAAAACTTTAACACAAAAAGATATTTAGTGACACTTCAATTACCAAACTGTATTTCTAAGTATAAACAGGCTCTATTTCCTCCAATTTATGAATAAGCAGTTCATTGCTTTAGGGTTATACAATGACAACCCTGAGCACAGATGGGAGTGAGCTGCTGGCACACAGAGCTGGACTGCAGGACATCTCTCCATGATGCTCCATAGCCATGGCAGGCATCTAAAACTGCCTCTAAAGCTCAAGAACCTGACCTGAACAATGCAAAACTGGAAAAATTTCAAGTAGTGATTTAAATTTTTTTTAATGATAGAATAATCAATTTGTTTACTAGAAAGATCCTGCTTTCTCTGTTTTCCTGTCTATTTCCAAAAGTCTCAGAAAAAAATATACAAACTTTTAATTGTAAGTGTATTTATGAAAAAAAACTTGTATTCAGAAAAAAATATATTGTACATAGATATCAAAATAGCTTTTAGCCTAAATATATAAAATATTTTTATCTACCTACATCAATCGAATCTTCTACAGAATTTGCAGTCAATTTAAAACACCATGATTTTTCCTTATGTAATTTACTAAAAAAAAAGAAACAAAATCAACTGATGAGTTATGAATAAACATAGCAGCTTTCATTTTTATTAATTTATAGCTCTCTGAACTTAAAGAGACTCACTTTTCTCCCCCTCCATAAGCAAACTTTATGTTAAAGTAAAAAGTTTTAAGTATACTACAATAAATCCTCTTTATGACAAATACGCAGTATTTACAAATTCTACAATAAATACACAGTATTATTACTTCAAGTTCATGTTCAGATTTCTTTAACTTAAAATCATACTGAAAAAAATATTTCTCTACAGCATTAATGGAAAAAACCCCAACACATCTACTTGACATCACTGACAAATAGGACAGAAAGAAGTTGATGAAGAAAATTACACTTTTACCAGTCAGGAAATCTCCTCTACTCAATTTGCTAAGCCAGTTGATGTTTTATATCTAGGAAAATATAAATAATATTACTTCAGTTGTACATTAATTAACAAAGTGACACTGAGTTTCAAAACTAATAACAAAACCAGTAAGAGAATGCACATGGAAGTATAAACTATTATTTTTATATCACAGTCTTTAGCTGAAACTTACTGAAGTCAATGCAAATTCTTCCCATGTTCTAAAGCGAACATCATAGGATTTTTTGAAGAAGAAAAAATCCATTGTGAATGATGAATCATAACAGAAAATTTAAAAATTCAAATCAAGTTTCTAAATGTGAATCTTTTGTTTGCAAAACTGAGAGTCATTCAAAAAATATCCAAGCCTTTGTTCAAGCATTGCTAGGAAAAAAAAAAAAACAAACAAAAATCCTCATGTCTGCTCTTAAATAAAGATAAAAATGGGACAGGTACTTTAAACTAAAAATGAAATATTTAATGAGGCTTCAACTACACTTTTACCACCACCAACCCTAAAATGCAATTGGTATGCAATTGGTTTTAAAATGAGCAAGAGCCTGCAAAGCCTGTCAGACAAGAGTTGTTTTAATGCAAAATGTCCATCCTTCCCAGCCAGAGAAATGTTGGCAAGTCCTCCATAAAACACACATTAACACTACAGCATGCCTAGACAAAATGCATATATTTCTAAGTAAATACAATAATACTTCTATCTAAAACCAACTGAAAATTATCTTTTCAAAGAAAGTAGTAGAATCAGCATAAAGCAAAGCAACTCTGTATATGATAAATACACTATTTTATAGTGATAGTGATAACACTAAAAAAATGGTGATCTCAACCACAGTGAAACGTTTTACAGGATAGAAAACATGCACATACATTAACCTAAGACATGTATTTGACAGATTTTCATTTCCCGGCTCTTAGTCAGGGAGTTAATTATACCAACATTTAAATCTAGTTAGAGAACAACTGCTAAGCCAGCTGCAGTAAACACAGGTATTTTGTACAGGTTTTAGAGGAAATAAAGACAAGACTTCGATACAAAAGGTACGACAATGCATTCAGAAGCATGTGACAGGTCTAGACCAGCATGCAGGTGTGCTTATGTTCATACACACAAGGGAACACAGGAGAGCTTCAGGGATTTCAGGGACTTTTGTGTCTGGTCAAGTCCCATCACTCACCTTCACAGCTGTAACTGTACACAGCCACTGTTGACCTTTCCACCAGGTTCTCATCATGGTGCCAGCTCACTGCCATGTTCCCCATTCCAAAGTAAGGCTCTTGTTTCAAGTACAGCATTTGTAGTGGATCCATGTAGTTTAATAAAGTCAAATTATAAGATGTTCTGTTCTTTAGACTTCTGTCATCCTCTGGTACACAAACACTGCTTTGATGTTTTGAAACAGACCCTTGCTCTGTAAGAGAAGGAGCAAAACTTTGCTTCCTATCTATTACAGTAGTATCTTTAATGTCTTTGTTTTCAAACAAATTTTGTCCTTGTAATGCCTTGACTGTTTCAATATGCAAGTAGTCATTTAGTCTCATTAATGCTTTACAAGCATCATGTATTTGAGGACTGCAATATTTTATATCATAACTTTCTGTAGGCCAAGGAACTGTAAATAATCTTGTGTTCAAGTACTTATACGTGAATCCTGGGTTTCCAATCAATATTCGAGACACTGGAGTAAGAAAGTCTTTTCCTTTGATCCTTACAAGATCTTGAAAGAAACAGTTGTGTTCTCGCAAGGCTAGAAAGCTTTCTTGTACCATTTGATGGAGCTCTTCAGGTACTGTATCAGATTTCCTGAAAATCAGCTTGGAATATTTGGTCTTCCACTAAAGAAGAAAAAAAACCCCAAACAACAAAAAGAGGAAAATAATTATTCTTTTTACAGGAATCAAGATATTTCAAGACAAGGCAAAGCAGTCAAGTTAACAAGAATAAGTCTAGAATGTGGTGAAGATATGGATGCCAGCACTTGTTACTTTATTTTTATATTTCAGTATACTGCACAAGCTGTGGATATGTACCAGTGGCTTAAACCAGAGCAATTCTCCAAATAAATAAATAAATACAAAGACTCTAGAACAATTCAGTAGAACATACAGCTCATCTGATGAATTGGTAGATAATGCCACTTTAAAGTATATAAACAATAGAATATCAAGCAGTAAGAAAGTGATTCTTCTTTTTGCAATGGTTGCAAAGACCCTTCGTTTCATTCTGATGTACAGAATCTAGAGGGCTACATGATACACTCAAATAGCTTTATCTAACAATACTTTTCAGGGAAAAAATAACAAAATCTAAACGTACATTTTTTAAAAACGCGCCGCTAACATTCTGGTGCTTTCTGTTTTCACATTTCTCAGTACCTGCCAATTATCTCTCATTTTATATAAAAGCTCTCTTTTGATAACAGAAAATGTTCTTCCCCAGCTCCCTACCTGTAGTGTCCTTTTCCCTCATATCCTCTTGTGACCACACCACCTCTGGTATCAGCTGGAGTTCAGAATCCAGCAGTGTGTGGAGGCAGCAACTCCCAGCAAGGTACAACACTGCTAATCAGCAGCCTCTTGCTTTGTATGCACAATACTGCTTCTCACTCCAGGAAGGCTTGGATAATTTTATTTTGTTAATCTGGTTTTCTAAGGAAGTGAGTATCACATAATCACACCTTTTATTGGTTGCCTGTAAATCTGCTTTAACTACTGCTGAGACTGTTTGGCAAACTAGACAAAGGCTAGGGAATAAGTTCTTTTAAAGAGTGGGTTCTTATGAATTTCATTAAAATTAATAGATAAATAAAAGAAACAGATGCACACTAGTGCCCTAGTAAGGGAGGGGCTGTAATGTGAGTGTATCAGGCATCGATTAGCATTTGTGAAGCTCCTAAGGACTCACCACACCTATTTCCTTTTGTCCAGAAATTAATTAGTAGTTTGGAGAAAAAGTAGGTACTGATGATAGTGTGGGGACATATATTATGGTAAACTGGAATCTGAAGGCATTAGGCAATGGGGCAAGAGCACATGGATGCATAAAACTGATCTGCCAAAACTTTTATTAGTCTAATAGCTTATGTTCAAAGTGCTCTTAAAAAGACAAATAAAAGTCACCGGCACAAAACACCACACTGACCTACAATCCATCTGTGAGCTCCTTCTGGTACAACTCAAACCCACTTTACCAGTACTATCTTTTCCAAGTCTCATTTGAACCTGCCTTTCAGGAAATTAATTTTAAAATCCAAAGAACGTGCCCTTAAAAAATACAAAACAGGCAGTAAGTATTCACATTTTCCACTGCATGAAAACAGACTTTTGCATCATAATGCACTGTTATCCTATAACACTGAAGAGCTGGCTTTATAGGATCATTTGTTTCTACTAAAAAGAAGAACATAAAAGGAAGCCTATTTTAAAAATAATGATTACATATAATAAATCTTGGTTTATCTATAAACCTCGCCACTATTCCTTGTAAATTTTTACAGTGACGCTAACTCCTTTTCTTTATACATTCTTATGGCTCCAAAAACTAGCTTCCTAGACAGAGGAAAATAAACCCCTGTAACAGTATCTACAGATAATAATTTCTGACAATTGTTTTTACATGCTTAGTTTCAAACACCAAAGCTTGAAAACAGTCCCAGATCTGTGTGAAGGTCACTCTACAACCCCAGAACACAGGATCACAGCTTTCATTCAAAGTGAATCCAAATTTGATAAACTAAATTCACCTGAGCTTGTCAAAAGCCTGAAATGATTCCTTTAGAGGTCCTGAACTGCCCCTTTTGTTTCTATCAGTGCTGTGTATCTCCAGCCTTTGAACAGTACAGTGAAAAAAATCCTTAAAAACAACTAATGAAATCAGTAACTGTAAATTTAGGACTTAGAGCTATAGGCTACAGTCAGATGTGAAGGTACAGGCTGATGGGAGTCATAGATATTCTTTCATAATCTTACTTAAGAATGCCAGAATATTATATGTTGTGACATATAAAGATTATTACTTCATTATGCAAATGCCCTGTATGAAAGAAAGAACTCTAACAGTTCTATAGCAGTACCCCAGTATTTCTTTAAATAATTCTATATACTGGACATACTCATACCACATGACATATGCTATTATGGTATACTTAAACAGTCACTTATACTGTGACTGTTAATATTTTTAAAGCATTTATATAAAAATATAACTACACTGAATTTCTGACATTAATCACACACATGAAATTCCAAACAATTATTAGAAACAGAAGGAGGGAAATAACAATATGACGTAAAGCAATTAAATCCCTGAAAACATGCACTAGAAAGTAAGAACACAGATTTTACAAAGGCAACATCGTTGTATTCCCCTCCTGAGCTGCAGAGGTAATGCCTTGCACATTTTGCTGCCAGCCAAGTCAGAGGCCTGTTACCTTTGGGCTGTGCTTTAAGATCACATGCTTAAGAACTATTTTATCATTAAGGTATCTCAAAAGAAATCAGGAAGTGGAAACACATTTCCGACACATCACATGAAAACAGCCTGGTCTTCTTTAAATCCCCAACCAGTGCCTGTGCTGTGCCCTCCATAAGGAAAGAATTACAGGATCAGAACATGGGGTGACTGCTGGGTTCACACTGGATACCTTGTTGTTTTGGGGGGTGGGGAAGGGCAGCAATCATGTACTCTGTGTTGTAACTCTGACAGCCAGTATTAAAGGTCAACTCACTGTTCACTTTGAAAGAAGTGGCAGCATTACAGGCAACTACAATACAGAAAAAAACTCCCACATTTGATGCTCAAATCTTGTTGTGACTATTACACACAGGATTTTAAATATGCTTTCCCTTTGTAAAACAAACAAAAACACAGAGAACCACCCTATGGACTTGAGTGACAGAATAAAGTTAGGAATCAGCAGTAAGGACCCTTGGTAAACAAACTGCCATGTGCATTATGAAATTACAGTCTGTACTTCAAATATTTGTGAACCTTGTTACAGCCCCTTTCTTGTTCCATACTGGCTTTAAACATTACATTGTTTCAGCTTATGGCTTGGGGCCCATTTCCAAAATCCTTTATCAGGAAAAACACATTGAAAGAGGATGTCAGTGGAAGTTTTGCTTGTGATGGAATTTCTTACTTCTGTTCAGGCTGTACACTTCCATACCCAACAGGATAAGACAGTTTTTTTAGTTGCATCCTACCTAATTTTTCCAACACGTTCAAAGAATACTGTGTCATAAGAGGTAGAACCTTCAAGGAATAGGGCAGGTCTGTCCAGGAAAGACAGACTATAAAACTAAACTACATGTGATATTTTACTTTGCCGATTTGTTGTCTTCAAGCTCTCACCTTTCTTTTCCTCTCCAGCTGTAGTGCATTTAAGCATCATGGCACTGGCAATTTCTACAGCTGTGATTCCAGTAATATTTCATAACCACCACAGGCTTCAAAAGGTGTTTGTGATGCTTATGATTAGCCTATATACTCAAAAATACCTAGCATGCACACATACACTACATAAAAAGTATAATTCTATATTTGCAAAAAAGAATGTATCGAAAATTGAGGATGGAACAGGTGTGATTTTACTGCTTATCTTGTTCCCATTGTCTTCTATATTTATGGGTTACTGACCCTGAGGAAATGAGATGCCCCCTTCTCTTTTCACATCAGCTCCATGAGAAGCTGAATTTACAAAGATGAAAAAGAAAGAAGGTGCTGGGCATAGCAGCTCTTGGCAGCATCAGAGGCAGAAGAGAAACAGGAGGGGATGTAACAGGACTAGGAAGGAGAAACGTCAGCTGCCCACTTCTTGAAAGGGGGAAGAGTTTCTTCATGAGCATTAAGTTTAAGACTGTAAAGAACGTGTTTGGGTTTTTGTGTAAAGAAAGAAGAAATAATAAAATCCATCTGTATCGCTCTTATAAATTCTCCCAGCTCTTCTACACTTGCACATCTTTGAGCCATATATCAACACAAGGCAGGCTCCACTCCTGTGTTGTGTAATGTGAGCATGGTCACTGGAGCTCTTCAAACAACCAGGTTATTCCTTATACTTTTTCTCTTACCATGATTCAATTTGATCTGATTTAACCTACCCTGAGTTCTGTAGCTGGTCTAGAAAGATCCAAGACTGATGCAGAAAATTCTATTTATTCATTATATTCTTGCATACACTCACTTGGTTTACTACTCTTGTGGCTACTGGGCCTGATCTTATTTCTGCTTGGTTTCATTTGAGTAATTCCAGTTTCCACAGTTTGTTTTGTAAGCAAAGAAGTAACCATTACTTATTGCTGCAAAGTGGAATTAAGCTCCTCAAAATTTAAATTTCTATGTTAATATTCCCCCTATTTTACCAAACAGGATCTATAAAGTTCCCCTCACCACTCAGAAAAAATAAATTAAAAGAATGGTGACATGTATTTTGCTTCAACAAAGCATGAAAAACTGTGATTAACTGTTATACATAACTTGTAGTGAGGGCACACACAAAAATAAAGTTCACCAAGTTCTCATTTGTGAACATCCCAGTTCTAGAGATCTTACTTCACACCACCTGGAAGTGCATTATCAGCCATCAGGATATCTTTTTTCATATCAGATTTCACAGTGTCTCTTTGAAGGAAGATTTATTTGTTGTTCAGTGCAAACAGCCATTTTAGTTTAAAATTATTTAAAAGAAATACGTTACCAGCTGGTGGAAATCAGCATCGGCTGGTGTCAGATATGGAAGTCTATTCTCCCCAAGTTCTTCAAGAAGTTTTTTCTTCTGTTTTGAAGGAGCAAAATTGAAACAGAAAATTAGACTTAAAAACCAAGATATAAACAGAGAAATATAAAAGTAGTTGTATTTAAATGACAAAACCATGTGCACTTACTTCTCTTACTACCTTAAATTCTGGAAAATTAAATAAGTAAAACAAACAAACAAAAAAAAATTAGGGGAACTTCTCTGCTTACGAAGCAGTAATTCAGTTTAGGCAGTTTTAGAGCTCATGAGTTCTTTTACTCCCAAGTCCTTTTTTAGATATCAGTCCTTGTTACACTGATCAAAATTCATCTTGGCCTTATGTTCTTCAGACCTGTGCCTACTTTATAACTACACATTAATTTCTTGTTTCCTTTCCATTTTCTGTTTTACTTCAATTTGTGCAGCCAATGGGTACAAAGCTCATATTTCATCAAATGGTTCAATAACCCACTTCATTAAAACAATAAGCCCCAGTGTTGGGGGTACTCTAAAATATTTCCTGAAATAGTTTATGAAATAAAAGGAAAGCACAATCTACTGTACCCCAAAGCCCCCACAGCCTGACAATATTTAAAATGCCATCCTCAAGACCTGCCATTCCAGAGGCAGCCATAAATCCAGTCTGATGTTGGGAGTGCACAAAGAACCAGCTGCCTGTAAAAACAGGTTTCCTTTGTCCCCTTGTTCTCTTAACTCCATTTTTACTTCTGGTTTAGACTGAGAGCTTCTCCACCAATATTTAATCAATGTGATCACTAATAAATTGCTAAGATAAAAGCCTGATGTATCTCCAAATTGTATTTTCCAGGTTTTTATTAATCAAAATATATTTTTATGGCACTATACAATTAATTGTGTTAATGATTTGCCAAGTGCAAGAGATGGGTGAAACATGCCATCAGAATTTTTGGAATCACACTTATCTACTTACAGACTAACTCAACACTAACTCAGTGTAAGTTACAGCTTAACCACAGTGTAAAAATTATTACAGTGGAAGTTCTGACCTAGAAAATTAATAAACTCCTTCCTCTACTACTTTTTTCTTTTAGCTTGCAAGGATTGATTTTTACAAGCTTTGATTATTAACAAATTTTGACTTACTTGCAACTCAAAGATCATAAAACTGTATCTGCCATAATGCTTAAATATATAACAGGATTCAAATTCTTATATTTATTGAAATATTTTTAACTACATAAACAAGAAACAACTCAATATTTTTATGTTGTAAGAGAAAGACCAGATGGAAATGGAATATTGTTTTTAAAAGAATATTAAGGATATAATATAAAGGGAAACAGGAAGTAAAAAAAAAGGCATGGCCAACACTTTTATAAAAGTAAGCTCAAAACAAGGTGAAACCAGATCTTCGCTATTTTGTCACTACTATTTAAAAAATGAAGAAAAAACATTTCATGTATTAACTAACTCCTGACTTATAGCAAACACATAAACAAGGAAAGCTGAACTGTGGAGTATAACTGGGCATTCTGTGACAATGAATTCCATTTATTCAAATTTAAGCATTGAGAAAGGTGACAGAGGCTTAAAGTCAGGTGGAAGTGTAGAGGATTTTAAGGTTCATGGATCAGTCAAACTACAATCAGAGCAGGTGGCTCCCACTCATCTCCACACTCACAATGTGCTGAGCACCAATTCTTAACAAGCCTGAGAAGAGCAGCACTGACATTTCTGAACTAGTGGTGTAATTTCTTTATGTCCTCAGTTTTCTTTGGGGACAAGGTGTTGGGATGTTGACATGAAGTCATTGGTGAAACCCAGCAGATTGTAACTTCACATTAAGTTGGCAGAAAATGACACACTGATTTTCCTGCATTTCCTAAAACAATTACACTCCTCTATTACCAGCAGCTTGCCAGAATTTTATTACATAAAATTGCAGAAACATTAGACTGGCTTTGCTATCTGTAAGATAAACCACATTAAACTGCAGGGAAAAAAAAATAAGATATTTTAACATGGACTCACATCTGTGGGAAGAAAAAAAAAGCAGGAAGAAGAGAGATTCTGACAATTTCTTTGTCAAGTATCAGGCTCTTGGCAAAAAGCACACAACATTAAAATGCACTCTTGTGTATAGGTAGTAGTAGTTCACATTTGATTGTCAGATCTGGCTAAGTGCTGCTCTTCAGCTTGATGTGCAGACTAATACACACAGCTGGGTGGTAGAACATGCTGCTCATCTCTTATGCAAGAAGCTGTCACACAGATGTCAAAAACATCAAGCTACTCACAAATACCTCCAAAAAGTAAAAAAAAAAAACAAACTACCCACAAAAACCCCCAAAAAAAAAAAAAAAAAAAAAAAAAAAAAAAAGAAAAGAAAAAAAAGAAAAGAAAAGCTGAGTATCTGGCTATACCAGCTGGCTGATGTGAAAGTCTAAGCAGTGTTACATAAGCATTGTTTATTGGTTCTCCAAACACATAACCCCCTCAGTAAAAACTAAAAAATGCCTTTACTTGAATGTGTCAGGCTTCTTAAAAAGCCTTTTTCTAAATCTGATTTTTAAATTTTAAAAATTAACAACAGTGTAACAGTTTATTCCGATATCAAGATTATGTTCCTTATGTTTTAAAAAACAACGTGATTTTTACACAGACATTAGTGATGAATACATGAAAGACAATCTGATGTGCACCATCCCTGTCACCACGCCCTGCACTGCTTTAGAAACTTTGTCAAGTGGTCATCTTGGGTCTTCAGAAAGGCAAAAACCTCTGCAAATACTTATTTTTTGGGTTGCTGTGAGTGTTATTGGAGCTATTTTAAGTGACTCTGCAATGAAGATCAGAAACACAAATGCCCAGTTTTAGAGTGCACAGTGAACATTCTGCAGACATTAATCTCTGCTCATTCATTAATGATAAATAAGATTATTAATGAGACGGTTGTAAAATTCAGCAAGTAGAGCATTAATAATTGGAATCTCTCAATCACTATACATGTAATTATTTATTTTTCCTGGCAAGAGAAAAGGTGCTTTGTACGTCACAGAGCAAGAGAAGTAACAGAAACACAGCAAAGAGGTGAGGGTGCAGAGAGGATTGTGTAGCAGCTTTGGAACATCATTTCCACTCCCAGCCTACAACAGCCCCTCTGCCCCAACTCCTTTCATCAGAAGTTCTTAAAACATTGCTCATCTTTTCATCTTAAAAAGTTTGCTAACTGCCTGCTGCAGTTTTTTACACTTCTGAGCCTACTTGGGACCAGAACTAGTAAAACACTTGATTTTTTTTTTTTTTTTTTTTTTTGCTTTTAATGCAACCCAATGTTTTTGCAGAAATTTCAGGGATAGATCATAAAAATGAGTCACTATTCAAAGCATAAGAAAGTATCACCTCCTTCTCCAACAGTTTTTCCCAATAGTCTTTTGTTTTCCAAAAGGTTACCAGCTTTAGAATGCTTGAAAATGCCTATTGTCATGAAAGAAAGATCTGAATCACAGCTCAGATGCAAACCTTTGGTTTCTCAAAAATCTCTCCTTCCTATTACCTTTTTTTACCCACATAAGAATGTCCATTAGGGCCTGTGCTTCTCTTTCATTCTTTTTTTTTAATCAACTCTAATAAAACATGGATTTCTTTCAAATCCTGCATGAAACAAAGGGCTAGTGCTCTGAAATGCTTAATAAACAATTTTATAAAGGAGGAAGATTAAACATATAGCAAAAATTTTGTGACACACTACTAAGACCCCATCAAGAAAAAAGCCACCATTTTACAGGAACTTCCAAAACATTACCTCCTAACGGCCTTTCAAATGTTAGGGTTTGTTGTAAAAAATAAAATTGGGATAGTTTCTTAAGGAAGGAATGTGATTTTGAAGTTGATGTTTGTTTAAACTACAAGGCTTTCCAAGTGCTGGCTATTAAAACTTCATAGCTACCAAGATCATTCAAGTGGTTCACTAAAACAAGTTATGTCAGAAATGAACCTAGAGTAATAAAAAATATATCCTAAATGTACCATTACAGCTTTTATTTCTCCATTATCACATATATTAGATTTCAGATTTTGCTTTTTTTCTTCAAATTATTTCTGCAAACTCTACTCATCAAAAGATCTTAAGGGACTGGACAATTTTACAGCACCATTTACTGACATGAAAATGTTATATTGCCAGTCTACTCTTCATTACATTCAAGACTTACCAAAAACCTTGTCTGTGCCACATTCTACAATACAGCCTCCCAAAAATACTGGCAGACATATGACCATACTGTACCACTCTGCATACTACAAGCTGCCCTCCTTGCCCCCTAATATAAGTCAAAAACATTTTTCTATGCAGGGCAAAATTATTATTATTATTATTATTATTATTATTATTATTATTATTATTATTATTATTATTATTATTATTATTATATGTAAACTCATATTAAAAATATCTATGATGGTCTAGCAATATATATCCATTATGCCCTATCTATCCACTTGCCCCATATATCCACTTGGTAATTACACTACAATAAATTATACTTGTTATTTAATATAACCACAGTGAATCCTGTTCTTCCACTGAACAAATGGGTCCAGCTACAGAAGTAACAAAATGTAGTTCAAGTGACCTGGGCATGAAAAAAATTACGTAATGAACAATCCAGTGCCATGCAAAGACCTCAGGTCTTACATCAGCATCTGTGAGTAGCTGTCACAAGGAATGTTTGATATTCTCTGCTGCAAAGGTACTGTTTGGCTTTGCTTACTGATTTCAACCTCTCTTACCCTTTCCCATAAATCAACAGGCCTAGGTTTTGGTTCACACACACACACAGACCAGTCATGCATATGCACAACACACTCAGCTGAGGTAACTGAGCTAAGAGTTAATTTATGCATTGAAGCAGCTTAGCAGTGTGTGAAAAATGTCTGCTGCCAGTATCCCCTCTTTCCCCATCTTCAAGTGTTAAGGGCCCCTTAATTGTTGTTTTAACCTACAGGAACATTGTTCCTTCAGCCAGTGGCTGTTAATGGAACAGAACTGGCAATTTCCTTACCTAGCTGAGTGTAGATTTGTCACACATGGATTAGCAATGTAAGTAATCATAATAAAAATACGAAGTAATAAATAGTTCAAACACAGACACTTTGGGCTGACAAAATGTCCCTAAGGCTTCTCTCTGGAATTCTGAATAAACTTCTACTTCTTCTACCATCACTACAAGCATCTTGATAACATCACCCACGTCTTGTTCCCTCCAGCATTTGTGCATCCTCTTGCAGCAGGTACCAGTTAGTACATGGGTCAGCTCTATGTATCAGGTGAAAAGTAAGACCATTCAAACTTTGAAATTATCAAATTTTAACCAGATCTCCAGTTCTTAGTTTCTTCTTATACATATGGACACAAGATCACACATGTACTTCAGAAAACACATTTAAGACAGTGTTTAGTTCAACATGGCTGTGAATCCTTATGAACAGATACAAACACTGAGGACACGGAGGCATGTCTGCATCTCATTCTTTGCATAGTTTCTAAAAGATGGCCAATAGATTCTGAGACCAGATTTCTTAACCTACCAATTCTTAACTAGCTCACCTCCAAACAATCAGCAGATAGAAACCTCAGTGACTGTTACCAATAACGGATTCTGCATGATTTACCAAAACACCCCTACACACCGAGTCCCAAGAAACCAAGGGGGTTTGACCAGTTGTGAAATACTAAGCAACAGTACTTGACAGACAAGATTCAATAAAGATTAAAGACAGATAAAATAAAAACTGCAGCAAGGGTTAATGTTGCAACAATGATACACTTGGTGTTGCTGTTCATCTCATGTTCTAATGACATGAAGATATTGATGGTTCCTAAGAAAAATCCACAGAAATCTATTAGCAGGACACATGGCACTAGATCTCTATAGCCTTAGGAGCTGAATATTATGCTCAAGAATGGAAAGAAATGCTGACATGGTGCTACTTCTCCCTGAAGGCCTCAAGGAAACAGAAAGAAACATTAAGAATCTCCACCTTATTTTGGGAAATATTGCATATATATCTGCATTGTGGAATTGTAAAAACCTCACTGGGATTCAATATCTAATTAATGTAGCAAAGAACAAACACACTGACCAACAACCACAGAACAGACCAAGGACCTCCAGACTGAAACCCAAGGGCTGACAGCTTGAAATGCAGATTCAGAACCTTTGCAACAGGCTCATAACTCCTGCAAATATAGACAAAGCACAAACACTGGCAGGTCACACTGATACAAATTTTCAGAACTACCAGCAAAATCAAAGATAAACTGAATTTTCTTGCAGCTTTTCATAATTTCCACAAAATAACAAGCCTGGCATGATTGCTGGTCTCTCTATATATTGATAAGTAATGGTAGAAGCAACTTTTTAAAGTGTTTAATAAGAACACTTTAAAAAGGAGGAAAAAACTCCAAGTGTTAAAATATCACCCAGAAAATAAAGCAGTCAAAAGTGAAGTAAAAAGGATATGAAAAAAATATAGATATTTCCTTAAATACTTCAGGTTAGCATCAAATGCAGCTTCTAACCTGCCCTTGGTGACACTGCAGAAGATAGTGTTAATGTAGAAAGAGCAGGTGTTAAGTGCAAATGCATGTGCCATGCAATCGGCTACAAGGAAGATCAATAAGGAGCTAGAGCATTAAATTTCACATACTGTAACTGTCATGCCCATTACACAGTATTTGAACATCTTTGCAGGCCATTACAAAATTGTTGATTCTTGGTATTTTTTAGAGAACCAAATTATTTTCCAGAGTTTTATTAGTGCAATAAGCACTATGAAAATCTAAAAGCACTTACAAACTTGGTGAAATCTGAAGGCCTTTACAGCCTTCCAAGACATCATATGTACATATTTGCAGAATGCATACCTGTATTCTTCACTGCAGAATGAAATGACAGGAAGATGGTTTAAAGCCTTACAGATAGAAGGAAATGTATTCCAGGAATACTTTTCTTTTCTGTTAGTCACATTTCACCAGGCACAAAGATGATGCATTTTAAAGCAGGCATTTACAAGATAATTCTTGAGAGTATGTGCCTCAATTAACAAAACCACTGCCAAAAGAATGCACCAAAGGAAGGGCTATGCCATTTCCCTGGGCTCCTGCTGCAGAAGCAGCACCAGACTTCTTGCCTCATGCTTCTTGCCTCTGCTCTTCCATCTTTGTGCTTTGCCCTTTTCAAGGACATGATAAATTCAATTTTCCTTCCAACATTTCTCCTCCTAGAGGAGGCCTTGAGCAGAAGTTCTGTGTAATTCTTCCTTCTCTCCCCAAAACAATTTAAAGGTAACCATCACTGATGTGTAATGATAGTTACAATGAATTCACTCTCAACATCTTTCCAAAACAACACAACTGAGAATATAAGGACATGATAAATTCAATTTTCCTTCCAACATTTCTCCTCCTAGAGGAGGCCTTGAGCAGAAGTTCTGTGTAATTCTTCCTTCTCTCCCCAAAACAATTTAAAGGTAACCATCACTGATGTGTAATGATAGTTACAATGAATTCACTCTCAACATCTTTCCAAAACAACACAACTGAGAAGTCAGTTTTGAAGACATACAGGAAAACAATGTTAATACAGTTGCATCACTTAACAATGTATTTTAAGGGATATAAAAATTAGAGATCACATTATAATTTAACATAACAAAATTTGTATGAGTGTATTCAGTGAGGTGAAGTGCAATTTGTAACATTTTACACAACTGGACCAGACTATCCTTGAGGTCCCCTTTCAACCTGGTATTTTATAAGGTCTAAGAGCGACCTGTGTAATAAATGCACAGACACTGGTTTGTATTTATTACATACTAATTTCCTAACTTTGCATGCATTACACCATCAGTTAAATGATGGATACACTCACTTAGAAAACCTAAATACTACAGTTGTTGACTCAACTTTATAATAAGACAACTCTTAATTTTCATGCATTTCCATTTTAAGTTGAGTAGTGCTACTCCAACTTAAAAAAAGTACTGTTGGATTGAATTTTGGCATAAAATTAAAGAAAGATATTGCTATATGGTTTGCTGTAAAGAAGGGTTTTCTTTCAACAAAAGTCATTTAAAGAAACACCTCATAGTGAAAAATTCAGACTTGGTTAATTTTGAAGCTTAAAGGCTTTGCTTTGTTTACAGTCTCCAAAATAAGCCACATGGGTAACAGAAAGCTGACATCTAAATGTTAAGTTGGCAGGCAACAATTAGCAAAATTCAGGGTCTGAAATGTTGGACAAGTTCAGACCAGAAACAGGGAGAGCAATTGAAAAGAAAGGATAATTAGGCATTGGAGGAGACACCTCTGTGAAACCTGAATTCTCCCGCGTGGGAATTTTTTTCTTATATTAAGTTTGGAAGTTTTTCTAAATGAGTGGTTCCCAAACTGTTTAGACCATCAGATTTCAAAGAATCATTCACATTTCTTTAAGAAGTTCTGCACATACAGCCTAACCAAATAAACTGGAGGCAGCAGAACCACGCTGACTGAAAGTTAGATGCATCTCAGTCCTCAGTTTGGTTTTGATTTGTCACTTTGCCAGTCACCAGTGGTCAGTGAACCAGGAGACCTTGGTGTTAGAAATTCTCTTCTGCCTCAGAATCAAAAAAACCAGGAGTTAGTTGGGATCTGTATTTCACAGTACTGAGAACATTTACAGTATTACCATAAGGTTAAAGAACCACAGCTAAAAGAAAGGCTACTCACATTTTATTCTTAAGCCATTTTTGCACAATGTAAATAATGTTAGGGTATACTGAGAGGTAAAATATAAGAGAACACTGATGTGCTGTGAAAGAAGTAAATCTCTGTTAAGCCATTTTCTTTGTGTCAAATCCAGGCAAATTTCATAATGCAAATCAACATTTTGCTTAAGAATAGATTTGTTGAACAAACTTAAGAACTTCAACATTTTCAAATAATGCTGTTTTAATAAAGCTATTCTGACTTATGAAAACGCTAATACTTAATTTTCAGTTTTCATTTCTATTATTTGCATATACAAACCTTATTTCTCATTAACTTTTCCCCTCACTTGCCATGTTCAGGTACAATTTTTTAAGTTGAGAGTAGCACTACTCAACTTAAAATGGAAATGCATGAAAATTATTTCTTAAGTCTTCCTTTTATATTGTTCAGGGGAAACTCTTGCCTGTCCTTTCTTCCCATACACTTACATTCCCAAGTGGTCTGAGATTCTAAGTAGTCCTGCTGCTTCATCTGCCTGTATTTTGAGAATGTGAAGTAGTACAGTAATAACAAATCTTTTCAAAATCATCTCTTCCCTTTTCCATGCTATTCTCAAACACAGGCTGAATTTCTGAAGGTGAAAAAAAGAGAGGCTGGCACAGAGAGGACCATTCCAGATTTCAACCATTTCAACTCTCCTTTGCCCTACTTAATCCCTTCTGCTGACAAAATACCCTAGACTTACACTACTGCATGTTTCTTCTGCCAAAATTAATAAATAAACAATTCCTATCAAGAGTACTAACTCACTCTAGAATGGCTTGGATTGGCTGTCTAAACAAAGGAAGAAGAGGGGAAGCCACACTGATCCACAACATAGTAAAGCTGTAGCAGGCTGATAGGAAAATGCAGACATGCTTAATGAACTGTGTGGTGACAATCAAAACTGAATCCATGAAATGACCCAGTAAAGAAAAAGCACCAAACAACTTCTGATGTATTTTTAAGGTAAATATCTGTATATGATATTGTAATGTAATGATAAGAACATTATCAAAAAAGCCCACAGTCAATAAGTACAAGTGAAGGAACAGTGAGAAAACATAAAAATCTTTCATATAAAGAGATATAAGCACACACAAAAAAAATAATTTTAATGTGGAAGTACAACTTGACAAAGAAAAGGATTGTTCTGAACAATCTTAATTTTAAAGGCACATAGGAAAGTCTCCATCCAACTCACAATACTGCAGACACCTTAAAATCTCTTGCTTCCTTAGAGGATATGTCAAAGACAACAATAAATAAATTTCACTTCCTTCAGAATGCCTACAAGGACTGGAGCCAACCATTTTATAATTTGATACAGTGGTTTTGTGTGTTGGAGGACTCTCAACCTGAAATTCAAAAATCTAGGCCACCCTTTCTGACACGTAGCCTGCATGTCTGTGTTAAAACCATCTGAGTGACAGCAGCTCAGTTGCATTAATAAGGGAGGCTGAGGGCAAGGCATTGACATTAAAAGAAAGCTGCCAGACCCACCTTTGTTCTTATTTGCTGGCTTAACATGCTGTATTACTTCCCCTTCTACAATGGAATTGCTTCAGCAGTAACTAGAATTCAAGAAGGGCTGAATGAAAAAAAAAAACCAAAACAATGTAGGATTTAAAAAAAATTATTCAAAGGGAGGATTTTAAAATTAAATAACAGACAACTGCAAGAGCTTATGACCCACATTTGGCACTACACATGTTGCAATTCCTAACTAAACTAGTGACAAAGGCTTGCTAGTCTCCATGCAGAGTTGCACTTCCATGTGAAATATGCCTCAAACCACTGTTGAAGTAATTCATTATATAAGAATTCCATTAAATTTTTACTTAGGAGTTTAGCTGAAAAAAGACTACAGTCACTTAATAAGTTTGGGAACCCTTAACTTTATCAGGCCCTGCATTTGGAAAGAACAATGATGAGGATTCCTACCCACAGCATTTATTCTGGAACTTTTTGTCTTTATTTCCATCTCATGTAGTTTAAGCAAAACCATTTCCAGCTAGGAAAGTGCAAAAAAACCCCAAGTACTGTTTAACTTAGAATCCCTACCTTTATTTTCATATCAAGCAGACGAACTTTGAGCATCACAGCAGCAGAGAGATCACCTTTAAGATGCATATGAGAACTGTTCCTCTAGAACAAAGTACAGCCATCTGTACTGAACCTCATGAAGCACCAAAACAGGCTCCTGAAGCCTGCCATTGGTAAAAGATACTGTACTATACTTTCTGTAGCTCCTCATTCCACTTCTCTTTTTTAGTTCTTTAAGTTGACAAGTTAAGTGTTCTGTGCTTACAAGCTTTCAATAGCCTATTACAAAAAGACTGGAATTTGTTTGCATTACACACCACGGGGATTAAAAAGGAGTTAATATATATCTATTCAGAACTATTGTGCAGAAAATAGCTGTGTTGTACAGGGCTTAGGCTGTGACCCGCTTAACTTTATTCACAGAATGCACAATCCATCACGTACAAAAACACAGAGGAAAATGCGAGGTGTTGGTAAGTACCGCTGTTAGCGAGAATTTCTGCTAATTATTACACCAAATAAGCATAGCCAACAGGCCAGAGCTGTGAGAGGGCATGTTCCAGGGCATTAAATGGCTGCCTGGGACGGAGATGAATACATTACACCGTGCCCTTCGCCAATAAACAATTCCCCTGACACCCGGCGGCCGCGGGCCGGGCACGGCCGGTGCTGCAGCGCCACCTCGCGGCCGCCGCGCCCGGGGAAAGCCGGCACGGCGGGGACANCCTCAAACACCTGGAAACGCTTTACTCACGGTTTTATTACTGCCCGCTCGTACAGTCCCAAGCCAGTGTATCTTAAAGCCTGTACTGCGCACTGGAAGCTTTGGACAGATTTTGTCATTGATTTCGGGAAAATATTTCATCATCTAAAATTCTTCAGTTTAAAATTTTTTACCCCCCTCTGTTTTGAATGGACTCTTATCACTACTATTTTTATCTGGAGTGCTTTCACAGCTTAAAAAAGTGTGAGCCTGCAAACTTGCACATTCTTCCTTTCCTTGCTTGCGTGTTGACATTCCGCATGCTCCTGCCATCATATTCATTGTCACTGCAATGGAGGTACAGCCAGCCCCCATCTCTGTTACCCTGATTCTATTCTGCTGATCAGTATTGCAGCTCAATGTTGAAGTTTATGCAAACAAACTAAACTTTGCAGCACAACCTCGCTCATGAAAGGCCATGAAGAGGTTCAAATACATTTCATGATGAATATAAATTAATGTGTGAATACCAGCACAACTGTCTACCAAGTAAAAAGATTCACTTACACACTTAGATCAAGTTAAAAACATAGATTGCAAAAATGAATGCTAGTACAATCCCTGCCATTAGTCTCTACATTTTTATTTCACAACATTTTTATGGGAAAAGGCAAGAAGAAGTCTATGTTCTCTAGCCATTCAGCACACAGACAGCATTTATTTACGAACTCTCTATATTGATGAATAAGTTAAAAATGCTACATCTGAACCCCACATCTATCATCATGAAATGAATAGCAACACATTAATACTTTATAGTACTAATTTCAGCAGAAAATCACCCTCAACCAAGCTGCTTCCTATTACTGGCATTAAATTGCCATGACTCAAATCTCATGATTCACAATTTCATGTGCTTCATTAAACTAAGCAAAAATAATGTACTTAAGTGTATGTAGAATTGCATACTACAAAACAAGGAGAAAAAAAAAAAAATCAAAAATCCACACCAGGCAGACTTCTTGTTACAGGAGGACACCAAATGTCTGTTCTGATTGAAATATAACTTGTATCACAAGGTGCTTAGAGGTTGCTTAGAAATAATTTCTTCTATTCTGAAGCTGCAAGAAGCGTGAGGGGCAAGAATGAAGAGAAGGAATAACAGCTTTTGAAACACTGCTCATGAAAACATTATTCATGCTGTGACAGACTGGCAGTTGCAGAGTTTGTCTAATTTAATTCCCCACCACAAATGAAATCTCACAAATTTCACTAATTTCCACATTAGTGAAATGGAAATATAAAATTTAAGCAAAGTTTTGTATGTTCTCAGGTCCTGACTGTTACATGGTCTAGACCTTGGGGGTTATATGATGAACACAGAATCTCATTCAGTTATGTATCTGCATCAGAAAACCCTGAAATTATGTGTGATGAAAGAAGTTTCCGAAGCTAGAATTCTCATTTTGATGCTTAGATTAGGACAATATGACCTCATGGACTAAACCTTCCATTGTATTAGGCATTCAGTTATGATGTGAAGTGCATAAATACTGCTAAAAATCCCTTAAAAAACCAAATTTTGTACTAAAAACCCTTAGAAATCCAAATGGGAGAAGTGAGTGGTCAGCACACTGTAACCCTAAGTTTGGAAACCTTTACTTTTAAGTATTTGAAAACCTTTCCTTTTTGGAAACCTTTAAGTATTTGAATCTGTACCCTACTTTAGGAGCTAGACTGTTGCCACAAGAATCAACATTGTCCCTATTTTAAATACTAAGTTAAAAAAGAAAGATAAATTTGTTCCTTATGTGTCATACAGAATTCTGCTCATGGCTTCTCAAATTGCTCTTCCAGATTCAAGGAAAGTGCTTGTACTTTCTGGAGCACTTTCACTGCTCTGACACCTTGGAAAGCTCAAATGAGCAGATAGGAGGGAAGATGTGCTGATATAAAGAGATGAAAAATGGTGAGGAAGTGTAGAGACCACAACACAAAGAAGGAAGCATTAACAGCAAAAACCAAGTGTAACCCCCTGTTTACCACAGCAATGAACAAAAAAGTCCAAAGTCTGATGGTCACTGAAGTATTATTGTTCAAGCTTTTAAGAGCCTGTTGTTTTATTGCTTTTGCAAAAATACTTCCTTATTTCTAACACAGAGGCAGTGTTAGAAAGAAAAAGGATTTAAACTAGAGCAACTCCTGATCAGCATGTTAGAAGTTTTAATCCAAAAAGATCCCAAACTAGTAGTTGCCTTGAAAAACACACGTGGATCACCTACTCCTTCTTAAGGATCTGGAGATGTGTGCCCCCTGAAAGCCAGGGTCACGCCCCTGTACTAGATCCCAGATTCAACCTGAAATTTAAATGCTGCATAATTTCCAATTCTTGATATTCAAGTAACAAACAAGGAATATGGCCCAAGTTTTAGACAGTGAAATGAGGCCAGTTGGGTTTATCTTAGTGCAGTCCCCACTCAAAACATCTCAGCTCACATCCACTGGCACCAAGTCATCAACATTCTAGCTCTGTAGTCCACATCAATTTTACAGCCACAGAGGAATGCTCCTCAGAACAGCTATCACCTGCAAAAGTTTTTCCCCCAAAGAAAAACTCCTCCAAGAAGAGGACACATTACATTAAATTTCTGTCACATTCCTTTTGCAAAGCATATCGTTCACATATTTGCAGGAATATAACATTTTTCCCTCTTGCAATATACCAGCCCTTTCCTCCATAGGATTAAGATTCTTTCCTTAAAAGCTATAAAAATGTATTTACCCTTATAGCTCAAGAAACATTTGAGTGACCAAAGCTCAACTGGTCATATGCCTTAGATATTCCAGGTATTCACAGTTATTCATATTCTCAAATGATGCAGATTACTCATGGACATTGACTGGATTACCCCAGTGGCTGAAGCCACTGCTAAGAAAGGAATTGTAAAGCATCTTTTCAACAAGAAGTTTCCCTTATCCACTTCCAAAGAATTATCTTTGCCGTAAAATACTGAAACAAAACAAAACCCAACCATACTAGTGATTTAAAGCAACAAATTCTAGGATTGTGTTCTATATTCTCTTTTGTTGTGACAAGAAAATTAATATATGAAAAAGTGGCTTGATAGCACTCAATTTTACTTAATTTTCAATATTAATTTGATTTAATTACATGACATGACAAATCATTAAATGCAAGCAGGCTCATCATAGTAATACAAGCTTCATACAGTATTTTTAAAAAATTCAATTTACAATCACCATTGTTTTATTTCTTTCCTATAAGTGAAAGGTTTTTGTGCATTTAGAAGGATAAAGACCTCTAAAAAAATTAATACGTTCTTCAGTATAAAAATTCTTATCCTATGCTTCTGATAAAGTAATTTACTTTTAAAATTATGAGTGAATCAAGCATTACCTATTTTAACAAGTCCAGTGCAAGGAATACCAACTGTTCTACAATCATAATTTGCAGATTCCCTCAAAAAACAAAACAAGGGCAGATAAAAAAAATATACTGCACTTCAAGAACTCCAGAATCAATAAAATGGATTTACTCCTATGAAACTGCTCAGCAGTGGAGAGGGCAGGAGGACTCCTTGCTTTCATCAACTCTTTCAGACACAGCCACAGTACAACATTCTCTAGGACACAGCTCTTCAGACAGCCCCTATTTTGGAAAATTCAATGCAAAACTGAGGTAATGCAAAGTAGAGTGAATCTGGGCTTTTGGTAACAGGTTAAAATCTACTTTGGTTAATATTAACCATTTAGTTATTACTCAATTATCAATTCTTAGTTCTGAACTCAGTAACTGTTTTTGTGTTATGGTAGGTATAGAGTGACATTGGCACCTGGAGATTACACCAATAAAGTCTTGAAAATTGCCCTGTATGACAGTAGATCATATATCTGTCTTACAGAGAAACACTGCTAGTTATTAATAAACAGTTGTCCTATAGAAAGGTGTACTTTATCACACTGGGGTTTACCCACCTTACTGCAGAGACAATCTCTTTTCCGCTGTCAAAATGCTTTTGCTATATGTAAATATTTAATGTTACTACCATCATTCACTCAGTGCTCATATTGTCTGCTCAAGCATCTATTACTGTCTCCTAGATACACTTGAGGATAACACTTATTCATGTCTGCTGTTCAGTCACATGCAGGCCCCACTTCTCAAAGATTCTTCAAAGTTCCATGATTTATTCAACACAACACTAAGGCCTGTATCACTTGCAGGATTTTACTTGTGCAAGTATAAGCACCGAATGCACCCAAAGTGCTGCAGTAGTTTATACTACACCAAGACTGAACTTTTATCCAGGGTTCTGTAGGCAACTGAAATCACAGAAAGAAATTCTACATTTCATGAACTCACAGGTAAGAACTACAGATCTCAACAGAAGGATACTGAGTGCATTGTAGTTAACTTAATTCTCTGAAAGGAAATAAACATCAGTGGTCAGTTTCACACCTAGTTGTAGTTGTATGCAGCCCAATTTTTTTGTACTTACCTAAATTCATAGCCCTGCATGTAATATATATATTACATATATATAGATTTTACCATCAATATTAACCCTTGCTATACCTTCCAGTATAATATTATAGAAATCAGCTTTCTAAGTCACAGAAGACCTGTTGAGACAGACAAGAAGAATCACCAGAGTCCTCAAGCAGGACAGTCTCTCTAGCAGCTGTTTTGTTTCAAATCTCAGTTTTAGTTTAGACAAAATATTTTTTAATTTGATTTTTGTTTGTTTATTTTGTTAGGAAACAGCAAGCATCACAAACAGACCATCCTAAAAAGTACAAGACTAAGACTACACAATTATTCCTTCTATTCCAGTGCACCCTGACACTTTATATGAAAAGATCTAACTGTTCATCAATGTGGCTAAAAGGAAACGAAAATGTTGAATTCAAAAGATCTGCCTTTCAGTTAACATCCTTAATGTAAATTAGGGTTAAATGTGAATAACATTAATATTTAATCACTTAAAAAAATTCTATTCTTTTCTTCTCTTTAAACACTAAAACTTAATTATAAAATAATGTAAAACAAGTGTAAATTTAAAAGAATCATTTTGAAGATTTGCATTAATAGTTCAAGACCTATTGACACGGATGAAAAGAAGGGGAATCCCAACATTGTGTTGCTTTAAAGCACAGTGTGATTCTATTCCTTGCCAAGAGACAGCAGGAGCCCCGGCACAGGGGAGTGCTGTGCTAGGGAAGAAGGACAAGAGTGGGATGGAGAGGCATTGCAGGAGCAGCACAGCAAGGCTGACCTCTGCCAAAAAGTGAAGTGCAGCTACAGGAGTGGGGAGTGCTGGGGACAAGGAAAGGAAACCCAGTGTTTGAACTGCTACATCAGGGCCTCAACAGATTGCTTCACATATCACCATGGAATAAAAAAGCTCCTATTACGCAGGGGCACAATACAATATTTAGTTATGATGCAGCATGATACACAGAAAACAATCCAAAATTGGGGGGAAAAAGCTTCTGACATCAGCACAATACCTCTTCAAAGTATGGCAGCTCTTATGCAATCTAACCTGCAGCCCTCCTAAACTTTCATTCACAAGGTGAATCCTATGGGCCTTATGATTTTTTCATAGTGGTTACTGTTGCACAGTCTATGCACACAGTTAAAAAAGAAGATATAAAAGCTCAGACTTTGATAATCTGTGTCTCCATGAAAGGTAATTTGTCTGTAAAGAATCAAAGATGCTCATTCCACCATTCTTCTCTATGCAAAATTTGAACTATACTCAGGTTAGAAGTTGTTTCCACAAAAAGTAATGAAATTCAAATCCCTGATGTGTTTCCCATTCCTTTATTGAACATAACTGAAGCACTTTGTCACTTGAAAACAACACACATAAATGAAAGACCAGAGTGAGATTCATGGCAAATACCAGTCACACAGGGTATATGCATTTGAATGTTGAAAACCCAAATCCAAGAACTTCTTTCAAATCAGCTTTTGACTACTCTGAGTTGACAACTTTACCTTTGTTGCTTACACCCTAAAACTTTCCAGGTACCTGCTAAACTTCTTTTGACTAGAATTCTCTTAAAGTTTTAACCTATCTCAAAAAAATGTCAGCCTTCTATGATAAAGTACATGTTTCATAAAATCGGTTTTGTAAGTCACTTAGGGAATTCCAATATTAACACCATTCAACAAAAATACAGCAGATCATTTTTAAAGCATACCACTAATGGACAACACTGCTCAGTCTCATGAACATAAGGCAACTTTGCCTTCTAAAGGGAAAACTCAAACCCAGTTGGGTATTATGGTTAATTGCTCCAAAACCAGACAAGTTTTCCCTGGAACAAGCACAGGTGGTCATTTCATTTCTGTCCCACACAAGTCAAAGATATGAGAGAGAGAGGTGTTCACAGCAGATAGCATCAAAATAAGAGGAAATTGATTATTTGCAAAGTATTTTTCTCAGTACAAAGAACCCACCACTCTGCCAAAATTATAAAGGCTTATTAAACTTGAGCATCACATTGCTGGTACTTTGTTCAATCCCTTTTCCTAGCTATTTAACTTCTCCTAGTTGAACTTTAAATAAAAGAAAATGGTCTTATTTCCCCCTCAAATAATGTTTCCTCACTCCTTTCTGGAATTGTTTTCTTTACATGGACTTTGTTGACTGTACTCTACCACACAACATTTTAAAACCTGAATCCCAATCAGGGCTACCCTCATTAAAAATGTGACCTTTCACCTTCAATGAAGCACTGCCAACATAAATTACATTTTGTTGTAGCCCAAAGGTGATAGAGATGAAAGCAGGATAAACAAGGTATAATACAAAAGCCGGTTGGGTCAGCCTTTCATTACAGCCCTTTCAAAAGCTATTAATCTCCTTTGTAGTCAGTAGGCTGCAAATAACTACTTCTTCAAACCTACACTGTACTCAAAAGTAGCCATAAGGACAGGTCATGCAAGATGCAAATAATTCTTGGTCCTCATAAAACCACTTCAGTTGGTATTAGGAGAACATCCTGGTATGCTACTTTGAATCTCACTAATCAGAGGGAAGTTCAACAATATCAATCTGGCCAAAATATACCACAAAAACCAGATATGAATTAATTGTGTTGAATTTAAAGCAGCTATAAAATAGTTCTTTAGATTTTAAAATGTGAATACAAAATGCTATTTATCAAGTTCAGCTTAATTTGTGTTTTAAGTCAGGGTCTACCTTAAAAATAACAGAAAAAAAAAGAAAAGTAGGCATTACATATTTCAAAGAACATGGCACAAGCCAAGTACAAGCCGGTCCTTCAGAAATACCATGACAGATTTTAGTAGTAGGCAACAATGACTTTGTCTACCTGGATCCTTCTTTTGGTACTTCATGGCCAATTACAGTAAAAGTTGCTCAACAGGATACACACATAAGAAAATTCCTGTCACAGAGCAGATGCAAATTTAATTACTTTAAGTTAAACCTTCCATCTTGTCTAGAGGTCCTTCAAAAATGCAACTGTAAACAAGCACTACATTGCAATCAGGTGTCAAGGGCTTATTTGATCTCTTACAAAATATGTCACAAATCACTGGCAGAAAGTGGGTCGAGAGGGAGAACAAAGGAAAAAACTGTCAATGGACTAGGTAGCTCATGTGAGCGTGCCTATTAGTGCACTGGATCTTCCTGCTCCTGTCTAATGCTGTCCATATAAAACCTTCTTACTTTGACAGTGTTCTGTTATCCTGCATTTGATGTAATTTTTCTGTAGTAAGCAAAAAAGAAAAAAAAAAAAAATCTGTGAAAAGAACTGATAGAGTAACCAGAGAAAACATTGAAGATATCAAAATTATTTATTCTGCTAAAATATCAATTTTGTGCTATTCTTCATGTGTGATATGTTACAGAACTTCCAGAAAGCTCTGCACTTTTGAGAAAATAATCACATAAAAGCTGGAAGTAAGTTATTTCACATTGCAATAGGATTACAGATGGCCTCAAATAAGTAACACATAAGACATTCTTTTAAGGAAGAAAGTCACAGCTTTATACAACTGGCCAGAAAAAAAGCATGTGAATGCTATGCACACATTTTATGTTCTCTGAAACACCAAGTATTTTTGAGGAACTAGAGTTAAAACCCCAGACAGCTCTCTGCAGTCCTCTGGTGGTCCTGAAATGCTGGCAGGTCACTGCTCATGAATCCCTGCTCTACAACGTAGCTCAGAATGGAGAATGTTTAAATGGCTAAGTATTGGTGACATTAAGGAATTTATGGATACACAGCTATGAGGACATAAGTCTTATGGTAGGAAGACTTGGTAGGTATTTTATTTAGTAGAAGAACCCCTCAGATGTACATAAATGCACAGACTGTTTTCTGTACAGACTCAGTTTAAACCATTTACCACAGAGTTAAAACTAAAATTAAAGAATTCATTAAAATTCACAAGTGAATATGCCAACATCCTCGGACTTCCTCTGAGTTCTGTGGAGTTTAACAGTAGGTGACCTGTGTCACTTCAGCAGCAAAGATCACTGGTCTGCACAGCACAGCTTGTCTGCTCTAAAGAACATTTTGGGGGTGTGGGGGCAACTAACCCAAAATACATTGGGCTACAACAGCCATGGGTATGCCTCTTGTAAGACCACTCAGAGCCACTAGGCAATGTCAGTCTAGCTTTAGGACACATAAGCCTTGTCTAATTTTTATACTCTTACAAGTTGGTCAAATACATTATTACCTTTACCTATCAAATTTGTCTCAACACAGCAAGGAAAATACCAGAATTTGAATATTGCTGTCAGAAACTCAGAATTTGTATTCTCTGACTCAAACAGTGTAGCTTCTACGTAACATTTACTGGAGATTTTGCTTAAGTGCCTATTTATCCATGAAAAAAACCAAACAAACTCCTATTATGGTTCTTCCATTTTACAGTGCTTTCATGCAACCAAAGTATATCCTTACTGCCTGTAATACAACAACTTTTTCAAAAATAGCATCTTAGTCAGTTTAGAAAAGCCCTACTAAGTCTGACAGATCAGGCCAAGGAGTTCCTCTTTCATACAATCAAAATTACTCAAAATGGAGGAGGGGGAAATATTTTCCTTTTAGGCTTACAAAATCTAACCTTTCTACATTGATCTAAGCCAAAAAAGCAGATAAAGAGCAAGAGTAGCTAGGAAGCTGCCTGTACTGGACAAGGCCTAATTTTGCTTACTATACAGGCTGCTATTTTTGCATTTTAGTCAGAGCTGCATGTCATATTTATCACCTTGGTAAATTCAGTTAATTCTGTTTAACACATGTGTCTCATGTACACTTCCTTGCTACTGAGCAAAGAAACCAAACTGTTAGTTTTCCAAACTAGTTCTCCTCTTTTGCAGAATACCTCCCATCAAGAATGAACTTGAACAGCTGACACTCTCACTTATTTTAAAAAGAAAAATTTCCTCTTGGTTCAAATCCCACCACCCCAAAAAAGAACTTTAAGTCTAAACTACTTTATTTATATATTAGACAACAGATTAGTTGCAATCACTTTGCTTAGAATTGACTTTTTTTAAATCCCCCAGATGACTCTAATGTCACATTTACAAACAAAAATGCACTAGATCTATTTATCTCATTCCAATAAAATTTAAATAGTGCAACACATTATTCATCTATCCATATTATAAACTGTTGTGTACATTAAGTGGATAATATTATTAACACTAATGTTTCTGTAGGCTATTCATTAAATAAATGGTAGACACAGTAATTCCATCTATTACACATGGAGCTCAATAACAGCTGTAAATGAGAAAATTGCAATAGACATACTGAGTAATAATCAGAACTAAAACGACAACTGTAACAATATATCCATTGTGTAAATGTTCTGATTATAGAAACACAGACTAATCTGTAATTTTTCATCACAGATAAACATTGGTAATCAGCCAGAATTTAAATTATATTTTATCCAGTTACTAAACCACAAAATTTACTTATTAATTTAACAAGATTCAAGTATTTTGTTTACTGAGATACAGAAATAAGTGCAGCATGACATCAAATCACCATACCTGCCTAAAAACTACAGCTAGCAAAATGTGCTATACCTTTCCACGTATGTAGATACAAACATGACATATAGAGTTGTGCCAGCATAATGTCACAAAGCTATACTGGCTTGTCAGTAGAAGTTCTCTAAGGCTTCTTGTTAACATTTACAGGCACCACAGAATCCCAGTTTAGAGCCTGCAAGAGCAACTGATCATGTCAGAAAAGAGACTGAGGTAACTTTCTAGTCTGAGAGCTTTGGCGATTATCTGTAGAAGAACAAACAAATTATCTTTAGAAGCACAAAAAACCAATGTAGCATGCTACAAACACAATTGACTAACACTGTAAGGTTACCCAAGAAAAGTCTGGATCATTACTAAGAATAAATGCAATCAAAGGCCTAATATTTAGGATATGAGGTACTACATCACCTGATACAAAACTGCTTCAGTCAAACACCTGGCATGATTTTCTGCAAACAGTGCAATTTATTAACAGGAAAAGACTCAATGTGGCAAACACCAGGGGTTATTAGAGAAAGGCTCCTTAGGAAAATGCCAACTTTCTTCTATTTTCTGCCTCTGTACAAAGAGCCACACAAACTTGCCAGCACGTGATGGAAGAGGCTGAGGTGTGGCCCTCCTTCCTGATACTGACCAGATGGGGAAGATGCTGCAATTGGCGTAAAGCCCAGGGAGAAAAAAATCTGTGGGGACATGGGCAGAAACAAACATATTTGACAAGACAAGAACTCTCCCCGAGACATCATCCACAGGGATCCTTCATTCCCCTTTGCTTATATTGTCCCTGCATATGCATAGGATGACTGAATATTTTATGCATGGGAATTAATTACACCCCTGGCACTGTCAAGAAGTCACTGAGCTTTTATTATACATGCAAAATTCTGCCATTTTGCACACACAGACGAAATTTGGAATTCTCAAAGAATTTCAAAACTAAATTAGAAAGGAGAGATTAGGCTAGAGTCACAATAGTAGAGAAGATTCCACATGCAAAGGAGATTTTCTAAGAATAATAAATCCATTCTAAGCACTTCAGACTATTTCAGCAGGTACTTCTCCAAAGGACTCAATGGCCAAGGCCCATGCATGAGCAGGTCATGTGCTCTTCACAACTATTTGTTTGGATTTTTCTTCATTTTATTATTTGTAGCTATGCTAACATTCCATGCTTTAAAAAAGTCTTCCATTTTTCTCCTCAGTATCAATTAATTACTCTCCCTCCATACTTCTCACAAAACAAGAATTAGCAGATGCCCAAGTGAAAAATAACTTGGCTTTAAAAAAAAAAAATTATGTACTTACATTGCCAAACAGCCTCTCTTAAACAGCAAACTATACATGTAAACTCACTTATATATACAGTATACAACAGTCACTCATTACATTTCAATCAAATAAATGCTAGAATATTACACAGGAATCCACTAGATGTCTGGCTTTGTAACTCACTTTTTATTGATTATCTATCATTCAGTTCTGTGTTACTTTTCTCCTTATCTAATCTTCCTCCCAAAATATTACATTGCCTAAGTATTTTATCATCTTTCAGCATGTCTCTCTTTCTTGAGCTATTTTGTTCCTTCATTGCTCATTGCCCACCTTCACTATTGACTTCATTCTCTAATTTTTCTGGATTAGGAATTGGATTAGGAACTGGATTATATCCTGCTCTTTACTTAAATTCCTTGGAATAAAAATTTTACAAGAAAACAATACCACTGCTTATGAAACAAACAAAAAAGATGATAAATAAATTGGCTTGTTAAAGCAAATTTCTAAAAACTCTTTAATCACAAACACAGGTAAAATCATGGGCAGTTAAATATGAGCCTATGTAATATTGAATTCTGTAAACACTTAGAAATTGAAAGAGGAAAGTTCTGTAAAGCAATAAGCTTTTACTTTATAACTAGCTACTAGCCTTCTGGGATTTAATCAGAAACATTCAACAACACTTCAGAAATCCAAATTCTCTGGACTGTTCTTTCAATTTTTAATAGAGATATCAGTTTATAACCATACCAAAAGATGCAAGAATTAAATTGATATTTCCATGGATATTGCTACATTTTCAATAGTTTAACATAACTTTGATTTAATTAATCAGCTCATCATTCTCAAAATTCTTTCAAGCACAAATCCACTTTATAGCACTTGACACCACTGCATTGTGCTAACTCTAAGGAAACTGGACTTTTGAGGCAAAATTGCCCTAGCTTAAGTACCATTTCAAGAAGTTGGAAAGAATTGTCTGCTTAAAGTCCTTTTTCAGGATGGTCTAACAGTTATCTACTCTTTCACATGCCTTATAAAAATCTTCTAAATAATTAGGAAAGACAAAGTTGATTATTTATGCTTCAGAAGAATATAATGTCAGAATTTTCAGGATCTAACAAGACACACTTCACTGACCTGATTTAAATAAGTTAACACTGATTTTCTAAATTTCATCTTCTATTAACATTAAACCCAATACCAACAGATTTCTACCTTCTTCATCAATATTTGGAGCTTTAGGCCAAAAATACCTTAATGAGCTTGACCTGCAAACAGCCAAAACTAGACCAAAGTTATGGGGTTTACGCTTTTTTAAAAAGACTCCCATGTCTTTTAAAGAACCTTTTTCAGTTTCTCTCATGAATGTTCACTTATGATTTCACTCATTTTGGGCACATTTTGGGCATAGATTTCAGTTTTTAAACAATGTAAAAAACCAGTATCTGTTTGGCAACAGGACATCAATTTCCTATCCCTTGGAGCCTCATACCTCTAACAACAAAACCTTTAAAATTTATTTCTGCAAACAAGAGACAAGATTATTGTGCAAGGAACTCACACAAGAGACATCTAAATTTCACTGCCATCGTGCAAAACATGAAGAAATGCTGAAACCCATTCTAGTCAAATATTGATAAAGAGTGCAACAGAAATCTTTCCTTTGTCCTTAAGTCCAGTTTTCGATTAGCAGGAAGCAAACCTTTTTTATAGAATTGCACAGAAGTATTAATTAAAGTTTAAAGTACATTTAACAGTTTAAGATGTTCCAGCTCTACAATTTAAATCAACTCTCTAAGTTATATTTCATCACACACAGCAATAGGCAATGACTAACAACGACTTTCAAATTAATTGTTACAAATTATAAATGCTCTGGAATGCTACCAAGAAAAGGTCTTGATTGTGACACCATTTCTAGAGTACAAGAAATATTGTTACTTGTATCAACTAAGTCCATGATTAAACTCTCTAAGTTGCACAGCCCACTGGTACATCAGAATTTCAAGACATGACTCAAGACATGTCAGCCTTTTGTGCATCAAAAGGCCCTGGACAAGTGGAGAGCAGGGTTAAATGCAGAACTTGAACTGTGAGTGTCAGAAGTGGCCAGAAGGAATCTCTTGATACGGATCATACGTCCTGTGATACCAAGGGCTCACACAACAAACAATCTCTGCCTTTCTTCATAACCTTGTTTAGTACTGTAAACCAGTTTCTTCTTTCTACCCCTGAGTATATTTTATCAGTAGCTAGAAATGTCAAATACTTCTGTGGTAAACAGAACTATCCTGGCCTTTTTTATTTTCCTACACACCAGTACTAAAGAAGGTGACAATGTAATCTGCCCCAGGCAACTCTATCACCATCCACAGAAGACAGGTCATTTTCCTTTTTATCAAAGAGGAGAGTAGGTCATCACATTTTAGTACATGTTGACACCCCTGCTAGTAAAAAGAGATAAGAATTCAGTGCCCTTAAGGTGCCTTAACCTCTATTTTACCTAATACAGATATTTCACAGCTCTTACATTAAAGCCAGAAGACAGATTTGTTCCCTGAAAGAATGCACTACAAAGGTCTCAACCTTTGTGACAAGCTGATATTTTGTATTGCAGAGGGTATAGGTGACAACAAAGCACTTCCCTTAAGGTATCTACCGCTCTTTTATTTTGGGTAATAGGATTTATTTTGTTCCTATAAAACTATAGAGCATCATGGATGCTTAACCTCTCAAATACACTTATGTGGCTTTTGAACACTTTTGGAAGTCGAAATAAAAAGCACAGGGACACCTCCTGCCATCCTGAGAACCACTTCAGAAGTTTCTTTGCTCGATTAAAACATTTTGCTTTCAGTCGGCATATTCTTAATTCAGAACACAAAACAAAATAATGACACTTAACTGCTGTCATCTTTATTCACTGTGCTTTCACTTTCAAATTCTAATGTCTAAAGAAAGTTAGAAAACACTTTTATAGTGCTCCTTTTATCTTTTAAGGCAATGGGAAAAGACACCAGCTCTCAATAGTTAACGAGAACTTTTTATTGCATTTTATGTTAATAAACTAGTTTCTCCACATCCTTTTTAAAATAGTAGTAAGATAAAAAGATCTGCAGAGCAAGAGCAAAAACATTGCAAACTCTTAGTTATGACACAGACTGGATAGATTTCACAGAAGTATTTCCATTCAGAAAAATATAAATATATGAACACACAATAAACTGCATAATGATGCCTAGTTTCTTCTGCACATGAGCGTAAAATGTTACTTCAAAATAGGAAAAAAAAGCAGCCTCTGGTTAGAGAAGGAATGGGTATTCCATACATCAAGTGAAAAAATAAATTTGTGGTTGAAGATTTTAAACTTTTCTCCCTCAGTAACACAACTACAAAGAGTATTATTAACTCCCCACAGAAATTAAACCTTCATTTGTACAGTGAAAGAAATAGCAACATTTTTCTGAAAGGAAAAATAACATTCCTTTAGTTTGAAAATAGTTGGGTCAGTTTTTCTGTTAATTTCGGTAGCATTTTTTTTTTTAACTGTGGAGGCTGAAAACGAGTTCTGAAGTCAGGGACCATATCAACCAACACAATGACTCATTATTTAAATGTTATTTAGTTGTCTACTTAAATGCACTTGAATGATTGCATGTTTACATATTTACACACTTCAAAAATTCAGTCCTTCTTCACAAAAGCATATTTCATATATATATATACATTAATCCAGAAAGGGGAAACATAAACCAAAACTTACTAACAGCAACTTCATGGGGAGGATAAAGAATTTAGAAGATAGTAGTTTTAACATCTAATAACAGACCACTTCATTTGCCAAAGAATTTTGCACATTTATGGCACACGTCTACTTATATGTACACAAACACCTGAATGCATGCATTTTATAATCTATTTTAGAGTAGCCACATATCAACTCACTGGCAAAGACTAAAAGAATTGGACTTTTAAACAGCAACAACATTTATCCTTAAGAGCAAGAAGACCAAAAAGATCTCCATGACACAATCTAGTATTTTAGATCATTGACTCTGAACTGAGGTTTCTTGCAAATGATACTGTGAGTAGAAAAAAATAAAATATGGTTCAGAAAATATACTGAAGGCAAAACTATGATGAAAATAATACTTTTTTGTTTCTAAGCAATCTAACCAATAACCACTACTATGACTCTACTGTTTTTACTTAATTAGCATGAAGATGTTTTGAAACTTGAAGGGAAAAAAAAAGTAAGTTTATAGCCAGTTTGCAAGATAATGCTACTTTTCTGGTTTGGAAAGAAGTCATTATGGTCATTATGAACAAGCTCTAGTGAATCTCTGGTTTTAAGCTGATATTTTGTGATGTCATTTTAATATACCATTTCAATTACAAAGGAACTGATATATTTTGACAGAAAACAGACAAGTTTCAAATCCAATAGAATAAACTTCAGTTACAGACAGCTGTTGCCCAAGTGAATAGCAAATATTCCACTAAAGTAGGATATGACACTTACAAGCAGGAAGCAATTCAAAGTATTTGTTAATATATGATAGATTGCATAAGTGATTTACCTACACACCAAGTTTATATTCACAATTAACCCAAGGGTACAATCCCCATTCATTAAATTAAGTACGAGGTTCATCCCAAATCCCTTTGGGATTCATTATCAGAAAATACACAGCTATCTGCCTGTTAAATATTTTCAATGTCAAGCATTTATTCTTAGCGAATTTCAGCCTGGCTCCTCACGTTGGATTTTGGTGCTCTTTTATACGCTGTATCCTGTACTGGGGAGAAAAATGACCATTTTTTATTGCCTTTGGTTTTTTTACTGATAAATTCTATTTTCTCGTCAACTCTTTTAGATGGGGGGAAAAAAAAGTACCTGAAATAAACATTTCAGTCATTTTAAGTTTGCACAACTGCTTTACAAATCACACAGCCTGACCTCCTTCTATGATATTACATTACAGCAAGATCCAAAATAACATTCCAGTTTGACAGCTAACCTCAGGCACCACTGGTCTGGTATCTCGCTGCTTATACTGCTGGCTGAAAAGCTGATAGGATACGCAAGACAAGCTGAGAGTTTAACTGGCAGAGCTGTTCAAATCTAAATTGTGCTATTTGAAACTTAGACCACAGGAGACAACAGTTCACTTTTTACCATGGCAGCAGAATCAACCTCTTGGCCCTGTGAAACTCATATGAATACATTTAGCACACACAAAAAATATCTCCCTATATTATGATCAAAGACATATTCAACAGACATTCTTTATGCACATTCGATCGTCCTGTTGACAGTCCTGGAAGTTAAGTAATATGGACTGCTGCACATAGGTTTCAAACCTTGATGGAGCCCAATGGCAGGCTACTTTTGACAGTCAAATAATGACAAGCACGTTGCAGGCCAATGCCCGTCACTCACGAACATCCTGGCCTGCTCCAAGCGTTGCGCGGCAACAAAGTGGGCGGTCAAAGGTTAAGTTCGAAGAAGACAGAGATGAAGGGCAACTGTCATGCACCACTGAGTACTGTGAGGCAGCAAGGAGTGGTTGTCTTCTCAAGAACATGCAAAATGTTCTCATTCTGTCCAGGCAGACACATATTTGAAGGTCCTAAATGAGACCACTGCCAATTCACAGAGAGCCAAACTGACAGCATGCCATTCAAACTGTCTCTCTTAAATTTAGCTTTTTTTTTTTTTTTATTTCAAATCACAAATGCATGCAAAGTATAACATTAAACAGAAAACTCCCAGCAGCTCCTTTAAGCAAGCCACATTTGGCAGGGTAGGAAGAGTGAGGGGAAAGACATCTAAACTTTTTCCCCATCTCGTTCTTTAAATATTTAGAAGTTCAATTATTTCACAAGAAATTCTTCCATTTTCTTGTATGCCTGCATTTATTTCCGAAATTACATCTAATGTAAACATTGTTCTAAATACTGGTGTTTCTTCAGTATTAAAAAACAGAGTCTAAAACCTTACAATTAGGTCTAATACCTGGAATTTTAATTCCGCATTTGTATATTAATATCACAATGGAAGCATACATTAAAGCATGCAAAATAAATACTTTGCATCAGTCTCTAAATATTCTAAGCATTTCTGTTATAAATGGCCCAATAACAGTATATTCTATTTGTTCAAAAGCACTGTTTTGTGTGGAGTTATGGCTTGAACAGCATGATTAACAATGAAATTGCATTATTTTACATAAAACATATACATCTTACTTTTAAACCATTGCCAGTATGTATATTTTTTTACATACATATTTAAATTATGTGATCATGGTCATGTTTGCCTCTATTAACATATAAAAGACTTCAGGAAAAATAGAAATACTTTTTTCTATTAGATAAACAGTGATGTGTCTCATCTTTCATATGAATGAACGCTTGCCTCTAAATTTAATCAGGCTGACAAAGGATCATATGGGTAAGCTCTCTGTGCCCTTTTCATGAACAGTCCATCTCTCCTGCACTTACAGGGCCAAACATTGCCCTCTCACAAAGCAGTCAACATGCAAAGTGCTTGTTTCTTTCACTGGGTCACTGGCACCCTCCCGCCTGTGACATTACTGCTTTGACCACCTTCTGCCATGACACCAGGCCTTTAAAGACCCTAATCACAAACTGGGCTCGGCAAACTGAAGAGAAAATGAATTCTCATTATTTATGAGGAATATTTTTGGATCATAAAGCATAAACCCATGTGTCTGTCACATATACAGACACACACAGAGCACAAACTCCTTTAGGTAGGCATTACATTCATATGTTCTATTGCACAAGTCACAATATCAACACTTATCAAACCACAGAAACCACAGATAATGACCAATCTACTGTCCTGATCACACTGAATTACTTTCAGGTAGATAGAACCATAAAGTTATAATTCAACATTTTTTGGACTGAATAACAAATTTCAAAGCTTTTCTACATAAGGAGGATGGTCCTATGTAAAGCAGAAATGGTAAATTTGGAGAAGGATCATCAATGTGACAACACCACCTTGTGAACTAGACCATGGCACTAAGTGCCAAAGGCAGCCTTTTCTTAAACACCTCCGGGGCGGTAACTCCACCACCTCCAATGCCCAATCACTCTTTCTGTGAAGAAATACCTCGGTAACATAAGGCATTTTTAAAACAGTTCAGGGAAGGCTGACCAATATCTACAATTCATTACAAAAGTTTAAGCTATAATACCTCTAAGAACTTTGCCATATACTTTCATCAAGCACAACTTGCTAGAGTCAAGTGATTACAACAAGTTTTCTAAAGTACCGGTTCCCATGGTCAGAAAATTTCCTATGAGTTTCAACTCTTATTTACAACAATACTGGAGAAAAACTTATGGAATCTATGAAATTTATTAAAATATTAATATCAAGAATGCAAAGAAACTCAGAAGAAGAAAGCCTTTTTTAAAAAATTCCCCATGGCACATTCAAGCAAAACAGGCACCCAGAAATACAAGCTTTTACTAATGCAAGTAAAAGATTTTTGAAGTTTTTTAAAATGGAATACAAAATGTGAAATAAAAACATTGGCTGTACTCATAATCTGCTTTTATTTCATTTATGCCTATTTATAAATACTTTCCATAAACACTTCCTATGGAACCAAGATTGATAGCATCCATATGAGTATATCACGGACTATTTTCCTGGACAGCAGCAACAGAGGCTCAAGAAATGACATCCAGCACATACCAGATGCCTCCCAAGCTTGACAATGCAGAAGCTTAATGGCTTCTGGTTTAAAGAATGGGGAAAGTCTACAACAAACCAGCAGTTGTTCCTATAGTTTCCCTCAACTACCACCTTCTGCATGAAGTTTAAAAAGAAACAAGCCACCAGTATGGTACACATTTTACATTTCACGTGCCAGAGGCGAGAAAGCAGAGCACTGAACATCCATAAAAGATAACTGACTACTGAACTAATCATCACAGTCAAACATGCAAACCAAAACAGTTTCCCTTCCCCATTACCACAGTTGCAGAGAACCACATGACTGATTCAACCCATCTTATTCTAAAAAATTGACATGGGAATGGCTGAAAAGTGGGGAATAGAAGTGCCTTTTGATCTTACCTCCTGTCAAGTCAGTTACATTATACTCAACAAATATAGTATCTGAAATAACAAATTTAGTAAAAAAGTTACTTTTTGGCATCTATGAGGATAGAATACAGAATTGGATTTTTTACAAGTTCATAATAGCTGCAGTACACGAAAAAAATGTTCTTCTACATTTTAGAAAACATCAGGCTTACAGAAACAGTTCCAAACTGATCAGAGCTTTAATATCATTTCTGGTGGTTTTATATTATATACTAAAATATGGCACTTACTTGGTCAGAATACACAATAAAATATTTTACTTGAAATTGATCTAATTGGAACACCTTTCCAGAATTTTTTTTTTATAAATGTCTTGCAAAAGTGATATGTTTGACATATGCTCATTTTCTTTAAAACAGCTTATTAAGAATTTCTGTTTAGATTCTAAGTAACTTTTCCAACTCAGAAAAATGGTCATTTTCCTGATTTTTATATATACTGTTTACAACGAAGGCCCAAAACCAATTTCTCCTACCTAACATCATTAGACTAAATAGTTTGTTCTGGTTTTATTCAGTGATTACATACATACATACAGATCATAGCTCAGTTCAGTATTTTACTAACTGCAGTTGTTTGCCATCACATGTTTTAGATATCAGACAATGAAGTGTTTCTTATAAGCACAAGAGCATCATTACCTGCTGCATTGACATAATTTAAACTGGAAGTAAACGCAGAATAGAATCTGAAGATTTTTCCAGGTCCTGAGTGCACATTCAAAATCAGTAAGATTGGGCTTTTAAAGACCTTTAACTGCTTGCAAAAATCCTATCTATTTCCATCAGAGTAAAAAAAATAAAAACTATTAAATGTGCATTTGAACATGTATTTTACCAGTTAAACTCTTAGATTTATATCTATGTGTATGGGTTTACATGGCCATAATAGCAAAGTTTTCCAATCCAAAAGTTGGTTAAACTTACATTTTGGAGATGAAAACCTTTATTTGATCTTCACCTCCTTTTTTCCCCCCCATAAACATATACAGGGTATGTACAATCATGATCTATCACTGGCAAGATCCAGTGCATGAAACTTCTGCACTCAGAGGTCAGAACATCCATGAGATGTTGGAGATTTTAAGTAAAATCTGCCAGCGAAGAATGGAATCTCTTAATATTGCAAGGTGTTTGATTTCAATACAGTTTTAAACCTTAGAACAGAATCAAAAACGTATTTTAATCAGGTACCTTTTCAAGTATTCACTGCATGAAGTACCAGTTGCCTGAGGGTTATGAAATAATACTAAAAAACTTTATAATCATTCATTGATTTAGTTTTGAGCATAGTATATCATTTGAATCCAATGGGAACATAAAGAGCTATTTGTGAGGTCAACCACAGTACAGACAGAGGCTGACATGATATCGATGGCAAGGTGGAAAGAAATTGCCAAATACAGCAGATCAATACCTCGTTTCACTGTTACACCCTTCTGCAGACATAAAATATCTATCTTTACAGCTACGAAAATAATAATAATGAAAGTGGGAGATAAATGCTTCCCTCAAGGTAAACTATTTGATTAGCTGAGGGCAAAGGTGACAAGAGCAGTAACACTAAAGTAACTTTACAGTCTTAAATAAAAATGGTGGGAAGAGCAGCAGATAAAAGGGCAAAATGAAGCTGAACAAGTTCTAGGAGATAGAGATATAATTCTTTTGGAAATTGGGGTAGCATGAATTCAAAGGCAAAAAACTGTTAAGCTAAATAAGGTAGAGCAGCTTCCTCCCATAATCAGACTCCAGTAAATAATCACAAGTGTTTTGAAATTACAGCACTATAATTTTCTATCCAGAAGGCTTCAAATATGTGCTTACTCTGGGCCATACTTTAAATACCAATAAATGCTCATAACCATGTTTTGCACTTCACTGGTGAACCTAACAATACAGTAAAACACTACTGTGCTTTTCAGCCTTGGCTGGAGGAAAGAGGATCATCTGACATTTTGGATGCTCTTGGTCATTACAGGTAATTAAATAATTTAAGAAAAGGATGAATTATTAAAAGCATGACAGCCCAACCCTGCTTCAGCTGAAGGCTGCATAGGTTTGATCATCAATGGCAAGGGAACAGAAACAAGCTTTAGGCAATCACTGTCTGACCTGTCTAGTTTTCACTAACCTGGGTCAGCTTAAACTGAATCTTCTCTGATGTAAAAGAAAAAAGTATAGTAATTATTCATCAAATGTTTTCAAAATCTAAAAATAAATTTGGAAGTAGCCCCTGTACTGCACCTCCAGTAGATATGCTTCACTACGGCTTTATTTCAAAAATGCTAATTTCCATCTGAAACTTCTAAGATTGTAAACTCAGTTCACAACCAGAAGACTAAAGGGACTGGGTGACTACCTAGCTTTCTGAAACTGAATAATCTGCTAACAAGCTTCTCAAGATTCTTCTTCAGAAAGATATTAATTCAAACACCAAAATTCAATTCACATGAGGTTTTATTTTTCCACGGAAAACAGGAAGGTTTTTCAAAACTTATTTTTCTTCATTTTCTGTGAGCAAATTTAATTTTCTTGAATGCTACAAGATATAGAAATATTTGAAAAATAATGTAAAGAACTATCACCACCTTTTTAGAAGTCCATGTCTAACACTGGATTTTTAAATGACTGTTTTCTTTGTCTCAGTATTGCTGATTGAGAAAAAACTCAGTGTTTAATAACAGTCAAGGCTTGAAAACTAGAATAAAGAGGCTGCTCACTGGGGAAATTGGAAGTTATCAGGAACCATATACTGTATTCATATTCTTCTTTAGAACAGAGGGGAAAACTTAGTGTTCTGAAGCAGACAAGGAATCAAAATTTCTCTAAAGGTATTATACTCCAACACCTTCTAGGAACTGTAAAGTCTCTCCAAATGATATAAGTTGAATTGGTTAAAGTATAATGAAGAAATAAAGCAGAGGGGTAATTAGATAGATAAAAATACTGTTTTACCAGAGCAAAAAATCTAATTTAGACAATAACAACAATTTTCTAAATGCATGGCCTACCAGAATCTTTAAAACAAACAACCAGTGGGGCAGCTTGCCCCACTTCTAGGATGCTCCTTGCCCACCATGAGCTGGCAGGACACCCATGGCTGTCACCCAGCAGGAGCCCAGAGCAGCGAGCCCAGTGAAAGGTCAGGGTTCATGGAACCATCTCCCACACTCAGGTCCCACAGGGTGCTGTGCACTGGGAACAGTCACTGCACTGAGCCTCTGTGAGTTAGAGACAGAGCTTCCATTTCAAACATACACAAGTAGGAAAAAATAGACAAAACAGAGGAAAAAAAAAAAAAAGAAGCCTTTCTATATTCAGAACTGGGACATGCACAGCTCACCATACAACTGTCTCATGTGGACCACCAGGATAGAAGTAAACTGAAGACCTCAATCCCTGACATTGAACTCTCTTACACTACTCCCATACACAAGAGCCTCCCAGGCCACCATTCACAAAATCCAAATTTTGTGTTTTGAGCAGCCATTCTCTTCACATCCTTAGCTCCAAGATCTTTGTAGATTCCAATATGTGAAGCATAGATCTGTCCTTATTTACAGCAAAAAACAAGTGACTGAATGTAAAACAACGTTTAATAAACCTGCAGAGACTAAAGAACCAATATAATTCCAAGCAGAAAGATAGACATGCACTTCTTAATTAAGTGGGTGATGTTCTAGTTAAAACAAAAAGACAACCCTGGGCCATAGCTAAGATTAAGCACAATCTCCTGCAAAGGAAGCTCTGACTATTATCGATGTAAAGGCTTTAAATCACAAAAAATAAACCATCTAATAGTCTGTATTCAATAGTAAGTAGAAAGTCAGGACACAGACTGATTTGGATTAACACATTTTCAGTTATAACAAGTAATTTTACAGAGGATTAGTATCTTGATGGTCTGATCAATACTAGGCACTGCTGCTATTACAGATGAAGAGAAAATTACCCCTCCAGTAATAAAGTGTGTGTCTCGGTTCTCCTTCATTTGCTGAGTCCATTACTGTAATGGTTCCAGCATTAGCAGCTGAGGCAATTTAAACAGCAGGAATGTGATGAATTTAAAAGCAAGAAACATTTGCCACTCATTCCTTCTTGTATTTTATTCTGCATATGCAAGGTTTCTACCTGACCATTTCCAATATACAAATCATGTGTTATGTGACTATCAACACTATTTCTTAATTATTGTCCCATTAATAATGGGAAGGTCCAATAATGTGATTACCACAAAAATTGCTACTGGCATATTGGTTGCTGATTCTGCTAAAACTTGCACACCATTTACCTAAGCAGAAATATGACATGACAAGAAGCTTATTTAACTGCATCTAAGCTGTTTCATTAATTTTCCTAAATACAATTTCTAAAAGAATCTAATCTGTCAATTAGAAAATTTTGTTTCTTTTGCCTCTTTTTAATAATGCTTTTTATCTTAAGAGGCAGAACAATCATCTAAAACAATAAATCATTGTAATATTAGAACAAACCATGGTAACAAAGTTTTTAAACTTCATTGTATGGTACAGGCACCATCTTTCAGCATTAATTCTACAACCAAACCCTTAGTCATGCTTTGAAGTGTTTTGAGAATACTTGTCTAATTTTCCTTGAGCACTAATATGTTGAAGCAACCTGTTTTACCTTGTGAAGATGAATTATTTTGCAGGCAGCAAAAATGAGAATGATGCAGGAAATAAGACCTTCAATGATATCTCAGTCAAAACTCAGTATATTCCCTTTTTCTCCTTGTAAATAAAATACATACAAAGCTTTGTGTTATTTAAAGCTTTACATTTCCTTGCCACTTTGTCCAACATGTCTCACAAATGTGATACTGCATATGAATATCTTTGTAAAAGCCCTTGTGAATATTCAGATATGTGCACATTGATGCATTTATTATTTGTACAGCAATAAATTCATTGGACTGGGGTCCCAGCTGTGCTGGGAGCTGTACAAACATAACAGTAGTGTCTGTGGAATACATTCTCTGCAGTCAGTATTCACAGTAATGTGAATTAGCATAAACAGCTACATAAGGTAATTGTGAATTGGGTTTAATGGTCTAGTCCAAAGACCCATCAAGGTAATACCTTTACTTTAAAAGAAAATAATACTCCACACTAGCTGAGTATCTTCTCTTTCACCTGGTAATGGCACAGGGTGTTAACATGCCAAGAGTGGTAGAGGAAGCATACACAGGAAATAACTAGAACTTGGCCTCTCTCATACTGAAACTTACTTTAAAAAAATCCACTTTGAATAAATAAGTCTCAAGAACATTAAGTCTTACATTAAATATTAACTTTTTAAACTCATAAATCAAGATAATAAATATTCTGAAAGCAAAAAAGCTTTCTTCCTAAGTCTAAAAGGAGTAAATAGCCTGCTTAGATCACCAAATAGGAAGTTTGTTTGGTTTTACTTTGCATGGTACATTTCTACACCCAGTGAAAAAGAAGTGACCAACTCTGACCAAAAGTGTAGAGAAAAAAGAACCAAAATAACTATAAACTGTATTAATTAAAATGGAATTCTAAGCTAAAACAAACAAGCATGAACAACCCCTCAATAGACTGTTGCATAAAAATGCCTTTTCAGCTAATGAGCAACATCTACTCTAACAGTTGTGGTTTTATGCATAGAAGTAATATTTGCTATGGGGAAGACCAGAGTAGCTGATGGCTTGCAACAGCTCCAAAGGTATCTTCAGAAACTTCGGAACTGTTGTGTTTTGCTGTCCACCTAAGACTCAGAGAAATATTCTACAGGACATTAGCATGTCAAATATGGTGTTTAGAACAGATGAGTAGTTGACTTCTGGCTATGGTTTTCCTACTTCTTTTTCAGACCCTCTTCCCAAGAATGAATTTGCATCCTCCTCCTCTTGACGTGGAACACCAATTACTAGCACAAACAATTTCATTTCTGCTACACATTTAATTTTACTCAACCCAACTGAGTGATCTGCAAAGTGGAAATTGCTGTCTGACAGCACTGCACTCTACAGAACTTCTACCACATGTACTTGGAAATGTTCTTCTATAACAGCATAAATCAAAACTTGCTATATACAAGAAAATTTGAGCCAGAGAAAAGTTTATCACATATAAGAAACATACTACATAATTACAAAGCAAAAGCCAACCAGTGGGATTCTGATAGACAGCATTTAACTGCACACAATTATAGCAAAACAAGAACTTTTATTCAGGATTTAATTCTGGAAAACAAGAGACATTGCCAGAAGACACATAATCCAAACCAGCTTCTTTACCCAACCACTTCCCTCTCAGTAGCAGGCCTCATAAATCTTACTCTCCAGAAGAGGCTGGGTTAACCTCACTAATATTTGGTTTGCTAAAAAATATTTCAATCAGTACCTAAATGGAAGTCTTGGCAGAACTACTACAATAAAGACACTGTTCCTTTGTCTTCAGCATTTCTCAGGTGATCAACATAAGCTAGGAATGGCTAAACCCAAGGACTGAAGGGTGACTTGGCACAATGCCAGGAGCCCAGAGATTACATCTCCAATTAAGCTGTAGAAAATAATCAGTATGAGGATGCTACCATGGGAAAAAAACCCGCTTATGTCCCTTCTAGCATATCCCCTCCTTTTCCCATTGCTGCTTTCTCCTTTGGCAGCCTTTATTATAAGAAATTCCACAGGCTCATTTTGCTTCATTTTCAATATACTCAGCTTCCCTCAAGTAGAACCCAGCTTACCACATCTCTCTAAGACATTTTATAAGTATTGACACCTTTAAACGCTGTAAGAATCTTTTATCTTTCATCCTTCTCTCTCTGTGCACCCACAACATCGAGCTGTGTCTATAGAAGTACTCTTGCACTTGACCTTAAGTTTTTCTCAGACATTGTTCTTGACACCTCTTCAAGTGCCTTTCCTCCTACAGCCTCTGCCAATGTAGTTCACAGCACCATCATTTCACCCCTCACAGGTATCCTTGAGCTATTATCTTATCAAGGGCCATTATTCTCCTAATGTAAATGATTCCCAAATACATTCAAGACCCATTGACAAGACAAAGGCTCTTGGATGGACAGCACAAATATACAGGCTAAAAAAAGTATGGGTTGAGGTTTTTTTCTGCAACATATTGGATGAGCCATCTGCGGATGTTTTGACACACATGGAAAGGGCAGAACACAAATGTAACATTGAAATTGCTGTCCCTCAGCAACTTGGGACAGCAGAAAGATAAATTGCAAAATGACCAGGTAGTCTTTAAGGAGTTGTTATGAAACTTACTAGGGCAAAGAGGCCCTAAAGTTTTCTAGTAAACTTAGCTGCAAACTTCCATCAGACCTTTTCCCTGCCTTTGCAGGTAATAGAATATTTAATAGCGAATAGTAAATTAATAGCAATACCAAAACCAGCATGTTTCCCTGTTCAGGTGTATGAGATTAGCATTTTCAAAGGCATTTTCTAAATTTATAATGGAATTAGTTTTCCTCTTACTAACACCTCTAATATCAGTACCGTGCTTTCAAACAAGTAATTTACTGGTTTTCAGTACTACTGTTTTGTAAACAAAATCAGTGGAAGTACAACAACCATCAAAAGCTGAAGTAAAATATTGTACAATATAGTAAAACAAGCCTTTCAAAGGCACCTGAAACAGCAAACATTCAGCACTCCCGTTTGCTTCCACAGAAAGTGAAATAACATCTTCAATGTAAGCATGTAACAGAATTGCATCTAAACACGTGAACAAGAAAAGAAACATTATAAAGCTCGGGTGGTATAAGAGACTTAAAAATATTTATTTAGGTCAGGCATAGTGTAGAGTACTTTTAAATTTAAGAATTAGGCGCAGTTACACAGTGCATCATCTCACTGTGAATGTTTCGACAAAAACAAACACACAGTCCTTGCATCATTTTTTTCATATACCACAGAACTCTCTTTTAAATTGAAGTATCTTGCCCAGATGGCACACGCCTTTACCACTAGCTGCTGTTAAGGCTGTACGAGGTGCCCCTCATTCAGGGGAGGGGGATCGGCCATTTCCAGGCCAAGCGGAGCCCCCTGCCCGGGCAGCCCCGGCGGAGCCGCTGGGGGCGGGGGCGGCGCTGGGCACACGCGGCCGAGCGGAGCTCGCCCCTGCTCCGTGACCGCGGGGCCGGGGCTCCTTCCTTCTCACAATGAACTTCACGGCGGCCTCGGAGTCCCCTCGCTGGGGCTCCAGCACTGGAGCTACCGGAGGCCCGGCGGGCTCTGCCCCGCACCGCCCCACGAGCGGCGGAGAGGGCTGGCCACGGGCACACACACTCCTCGGGGCTGCGGGGAGCAGGAAGCAAACGGAAGGTACCTTCAGTTCTTTCTCCCGCTCCCCTGCTCTCCTCTTCATGGTGCCGCCTTAGCCGTCCGCCCGGAGCGGAGCAGCGGCCCGGGCACCGCGGGAACCCCGGACAGC
>VZRH01008009.1:1073610-1161376 GCA_013397555.1 Urocynchramus pylzowi
GGACCCGCGCTGCGGGCGGCGGTTCCAGACCCGAGAGGTTCCTCGCTCGGTGCCCGTGGGAGGAGGCTGGGAGGCGCAGCGCTTGGTTCAAAGGAGCCCTGTAGGCCTGTGTTTTGTACCTGGAAGGGCTGCTGGGCTGAAGCGGGAGCCGAGCTCCTGTGCCCGAGGGCGGGACAGCCCGGGCGGTGTAGGCGTTCCTTCGAGAGGGAAACGCTGCCGACCCTGCCCCTTCCAGCCCTGTCAGTCACCGCCGGAACTGGCGCGGCTGAATCAAAATTGGGAAGCTTTGTAAAATATGTTGAAGGCGAGATACGGCTGCTTGGATTTTTCTGTGTTGAAGTAGGACTTACAAGTCTGAGAGATGTTTCTTCCCTCAGGCAACGGTCGGATGTTGTGATCCCATTTCCTAATATCTTCCATATATTCTCTCTTTTATTCCCTGTCTGCCTCCCAAAACACACAGCACTGCAACACATGATATTTGAAAGATTNCTCCGCCGGCAGCGGCCGGGCCGCGGCTCCGCGGGGAATGCGCGGCCCCCGCCCCGAACTCCAAGTCCCGGCAGGCCCAGGGCGGCCCGGAAGGGGAAGGGCCCGGTTGGCAACAGCGGCAGCTGCTAACGGAGCGCGGAGGAGCCGGGGGCTGGCGGGGGCCGTGAGTACGGGGGGAGCTTCTCCTCCTCTGGGCACGGCGCGGGGAGGACCGGAGCGCCGTAGCTCCCCGGGGCCGTGGCGCCGTGTCCCGGAGCGGGCGGTCCCCGGCCGGGCAGGCGAGGAGCGGGGCTGGCNACCCGCGCTGCGGGCGGCGGTTCCAGACCCGAGAGGTTCCTCGCTCGGTGCCCGTGGGAGGAGGCTGGGAGGCGCAGCGCTTGGTTCAAAGGAGCCCTGTAGGCCTGTGTTTTGTACCTGGAAGGGCTGCTGGGCTGAAGCGGGAGCCGAGCTCCTGTGCCCGAGGGCGGGACAGCCCGGGCGGTGTAGGCGTTCCTTCGAGAGGGAAACGCTGCCTCAGTCACCGCCGGAACTGGCGCGGCTGAATCAAAATTGGGAAGCTTTGTAAAATATGTTGAAGGCGAGATACGGCTGCTTGGATTTTTCTGTGTTGAAGTAGGACTTACAAGTCTGAGAGATGTTTCTTCCCTCAGGCAACGGTCGGATGTTGTGATCCCATTTCCTAATATCTTCCATATATTCTCTCTTTTATTCCCTGTCTGCCTCCCAAAACACACAGCACTGCAACACATGATATTTGAAAGATTGTATGTGTGTGTATTTCTACCAGGTAATAAATGAGATTATTTTAGGTTACAAGGCCAATAAAGTGCAAACACGTATATTTAAAGGACTCAATAGAGGGAGAATATAGGCTGGAAATACGTTGTGATAAGCTAAGACAGGTGGGTGGTCCCTCCCACCTCCCTTTTTAAATTCCCTCTCCCAGGGAAGTGGAGTACGATTTTGTAACAAAAGGATCGTCTTGGCCATGTCTGACACTCAAATTCAAAAACCATGTTGAAACAATTAAGTTGCAATTCTTATGATTTCACTAGAAACTCCCTAACTGGAAGTCCCTTGTAGCCCCATTGGCTGAGAACTTGCAAAAAATTAAGTAATCCCCACTCAGTGTTGCAACCTTTGAATGATGTTGGTACAAAAGTACACTTCTGTGAGTTATATAAGTATCTGGACCTAAAGCATCGGCTTTGATAAGTATTAATTTTGTTAGTGACAGACTTGCAAAGTCGTGTGCAGTTTTTTGCAGTAAATTTTCAGATACAGGTGGTGATAGAACCACTCCTGTAAGTAGTGAAGTGCGCAAGAGAGTTACAGTTTCTTTAACTTTATATCAAAGTTATTTCGAAAATTCTTGCTTATACCTAACTTTAAGTTCTTACAGGTTAATCCCAGAGATATGGGGAATATTCCTCTCTTTGTACATTCAGTTCTCTAGTTTTGAAGAACAATCTGTGCTGAAGTGATTGAAGGGTATCCTTTCTTGGAAACAAAGCCGGGTTTAAGTTTTTGAGGTTGAGGATGGCATGTAGATCTGTCCAGATGCAAATACAAATTTATATCTCTCTCGCTTTGTTATGCTTTCTTTCAGGAAATGCTGCACTTTCAAGTACCATAAATTTTGTAGCAGTGTTGCTGTACAGCTTTGTCAGATGTAATCGCTTTGTAACCGCTTTGGAAATGCTTTCAAAAGTAATACAGAATGCTGTGGAGAAATCTCATATGCTTTTAGAAATAACGCTGGAACTGGACTGCAAGGAAAAGTAATTTTGTTTAAGTGTTTGTGATTGACACTCAGATAATATTCAAAGAGGAACTGTAACATATGTAACACATGCTTTGATGTTTGAAATGTCCTCTCTCAAAGCAGCAGCATAACTGGTGGTTATTAGTGATTATTAAAGACATGGGTATGTTAATAATCAGGCAAATAAGTTGCCAAGCCAAATTCTAAATCTGTAATTATATTTGGCCTCCTTAAAACCAGGAGGCATGTTTGTACTATTTCTGTCTAAAACCACTGTATCTGATAAAACCAATTAATATGGTTGGTTTTTTCATTTTCTTTTTCTGTGGCCCAGGACAGAAAAGATAGCTGAATGCTTAATTTCTGACACTTTGTAATGGAAATGAAACAATTCTTCCTCTTCCTTTTGAAAATTTCACTTTCTTAGTTTTCAGGACACTTTAGATTTGAAGTTGCTTTATTTTGTCACTTCAAATCATGTCATATTGCCAATAAAAATTGGCTTTGTATGCATCTCTGCTTTGTTAGTTTGCTTACAGCTCAAGTATTTCTGTGGTTTTGCTACAGCCACTAATGGATTACTGCTGACAAGAGTTGTTTGTTTATTTGAGTGACAAGCATGTGTTGTTTTGTCTCTGTTTTTAAATGAGTAGATTTCTCTCATACTGAAGATAACACGTAGATATCCATAGTAAAGTTTCTTCACCAAATAGAAAACCAGTAATGTTTGTGTTCCTGTTGCTGTTCTGGAGTTTCTGAAGCCTGATTTTGATAGATCACAAACATTGTGGAGTCGTGCTGATAAAATACTTGTTTAGCTCTTGATGCCCAAAAAAAGCCTCTTGTCATTTTTGATTTGTGAAAACAAAGACAGCCACATTCTAGAAAGATGTATCGGGGTAGCATCTTCTCTTTGCTACCATCATGAACCAAAATCAGCTGATCCTCTGGAGGCAAAATATCTGTATCCCTTTGATCTCAGTTGCTGTAGCCATACTGATACAGGGACATATAATAGTAACCACAGTAATGAACCTAGACCTGAGAGAAGCCAATGACTGCAGATAGAGCTAATTTAACAAATTACAAAGAAGTTTGAAGGATTTTGTAAGAGCAACGCAAAAAGAGTTGAGGATGCCGAGGAGCTGGATTCCAGTGGGTATTGTTTGCACTGGCTGCCAATTGTGCCACACCATGCCTGAGTGGTGTGGCCATCAATATCCCAGAGTAGTATTCTCTGTCACTGACAACATTGAAACTGCAACCATATTGCAAGTCTACAACTGTAGATCAGTTCACTTCTATGGTCATGATAAGGAAACATTTGTTCCACATGGAAGAAAAATGTGTTCCTGTTTATTCATAAACAGTGAAGTCTGGAAATAATATTTTATCATAAATTTTAGTGATGAAAAAACCAAAAGATTAAAAGCAAGACTGACTTGTTGGAAACTAAATTTCCATTAATCCCTTTTGTTTCTTTAGAACAAAGCCATAAAGAGGGTTATTTATGATGGAAGAGAAAGCTTAGGCAGCACTTTTGATTATGATTGAATTAACAGATATTTCATGGGATGTCTGTTGATTGTACCATGTTGCTTCTGCCCTCTGATGCAAGTCTCTAGTAGCATCGCTGTTAATTTCCCAGTGCTTTCCTAGATGGTTTTGGATTGACTAAGGATTTATATCACCTGAAGAGTGTAAAAATGGTTTTGGGGGTAAGACTGTCAAAAGGCTTTTACATCTCTCCTTTTCCTGTTGTTTCAGCATTACTTGATTCTGTGACCAACATGTAATTTTCTGCACCAGAAGACAAGAAGGAAACAGCAGTTGTTAAGAAGTATGTTCATGTATTAAACCAAAACAAATGTAGTACTTTTTCACATTAATACTTTCCTAATCTCACTTTGTCATGTAGCTAAGCTTTCTGTTGCTGCAAGATAGAATCATGTTCAGATTTATGTGAATCATTCATAGGAGACTTTCTGTCTTAAAAAGTAATTTCTTGTATGACAGTGATTGAAAGAAGACTAAGAGAATGCTAGGCAACACTGGAATGACTTCATAACCCCCAGCACCTGTTTCAAAGAGTTCCATTCAAAACATGGAAGATGGCATTACTCATCTACCATTCGATGCTTTAAGTTTTACCTCTCTTAAAATGAACAAACAATTAAAAAAAAAACCCAATTAAACAAAAAACCCACAGGTCCCCTTCCCACATCCACTTGGAAATATGGCTTTAGCCCAAAGATTCCTGAAAACAGCAGAACTAGAACTTCAGAAAGCTAACTGTATGTATATTAAATAGAATTGGAGCTATTGCACAACAAAGGTTTATCTTGTGAATGGATTAAAACTGGCATAAAATTAAACTTGAGAACTTCAGAGTTTAGATTGTCCTCTGAGCAATCTAGTTGAGATAGGAGCATTCAGAAGTCTGTCATTTCAGTGAATCTGCCATAACTTTTGCCTTCATTTCATATGGTGTATTGTTTGTTCTAGTCTCAGTTTAAATAACAGATGTAGAGGAATTTCACTTGAATTTTGTTATCCCTAGATAAGCCATGCCTGTTGCAGCTGATGTAACTGTGGGGGACCTGCCTGTGAGACATACAGGTCTAACTCCAGCTGGAATTGAAGGATTACAAGGTTTGTACCAGCTGCTATTTATTACTGCTACAGACTTTGATCAGTGGCTTCTTTAGTTTCTTTCTAAAAATGTTTCTGATGTTGCCACTCACAAAATTAAGTTCAAATACCATTCAAAATCTGGGTTAAATTGTGAAAGATGCTGTGACCCATTCTATGTTCAAGTTGCTTGTTATAAGAGGGGAGTTGCTGTGAGATGCTAAAAACTGAAAATGTCATTGAGCTGTAACATTCATACTTCCAGAAGAAAAGAGGATTTTTTTTGCTGAATTGAGGACAAGGCCAGATCCATTTCACAAAATGGGAACCAAAAGTATTATGCAATTCTGCTATGTTACTCAGCTGCTATTAGAATGAGACAACTGGGCTTAGTCTTGTATCTCAGTAAATTTACAGAATTATGAGTTAATATTTTCAAACTTCAAGATAATATGTTAACTTTTGAACAGATTAGAAAGAATCCCTTAGGTAGTGCATATTTTGAGATAGTATCTTTGGCAGAACCTGGTTACTTGGTAAACTGTTACCTTTGTGTTGACTAGTATGAATACAGGTTGCTGTATAATTTTAATTGCTTTTTTTTTTTAATCTGTAAGAGGAAGGAAAAAGGAATTGATTAAAATGACTATTAATCCAAAAAAATTAAAAGGCTCATACAAGTGTAAAATATAAAATTAATTGAAAAGTTGGGGAAGATTCAGAATTTCAACATGAGTTTTGACTTTGAGCTACATGTCGTTGAATGCATTAAAGGTAATTTGAAGTTGTCTTGGTTTGGGTAGAATCATGAACTGCACAGAATATAAAGCTCAACAAGCTAGGTAACAAATCAGTCGAGAAGAACTGGAGGGCAGGTTTCTTCATGTACATGATGATCACATCTTACTCAAGCAGCATGCAAATGAGCAAGAGGAGAAAGCTAAAAGGTATGGGAGTTAATACTTTTATTTTAGCTTACAGTAATATTTTTGCCCTTTAAAACATCAACAAATTGAAAATGCTGATTTCTCTCAGAGCACTTTTTAAAGCAGTAGCAAAAATCACTCTTAGGAATTAATTATTTTTAATTTCTGGTTATGTCTGTGTATGTATGTCTTTGTGGTGGACTGTATTAAATCTCCATGTACAGAGCTACAGTGCTGTCACTTTGGAGCTGGTACCTTGTGTTCAGAGCTATGCTGTTAGAGTGTTCTTGGAACTGTAGAAGGGTCTATGGAAGCCTAGTGATTCATCAGGAATTTCATTCTAGAATCGAAATTGTGTGTACAGTGAGATTCCACCCCTATTATTAAACTTAGTGCTGTGCTGGCAAACCAGTGTGGGCTCAGCAGAAGTGTTCATGGTATTATTGCATTGCAGGAGGGCTCATTAATCCAAAAAGCACTGTGACTCTGTGCTCTCATTGTGCTGTACTTAATAAAGTCACGCTGCATCCTAACAAGGTGGTGTCAGAAGCTAACAGATTCATAAAATGGCAGCTGAAAATATTGCTTCTGTAGATGGGACTATTTCATAATTTTTTTAAGTCCAAAGCATTCTTTCCTTCTGACTCAGTATTCAGTGAGTCAGGAACAAATTGACCAGCGTGACATAGCTTCCATCTTTTCTGTCAGGCTGTTGTCAAATCCAAGATGGTGGAACAAATGAATTGTTTGCTTATTCCAAAGGGATTTCTTGTGTTTCTGTTAGATGTCTTACCAAATTCACTCATCATCCACTTAGGTAGCATTACACAGAATGTTCAGATTGGACTACCTGAATTAATACTTTATGACACAGAAAATAAAAAAAACAGTTTTTGCTAGAGAAAAAACTTTATTCCTCAAGTTGAATTTCTTTTCCAGCATTCCTTGCCAAAACCCTTTTAACTCGAAGTTTGGAATGAATTTGCAGCAGAAGAACATTGAAAAAACTTCATGTAAACAAAAAACCTGCTTACAGGCAAGTAACATTCTGTGACATCCTGAAGTTATTAGAGATTTTTTTTGTTTCACTTTTGTTCTTTTAAGTAGAAGCTTCTGTCCACAAGTATACAAAAAATAAAACAAGCCCCTTTAAACAAATGAAGTGTGTCCTTATTTTCAGTTTTCTTTCTGGGCCTTCAAAAATAGATTTCCTGTAAACTAGATACAGGTCTCAAAGATGTGCAACTGACTTTGTAAAGTCTTGAACTTGTCTCTCTCATCAAAGCCACCTTTTCTTTCTTTATATGCCAAGTTTTTTGCATTCACTTCTGGGCATGTTTTCTGTTCATGCATGTTACATCACCCCCATGTGCCCTCACTGCCTTTTGTTCTAGCTTACCAATGTTTATCAGAACCAAGGAAAATCAAAGGTACAACGCTTGAGATACCAAGAGCAAAATTTGTATCCTTCTAAAGACAGATGACAGCCATACCCTCTGTATCTAATTATATTCTGCAGCTAACCGTTCCTTCTCCAAATACACTGGAAATATTTGCCAAGTATAAAATTGAGTATGCTAATGAGAACTGTTAAGTGTCTTTTTCCAGAGTACCTTCTTAAATATCTCCACCTACATATTTTAGCCCCTTTGGACATGAAATATATATTTAAATCCCAAAATACTAGAAATTGTATATAATTGGAATGTTGCGTATTATTAGCATTCTTTCAATAGTTGATTGTTCTGTGGAATTGTAGCTTTTATAGTTTGCCCCACCACATCCCAAATCTGTAACTTTACTTAACAGCATGCAGAGGTTCCTATATAAGGTCATGCGTTAAAAATTACATTTAAGCACCATATGGAGTAAATATGTGTCCTCCCTTTACTAACCTTAAATGATAAGCCTTAGGAAACTGTTATTTGTCAGTGCTATAAAGCAGATTGCTGCACAGTGGTTTCAATTATCTTCAAAGAGTTCTTCACAGGCAGTAATAGTTATATCAAAACCTGAAATTTATTATTCAGGTTCTATGCTGAAGTCTTCACAGTGATTATGTTCCTTTCAACAGAATGCTTTTTATGCTGACTTTTCACATTCTTTTTCATCTTTTTTATTATTTTCCCCAGAATGACCACCAAGTTAATACAGCTTGTTAATGATAAAAAAAGTCTGAACAGGTTGGTGGCGGCCCCAAGTGGCTGGGTCAGGCCTGGAGCTGGAAGAAAGGATTGTGCATTGTCAAGAAAAAGTTCATGAGCTTGAGAAACAAAATGAGAGCCTCCTCTTTCAGCTGAACAGCAGCTCCAGATTCCAGGCCACAGACCTTGTCCATACAGCTCTGTTCAATCTTTTATTAGCAGTGGTCTCAAAAAAGTGAGCAAGGCTGCTGGTATGCCAGAGCACACAAGGAAAGGTGTAATTCACATTTATTAAAAACAATGGTTTATATTCCTAACAATTGCTTCACTGTAGCAGGTCCATACTCTTTTTTGTTCATCGGTGGGCAATAATAGTACCTGTAGGCAGAACGATTGTTCTTTCCCCTTGTTCTTGTATTTATTTATAGCAGTCATGATAACTTGCTTGCCTTTGAAGTCCTTGTTATGAGAATCCACAGTAGTTGGGGTTAAAAAAAAGTACAGATCTGAGAAGACAGTAGCTATCAGGGAAGTTTTCTAATAGTTAAAATAATTGGACTTCCTTAGTAAAACTTCTCTACATGTTAAAGGGTTATAAAAGTAGTATATGAAAAAGTTTAGTGTTTTCATGTTATAACAAAGTTTCACATCTGTAGTTTGTTTGCACATGTTTTTCCTTTTTTTAATTTCAAGGTTTGTTCTAGTCTCTTGATACATGTGTGCCCAGTACTGCAGACTTGAAAAATCTATCACACGTGTGGACTTTGAAAAGCAAATACTACAATGTAGGCATCTATAATGGTGCTTTTTACTGTCGAGACTTTGTGCTGAAGGCAGTCTCCCTCTCAGGCCTTTAATTACTGTAGTTACATTAGGAAATCACACTTTAAAACTTTCATATTTTCATAGGAACACTTGTAGAAGTATTTGTACTCAGTTAACCTATACATTGAACTGATAATGTTTTTAAAAAACGCCAACACTACAGCCCTGATTCAAACCTGAGTCAGCAGAATTATCTCCTAAAACTATGGATCAGGCTGGTGGCCAGTTACACCCTCACACTAGTCTTCATTTTTATTACACTGATTCAGGTATATGATAACAGCAACAACTCTCATGTTTTTAGATAAAAATTGTGTTTGTTTCTACCAATTTGCCTCTCTAATCTATTTGTAGTGCAAGTTTTGATGATTTTCATACACCTGTGTTTTTACACTTCATATCATTAATTGGGCAGTTTTATTCCCAAAATCAATTTGTTTGGTTTTTATTTTAGCAATGCAAAAGTAGGGTGGAAATATAATAAATTTATTCAGGCCCAGTGCTACCAGATAGGAGAGGATAGAAGAGGGCAACTTGGTTCTGGGAGTACAGATTAAATGTTGATATGACAGAATAGGAGGACTTATCTTGGTATAAAAACAGATCCAGATCTAAGATGTCCTGTGCAGAACTAGGACTGGGACCATTTTGATTAAGGCAGAGATTCTTAAACTGAAGCAAATATGAGTAATTAAAAAAAAAACAAAAAGGAAAAATTGTCCACAGAAGGTCCAGCTCAGATAACAATGTTCAGGAATTTCATAGATGTTCTAGTGTGTCTGTTTTCTGAGGCCTTGTCCAAACCAGGGGAAGATTTGGTAATTTGAGTGCTCTGAATATGCAATTTCTTGAACATATTTTCTTAAGGTGAAGACTTAATAGAAATCTAGTAAGCAATACTCAGAACTTGAACACAGTAGCATTGACTTCCATAAGGACAGAGAATACTTTCTATAATATTCATTAAGTATAGACTATTTCATGGTTTTTTTCTTGCATATGTCCTCGTCCTGCCCTTTTGATCAATGATGATAAACCCAACAGATTAATGTTGGATTTGTGCCCTCTTTTTTTTAAAGACTGCTGAACTCTTAGACTGCTCAGTCAAACCTCTCAAATCAGTTTTAGTGCAGATCAGAAAACATGCAGGACACTTATTCAAAAATAAAATGCCTGGAAAAATTTGTGAGAGCTTGGCTGTCTCTAGGGTATGAAGAGACAAAAAAATACACAAAGAATAAATGTACCTTACTGTATCTGTTTTGTGTTTGGCGGCTTTAAAAATACCATAGCAAATTGATCCAAAAGATCTTCAATACAATTCTTGCAAAATTTTAGGTATGAGTTCATAGCAAGCAATTTAATGTTCATTACTGTCTATGAATAATTTGGAATCTAGAAATAGTAGAAAACTATTGGCCTTGTATGAGGGTAGAGTAGCAAATTAGGTGTAGCTGTGCAGTGGAGCAAAGTCAGGCAAATGTGCATACAGGATGTGTTCATAATAAAGCCTCTATTAGTTAAGTCTTTTTTCTTTCTTTCTCTTTTTTAATTTTGAAAAAAAAATACATGCAAAATTCTGCAGCTTTGCATATATTTTCCCCTTTTTGACTGTTTCAGTTTCAGACTGTTACCTTTAACAATTGTGTAACACAGCTGTGTTAAGGACCTAGTATGGCATGATCCTTCAGTCCCTACTCATTTGATTTCAGTGGAAGTTCTCCTTGATGAGAAATATGTCGTCAGTTCTTTAACTGCCTTTCAAGGGAGGGACCCCGTTATGTGTGAGCATTCTTTTGTGCATCAGTGGTACTACATAAATAATACATCATAATGTTTGCTATTAAATTATTCACAGAATCATAAGTCTCCTCTATTCAGAATTTCCTTTATATAGTTTAAATAGGTTAAAGAAGTTGTTATCATAAATAATGTCTTGGTCTGTGCCTACAGTGAATTTAGAAAATATTTAAAATATTTTTTCATTATTTGAAAGTAATCGAAGAACTTCTGTGCTTCATTTTTGTGTGAACACTCTTCATCAAGTATAGCAGACAAAAACCGAAGATAACATCTAAATTTGATGTCAACTACCATATTTATGGGAAAGCTTCTAAGGAGTCTGAAAGTAAAGATGCACTTCAAATTCAGCTATAAAATATCTTTAAATAAAGCCACGCTCCAAAAAGTAGTGCAGATTCTTATTTATGTTCATCAAATTACTTGTATCCAATCCATGATACTTGACCTAAGTTACTATCTGATACTTGACCTAAGTTACTTAACTGTGAGTTAAGTTCTGAAAGTATTTCCTTTATAGTATATTTCTAGTTTGAAACCTGATTGAATAGATGTTATTTGAGAGATGCTGTGTTTGACTAAAAATACTAGGAAATAAATTGAAAAATGTCCACCAGTACATATGTAGAATAGTGTGTGTTCTATAATTTTGCCACTGGAATACTTTATGGAAGACTCTTAATCCTCATGTTTTCCAAGTAATGTATTTTTTATGATGAATGCACGGAGCCAGAACTTAAAGGGATCCATGAATGTTACATTTAGGACACTTTCATTAGCTTGCTTTCTTGGGAGTCTTGTAACTACTATCTAGAACAGTCTGTATGAATTGTTTTATTGCACTAATAATCCTACAGGTTTTGTGTCATTCTTATTTTTAATCTTTGTTTCAGCAGAGAAGGAACTGTCAATACTGGAATACTGGAGAAAAACATGGACATTTGGGTGACCAATAAGGTCATCTTAGTTCATCTTTGTAGCTTATATCTTTGAATTTTTATATTATTAGCAGCTTTTTCATGCGTTTTGTAAGAAAACATCTGGCTGTCATCCTGCTACGTAACCATGTAAAGATAGTGTTGAAATTCTTTAGGAATTGTGTGGTGCCAAAAGGACTGGGCTCCCACCAATCTCTTTGCTGTAGCACCATTTGATGTCAGCCTGCTGTTAGATTACTGCCAACCTTTAGGAAAACAATCTTTATTTTGCTACATGTTTAAGAAGTTCTTGTGATTGAAATAACTGTAGTTACCAAATAGTGAAGCAGCCACAGTTAATCATTAGTTCACCATCAATAAGGAAGGGAGGTAATGGTTATCCTGAGTCCTATATCCACAAAAAATCCAGTGATATTTTAAAGCTGCCTTTGCAGCTTCACTGCAGTTTCTGTCTAACACTAGAGCTACATACAAGACCTAAGTTGACATGCAGCACTCCTTGAGATGATTATTGTACTGTGGCTGCAATCAATGTTTTTTTTCCATATTTAATTGGAGTTTGTTTGGGGATTCTTTCAGGAATGTAGAAATCTGCCTTAAGGGATAAACTTGGCCTGTGGATTATTGGATTAAACACATTTTAACTACAAAATTTGTCTACAATTAGCTTGACTGTTCGTAATGAAAAGATGGCCAAAACCACAGCCTTGTGATTTGATGTCTATGGTACACAGTGGGCAAGGTAAAACATTAATTCTAAATAAAATTATTTTGCAAGCAGGTATCTTCAAATTACTTAATAACTCATAGTACTTTCCAAAAATATCTTTAAAACCATCCCAGACTGCATTTGTGAAACAGGTATTTGCGTGTTTGTGCTTTTTTTTGTGTGTTTTATTTAGTTGCTTTTTTAATGAAAAAACCTTATTTGCTTGTCAGTTTTTAACTACTTAGGCATTTTTTACTGCATTGTTACTCTGGATTTAAACCTATTAGCTGTGTTACTTAAATCAATTAGATGTATGTAGATCTATTAGTACTGCACATTCATGTTCTTCTCTGCTTGAGACTGTGTCTTGGACATTGGTGTATTTGTGGTTGAGAGCAATTATCTGAAAAGCCTTTTGTTTATTTTGCCAGACATAGGGCAAGTGACCCTGAGAAGTTTGGTGGTGATACGTATTTTACTTGCTTGGTTTTCAGTTGTGAATATGAATGGGTAAAGTTTTTGAGCCACTAATCCAGTAAATACAAGTCAGGACTCCTTAAGAGTAGTCTCAGTATTGTATCCATGTCCTGCTCATATGGAAGCAAAGACAAGATGCAAGGGATGTGGTTTAATTAGACCTCAATTTTATTAGCTTAGCCATCTGGGATTTACTGGCATAAATTTGTACAGTGGAGGTCAAGATCCTTTCTTTAATCATTTCCTTCTGGTGTAAGTTGCTATCAGTGCCCCATTCCCACACAGCTGGTCCCCAGCCTGTTATTGGGACTCCACTCTATATGCTTTTAATCCAAATGATAAGAGGTCTGGAAGAGGGATTGTCTCTTGGTGTAGTTCAGACATTAACCCCAAAGATAATCCTTAGCTTTTTTAAGAGTCACTTTCTCCTAACTTCGTTTTCCATTTCAGACTTTAAAAGCCAGCATGAAGATGAGGTTTAAAGGAAGGATAGAGTTCATGTTCCTTATTTCTGCAGTTGTGGTAGAAGGCATAGAGCTAGATCAGTTTGCCCAATAATTCATGTTATTGCCTCCAAAGGGATATTAGTTCTTTTTCTTTTCCTGACTTCTGTTCACATATTACTTTGAGGGAAATATTTGTTTTAGTGAAAAATACTAGTTAATTTCTATTAATTCTGTATATAACCCCTATTTTTAAGTAATATCAGAATACCTGGGCAGATGTTCAGGGAGCAGAATATACCTATCTGGAAGGGAGAAGCCTGTGTAGATCATCATTTTCTATTCTACTGGTTTGTGACTTCATTTCTAAAAAAATGATCCTTCCCAACAGAGTCTTCCTCAATGAACTGTACCTTACCTACGAAATCTGAAGATCTCATTATTCAACAGCAAGCTCTTTTTCATATACCTGGATGCAATGGACATTTCTTAGGCATATTTTATTTAAATAAATAAAGAAATTGTGATCAATGTAATGCATTAATAAGTAATTAATTGCACATGCTTTCTCTAGCTCTTACAATTGCAAGAATTGAAATGAGCCAAATAAAAAGTAATTTTTCACTTCTGAATTTGAATAATTTGCTCCATAATATTAATATCTAAAACCTATTTGAATCAAATGCCGTTTCATTCGCTGTTGAAAAAATAGTTAATGTTGACTGTCAGAAGCTATGGAGTTTACATCTGTACATCATAAATTTCACTATCATCTGCTTCTTTTTCTATTTAAAAAGAAAACAAAAGCCCCCTGCTTAAAAAATAAAGGGAAAAAAGGGGCCTTTGAAGGCATCAGACCCTTTTGTTTGATGTGTGGAACAAGATTAATAAAAACGTGCCACTACATTAGCTTTTAAATAGCTAGCATGAGACAGTGCTGCTGTCTATACTCACCACAACTTTAATTTATGTAGATAACATGTTTTAGACACATGATAGTTTTAGCTTTGAGTTAGGCCTGTTTCTTGGGGAAGATCTCAGATTTGTGACTGTGTTTATCTTTTGTGCAAGGACAATTAACTGGGTAATGCCAAAACACAATAGCATTTGGTATTTTGAAGAATAGAAGGAAAATATTTCACGTATTCAGCTGGTTTACAGATGTGTAAGCTTTGTAGTCCATTCTCTTGCTCCAGCATGGCATTGTGACAGTATGTCCAATGCATCTAAAATTGATAAATATTGGAAGGGAAAATACCTTTTCAAATGCTAAGGATTTTTTTTATTTATAATAATTTATATTAATAAAAACCATCATAAAATCTTGTAATTGTAATCTTAGAATTGTAAGAATATCTACGTAAATATTAAATTATTTTCATGTAGTTGACACAGCTGCAGCATGTTTGAGTACAAGCCTTCAGGTGTTACAAGTTGCTAAAACCCTTTAATTAGCAGAATTTTATATGTTTAAACTATATGAGAGAATTCCAAAAAATGGTATTCTGCTGGCACCAAATACTTCAGATGGTGGAAAAGTGAATGGAAACAAATAATCTCTTTAAGTATATGATGGAAGTTTTTTTTGTCATGTCCTGTTTTATACAATAAACAATGATGTTGATGCATTGTTTAAAGCTGCTGTATCTTCATGTTTATTTACCTACATTCTGTAATGTCAATTATAGAAGAAGAAATTATTTTGGGCATTATACACCAAATCTCCCAATTTTTGGAATTGAAAAAGATATTGTAGAAAGCTGATTTGCAAAAAGAGTTCAACTTTTCAAAACAAAACCAATATGATAATTGATTTTGTACTTTTAAGCTCATGATATATTTCTTTTTAAATTTGAAGACTAGACATTTGAGACAGTGGGGAAATTATCAAGGTTTGTAAACAACTGGTTGAGAAAAGCAGTTCTCTTTCAGCAATGGAATGGAAATTTCTCAAGAAATATTTGGAATTTGGTCAGTACATTTCTCTACTCTCATCACATAAGCCAGTGTAAATGGAAGAAAAATATACACAGTTCTTGATTTTGAGTCAATACTGAGTACATGAAAATGAACCACATATTACACTTCTCTCTAGCTGTTCCAAATGGTGGAAGGATTTTTAGTCTTAAATGTTGGGGTTTTTTCACAAAAGTCCAGGAGCTCATCCTAGGCAGATTGTGAAGAATGAACTGGGTTGTCTGGCTACTGAAAGAGACTCCTGATGATTTAAAGAGAGATCTTTAACTTAAATATACTGATTTACCAAAAAAAGGGGTACCAGACCACCCTCATTTTATCAGTCTTTGGTAAAGTTAGGGAGGTTTGGCTGTTTTGTTCTCAGTGATTTAGTTTTAACTTGTGTTCTTATGTTCATGGAAATTATTTTAAAGGGTTACTGTAAGTAATGATTTTCTTTATAAAAAGAACAGAACGTGCAATTGCATGGTAGATTTTCGGTAGGTTTTAGTTATACACCTCTTGCCTTCTTTTTCTCATATGTGTTTGGAGAACTTTGTGTGCATATGGAGGTGGTATGACTGGAGCTTGGAAATGGGAGAGTTCCTTCCTGTAAGTAGGGGAATCCTAACTGCAGTAGAGCTCTGTAAAGTATCCTAGCCTTATGAGCTGGAAGCACCATGTATCCCTGTAACCTCTTACTGCTCTTACCCTTTAACATTCTAAATCACACTTATGCCATTAGATTTTTGTTCCATTCCTTTTCCCCCCATGTTGTTTCATTTCTACCTTTTACTGTGCTTTGCCTTCTTCCCCTCTGTGGTGTAATACCTATATCCTTTCTGCCAAAGCAGCTTTTCTGTTAGCAGCTCAAATCTAGTCTTTCATAGGGTGAGCTATGTAAATTCCAGGGGAGACAGGTTTCACGTGACTTTTTGGGTTCTTAAATAGAAAGCAATAAGTAAACTGTTCCATTTTAAATCATATGCAACTTTCTGGTAATTTACAACAAACATCGGGTGCTTTTGCCTCTTTCTTGGCAGCAACTGAATGGAAACATGGGCTTAGGACTCAAACTGCAATTTGAAGACATTGTTTCTGATATTCACAGTGAAAGGTGCTTTGTGCTTTTAGGAGAAGGATGAGTGTTTTCTGTGGCTCTTTTTTGTTATAAGAGAATGGATCCAATGGTTTTCGCGTTTCAAATAATTTGAATTTTTGAGATGTGTCTACTGAATGTGAATAACTGTAAAATTTCTAATTTAGATGAATTTCCAAAATTTCTAGTTTAGATGACACATAACATACTTACCTATTACAACTACTTTGTAGGGAATAGTATATTGAAAAAACTGAAGCTAACTTTTATTCTGTCTGCACTCATTAAGCATTATCTATATACACATATGTATTTAGCATAAATTTTCATACATTCATTTTATTCAACAGAAGATTGGCTTCTGTGCTTTGTTGTTTTAAATCATACTTTGAGTATTATTTACATTGAAATTCTTAATTAATGAGACTTTGTTAAAGTGTTTGTGGAATGTAGCCACTATAGAACTAATATAGAACTAGAACTAATTATCTGAAAATAGAGGTTCTGTCAGCATTCTTCATTTAATATTAAAATTGGTTAAATGTGCCTTAATGTCATCCATTGAAATAAATGAAAATGTAAAAGAAATCAGAAGTCCCTTTTTAAAGTACTACTAGTAGGAAAATAGAATGAGTGTATTAGGATTATGGAACAATTATATATCTACAATTAAGGGTTAACAGAGCTGTGGCAAGCTCTGTGATTACCATAACTGTGGTCAACATTCATTTTTGCTTGCTGCTGTGGTGTTTTTTGGTCAGCATGTCTAACCACCATAACCACAGCAAAATCTTTTAATTGCTGAACAGATGTATTTCTTGGTTGTTTTCATCATGACTGAACTGAGGGTTTAATGTTCATGAGAGCACCAGGAGTGCCACCTTCCCCCAGCCATGCCTTCAGTTACTTGGATCAAGAGTGTCTCCTGTTGCCCACATTGAGAATATACACTAGATACTGCCAGGGAGACAGACCATGGTTGGATATGCTGTGTTGTAACACACATAGACATCATATAGATAACCCAGGACAGTGTGATTTATTCTATTTTTTCTGGATATTCCTTCATTTTCATAGAGCCTAAAGAACTTAAAGACCAACCATGATGCTTTGTTAGCAAAAGGTGATGAACTGAATGAACAGCTTAAAGAGGGGCAGTTAAAATAGATCCATCTTCAAAACAAATTGCAATCAGTAGCTATTTCAGACAGAGGGACAGAGGAGGTGAGGTTGTGGGCAAGAGCTAGAATCTTTTACTTTAGGTAATGCATACAGATGAGGGAAAAAGAAATGTTGGGATACGCTTCAATGGAGGAGATGTTAATAGACCTTTCAAACATATTTAGAAGACTGACATGGTACTATATATATTTTTATCCAATTCAAAAGAAAAACTTTTGACCAAAATGCTGCTTGTATTTCATAGAACTGTGAACCACCAGTGTTTGGACAATATTTGAAGTTAAAGCATAAGACATCATGTCAATTCTGGTACTAAAAAAATTGTTTATTAATAGAAAAAAACATAATAATTGGTTAATTGATCATGTATTGCTAACTTTTAGTATTCTTTGAACCTGATTTAATTAGACTACAGTGTTACATCTTACACAGCAGTTCAAATCAGTCACTTCTATTTCTTTGTCTAGTGACTCTGAGAGACTTCTGTCATCTCTAACAAGTTGTCCAGACACAGGGCTAAACATCAGATGGGGAATGGTTTATTCCCCATTTTCTTCAATGTATAATGAATAAAAATGTGAAAACCTAATTGATTTTGCTTGCATTTTGTAGCAACTTATATTTAGTTTTACCACCTGCTTTACCTATTGTAAATAAAAGTATCTTACCTGAACCAAGTTTACCTCATAGATATTTTTGCCAAATGTTTTAGGTGTTGTAATGCATGGAGAGTAGATATTCTCAATTTAAGTATCTCATGTCTTCAAACCAGATCCTGCTGTAGTGAGTGTTTTGGAAGCAAGGATGTGTTGTTTCTATAATGTCACTAAAAATATTTTCTATGCAAAAGCCATGCCCTAGCTAATACTGATATTCACTTACTAAAAGGGAATTTAGTAATTCAGGTTTTTATCATGTTTTGCATAAGATGGAATGTGATTAGATGCTGTTGATCAACTGCAACATGCTACTCTCAGCTTCATCTAAACAGCATGGAAAAGACTTTGGGCCTGATGTAAATCCATGTGGATTTATCTCATAAAGCTTCTAAGAGACAGTTGTATTAAAAGAACAAATAATAGCCTGACACTGCCAAAAAATTATTTGCTATTTCTGTTCACACGTTCATTATAATTTCATTTTGTGCTGTGCACTACTTGAAACTTCTCTCTTCATTTTAATTACAGGAAAGAATAAACAATCCAGAAAAAGAGAATGAACTCTTTAACAAAAAGTATGATAAGCTGCATAAGGTAAGTTAGGGTTTCTGCATACAAAAAATTTGATTCTGGTCCTTTTTTAGTAAATCTTAATATACTGTGTGATGTAATGTGTGTATATATATTTTGTGCTTTTGCACAAGTGTAACTGTGTTCAGGCTGCTGTTCATCATATGACTGTGTATGGAAACTCTCAGGTGCTCTGCTGTATATTAAATGGCTCTTTTAAAAAACTTAACAGCCTAAAATTTATTTTTTTTTTTACTTAGGAGGTGCAACAGTTGTATAATCACAAAATTTAGAGTTTTGTATGGAGAAGTTGGTCTCTTGTTTCTCTCTTAAGTTAATTGCTGGAGATTTCTACAAAATTTGATCATGTCATAAATATTTCTGATGATGCTTTTGTTTATTCTTATTCATTTATTCAGAGAAATAATTCTTACTAATAAATCAACTTAACAATCTTGGCTTGAAATTTTCTGTTCTACTTAAAAACATAATGGGATGACATAAAAAATATATTTCACAAGAGAAATTGAAAATAAACTTCCATTATAGCACAGTAATCTATACTATGGTGTTTCATGAAAATGATCTGTCTTTTCATATACTCTCATTTAAACATTGATTCATCTTTCATCATTCCATGTTATTGTATAGGTATCAATAAATTAGAAAGAGAAGGATGATATAGCCACCATTTAATGGCCAGCTTTTTTGGTTGCCTATTTGAACAATGCAACTTTACTAGAGCTTACCTGGGCTAGCAGTAGATAGGCCAATGTCCACAGGTGCCACTTAATTATTAATTTTTTTTTCAATTTTTAAATGGAGGCAAAGGTGCATAAACCCATTCTTTGCTAAAGTTATTTTTGGGAAATTTATTTGACATTGATGGGAATTTTGCCAAAGCCAAGACTGCAGAACATGATCTGAAAAGTTTGCAAAGAATAGGTATGAATTTGTCAGTTGACTCTTATTATTTAGTCAGTATCCAAGAAAACAATTCGTTTGTATAAAAGGTTTGGAGGAATTGTTTTCATATGACCTTGTAATGCAAATCTAGCAATGCTTAAACTCCCTCCAAAGGAAATGGTGCCAGATGTGGTTGACCATTATAGTTACACAGATGGCTCCAACTCCAGTGAAATACAGTAAATATGAAAGAAATTCCACATGAATTCAAGTAAATGTAATCTTAAAATTTGAAAGAAAAAAGCAACACACGTGGACTCAATTCAAACTGACATAAACATTAGCATTATATGGGTTCAGATAAAACCTGTCTTCTAAAATGTTCTTCATTTAAACATCTAAATTCTTAACAGCCATAGTAATAATGCTTAATAATTTTTCTGCCAGCACAATCTTCTAAAAAACTGACCTAATACCTGGCTGCATCCTTATGTGAAATAATTGTACCTAAAGCTGATGAACTCACATATGTAACTGGGTGTTGTGGTCATTCAAACTTGAAAACATTTTCAGAAGTGTGGAAACTGACAGTATTTCTTTTCTTTTGAAGAGAGTTATGTTTTCCTTATGGAAACCAATCAAACTCTAAGCAATTAGAGAACACACTGTCTCTTCTGGACCTTTGCAATTCTGTGGAATGGTAGTGGATTCAGTGCATCATATTGCCTGCATATTGCCTTCAAAATTATAGGAGAGTGATGCATGTATTACTGCAGGATTTAGAAGCTCTGCTTTAGTTCATGCATGCTGTGAAAACAGTCACACTATAAAATGCTCTATGCCTAGATATAGTATGAGAAAAAGACAAAATACAGGGATATACAACTTGTTAATGAGTAATACATAACAGGAATATAAACTCTGTATACTGTAGGATTCACAATTCATGCTATAATATTTTATTTCTTTAATCTTAAAGTCATTCTTCAAACATATGAGACAAAAATGCACTCACAGGTACTCAGAACTCTCAGCATGTAGAGTCTGTGAACCCATGTGGGCTGTCCCTTCTGCAGCACCTCTTCTCTCTTTTTGTGGTCAAGGCTTGTTACATGCATATCTTGAAGAGATAGGTGCATAAATAAATAGATATTAGAATATTTCAAATGCATTGGTGTATGTAATGTATAATTTTTTTATGGCTGATGAGCTTCACCAGAGTTGAGGAACTGACTATTTTTTTTACAAAACCCTACAATTATTGATTTTTCACAGAGAACAAAAGTGAATAAACTGGTTTGTGCTTGGTGATGATCAACATTTTTTCAGCAAATAAGAATGCAAATATAGTAATACAAAGACTATACTACTCACTGTCTAATTTATATGAAAACTCATTGCCTAGCTTTGTCTTTTTGCCTACTGAGAATTACATTGTAAATTGTATAATGTACTTAATTTAGTTTTAATCTGAGCAATGCTTTTTGTTGTGGTTTCAGCAGTTCTAGTTCTGTGTCCATGCAATCCTTATTGCACATAGATTGGTAGTTTACAAGTAAATAATGTGCTACAGGCAAAGAAGTTATTCTAATTTCTTGGCCCACCTCTGTTTTTTTTTCTTTAAAGTAGGAGAGCGATTACTTTAAATGTGCTTCTTAATCAGTATCAGAATTGCTGTTTTAGAGTATGTGAAAACTGTTGTCACTTTGTGGTCAACATTTTTCTTTGAACAGGCAACTGACTTTATGCTCTGTATGTTTCACAGATTTAAAAGAAATCAGGTGGATGATCCCAGTTCTCTACATTAAGAGGTTTTGTATGCGGAAAGAATGGTTTTGTTAGTTGTCAGTTGCTGAGGTTTGGAGTTGTGGATTATTCTGGGATATGCATCTGAATTCCTTTTCTAGTCCCACAAATGTTGCATGCTACCAACTTTTTTTAACTTTGGTGCCCTAAATTAAGGCCAGTTCCTTTGCTCATCCCACAAACTCTTTCATGTTTTTTAACCGCAGCCTGAGAAAGGCGCCTTGGTTTCAACAGCAGCAGACCAGCATGTGTTTACTTAATTCCTAAGACATGATGACAGTGGTCTCTGTGCCACTAAAAGCTTTTTTCTTTATTATTTTCTGTTGAAGCTGATTTCTAAAAGTTTTTCACATGCCATATGTTTTATTACAGTGTCTTCTGTATGACCCATGAACAGCAATGGAAATCAAAGGAACAGCAAATGAAACTGCAAATTGCTAAACTAGGGATGGCTATCAAATCTGATTTAGCAGACAAAAATGCAATCCTTGACAAGATCAAAGTAGAAAGAGGTATTTTTCTGAAAAAATCTAATATTTTCTCAAGATGTGAGGTCATACCTATGTTGAAGTTCAGTAATATTGCCCAGAAAAGTGTAGTTTCTATTGCTGGTGATTTCAAAGCTGCCTTTTAAGTGAACATTTGTACAATATGCTAAGGTTATGACTAGCTATTAAGTACAAAAACTCACCAAATGCAGATTATGTGCTGAACGAGGCTCATATTTTTTCAGCTGCATTTATTCTTCTTCTGTTGGGTTAATACTTACTCTTTATTCAGTATTTCTTCTCTCCTCTACATTGAAAGCTCTTACAGAAAAGAGGCCCATCTGACAGTCTCCCTCAAATTATAAGCCACGATTCTATTTACTGTACAAAGTTACATGAAGCCTATACGAGCCCTTGGCCATGTTTAATTGTCTTTCAACTTCATTGATTCAGAAATTTTTAATATTTTCAGTATACACTGATTTTTATTTACAGCTTTGTAAAATCTACTGAAGAGATTATTTCATATATGGTTTTCCCATGCTGTAGGGCAACTTGTCAGTGAGTATTTAAGACTTTGCAATTTCTTTTAATGTCTCAACACTGTGTTATATACTGTGGCAATATGTAAAGTTTACAAAAGAAAAGAACAGGCCAGACATAACTTAAATATTTTTAGACTTGATTCTTCAAATGTTTCTTTTTAAACAAGTGTATTTCTGTGAACAGCCTTATGCAATGAAGTGGACCAACTTCTTGTGAATAATTCTTCTTATGAGTATGGCTTCAGTTCATCATGTGCTTACTATTAAGATTCTGAGTTGCTTTATTGACATCTAATACTAAATTAACATTTAAATGTTTTATAAAGTAACATTTAATAAAATAAATAAAGATACCTTAAGCTACATTAATACGAAGTTATGACATACTGGCTATTGTTACTGATAGCTTGATTATATAATGCTAAATTTAAAATTATATTCAGAGCATGAAAATATCATGGGCTGTACTATTATTTGGTTAAGCTAAATTTGGAAAATTAGGCAATGCTTTCCATCTTCTGTCCTTCCTATGGGCACAGTATTTAAGTGGCAATCTTTGCCTTCCCCAGGTTGGTACTTCATAGCTTCTTGTACCCCTGACTGTATCACCAGGGTACTACACTTTCAATTGCTATTAAGCTGCTGCAGCTTGCATAGATGTTGTAATACCCTTCAAGCCCTGTGTATCTAGGATTTGATTACAGTTTTTTATCGTTGCTACTGCAGAAGTATTCACAGAATCACAAAATGGTTCAGGTTGGAAAGGATCACAGGGGGATCATCTCACAGAATTGTAGAACATACTGAGTTGGAAGGCACCCGCAAGGATCATGAAAGTCCAGCTGCTGGCCCTGCACATTTTGCTCTTGTTTGGATGGAGTATTTTTTTGCCTTCCCTCTAAAAATTACCAATATATAGCAGAGGGAAATAATGAATAAACTGAATGACTTTGGCATATAGCTAAATAGGTGTGAACAAGTGGTATGGCCACTTAAAGAAACACTATCAAAGGTTTTGGCAAAAGCAGGGCTTAATATGAATTTGTGAAAACATGACTTTACTGAGTTTGTTGGCAAGGCTCACTTACTACACAGATTTGAAGCATACAAAGGAAGATTAAATTAAAAACAATTTGGAATGATTTATATTAAAGTCAGGAATGCAAAGGGGGTAAGTGTGCCAAGATATCGATATCTTTGTAACGCTGCAAAAGAGTTTAGCAGCACTTAATCACTGAGTATTTTAACATTTACCAAGCAATTCCATAGGGTTCACTACAGTTATAACAATGACTTGGCTGTAGGTATGAGATAGTAACATTTATACCATAATCAATTCCCATATACAGGTAAAGTGACGTGTGCACCTATTTCTATGTGTGTACAGATACCTCTTAACCTAAGAGGTAACCTACCATGGGTTCAGTGAATAAATCACATCAAATCCCTTTGTGCTTCCCAACAAGCAGGGTTTAGACCTCAAAGACTCTGGAAATGTGTGGGTGGGGATCAGACCAGGCTTTGCTGCCTGCCATGGTCCTTCCAGTGTGGCAGATTTGAGGGTGAGTGAGCCCTGGGAGGTGCCCCATGCAGAGGGAGGTGCTGGCACTGCTGCTGTTCTCCAGGAGAACACAACGGGCCTCACCTCACTTTCCATCCTGGACACAACCCTGCAATGATGTATCCATTGGTGTGGTGTTGTGCATAATTATACTCAAAGGGAACCAAGGGAGTAAGATTACCTCAGAGTAAGTTATGTACTAAAGATATTTTACCTTAGAGCATGTTTGTACTGTATGACAAGGCTGATTCTTTTTTATATGATATTAGTTTGCTTTTGAAACAGAAAATATTGTATAATTTAGTTGTAAAATTGCTAACTGAATAAGATAGTAGTGGAGCAGGTTTTTTTTTTTTTTTGTTTTTTGGTTTTTTGTTTTTTTTTAACTGAGTCTTGTAGAACTGAAAGAGCTGAAATATAAATGAATCTGGAAATCTAAGAGACTGTATATATGTTGACAGGTACCAAATTATTATAATAGTTATGTTTTCACAAATATACATAGTTAGAGAATTTCTTTTTACTGTATCAGTTATTTGTTACTGCAGTTGACAACTTCTCATTGTTTCCTGTGCTGCATAAGCAATACCATTGTTTAAAAACTTTGCATAATGAATATGGGCTGTAACTCTTCAAGTTTTGAACTTTAGTAAGTTTTAGTATTCAAGGGGTGTTATAAAGACTCTAAGTTTATCTTTTTATGTAGCATGTGGGACAGGAGGTTAAACAAGAAAGGCTAGCAGATGATAAGGTGGAGATGGCTGAAGAAATTTAACAGGAGACAGAAAAGCTCACATCTGTCAGAGGAGCAGTTAGCTGACCAAACATCAATTACTTCTGGAAATGAGAGAGAAATAACTGAAGAATTGGAACCAGAAGGTAGAATTCATCTTTATGAATAAGTAACTGTATTTTGTTAATAAATCTATGTCTCTTTCCATTTTCTTAACCATTTCTTACTAGCAGTGGGAGCTTCCTCGTTATGAGACACTCCATGACAGAAATTATATTCTAGTGTACTTTATAGCTGAAGCTGTGTAGTGGATATGGTGGTGTTATTTTCTTCCCAAATGGAAACTGTATTGTAATTGAATGCAAAAATCTGGTATCTGACCTAGATTCATAAAATATTAAAAGGAAACCTGGCTTCTGTTTTAAATGTCTTTATATTCTCCATTAGAACTATGCTGTTCTAAAGACTATTTTAATGAATATGCTCCTTTTGTCTGCAGATAACAGCCAATGCTGCTATTGGAAATCCTTTCAGACAGAGAGAGGGGTAGTATGTCTTATCATATTCGTGACTTAAAGTTGTTAGAGGCAGATTTATTTAAAGATTATAAAAGGCAGGTCATCCTGTTCCACCTCTGAGCTTAAACTGTTTATCATTGAAATAAACCAAGTCCATGATACCAAGTTTGTAGTAAAAGCACAAACAGAATGCTAAAATTTCATGTTCATTTGTTTGCAGCTTCTGCGTAAGAATACATTCGAAAGATTGGAAAAATATTATGTTGAATCCCTGTTGTGTTTATAAGTAATTTCCTTCAGAGAAAAAAACCCAAAAAGTCTCTCAAATAATCCATCTGCATACAGAACTATTTTTTTCTTTTAAAAAAAGGATAAATTATTCTTTATGTGTGCATGGTGTTAAACATAGTCAGAGGAAATCCACAAATTCAGGCCATATTCCTGTATAAAGCTAACAGTTGTTCATACCTCAATTCAACACAGGACTTATATCATCCCAGTCCTCAACTTTCATCTGGAAGGCACTACTTTTTTATTTTTACAAACCAGAAAAAATACAGTTTAGATGACTGTAAAGGTCATTGATTTGCAGGGTTAATCTTCTGCAAGGAAGAGAAGATTTGCCTGGCACTTACTCTTTATTTAGTTAGTAAAGCACCTATATTGCTATCAGGCTCCTCAGCAAAACTCAGATGGACTACAGTAAAGGGGTTTAACCACATTGATTCTTCCAATGTTTTTCAGATCAAGGTGATAGTGCTCCTGAAGCAATAAAATCTGACAGAAATGACTGTATAATTTCAAGTCCATTGTCCAGGAATATTAAACAGCTGAGTCAGAATTTTTATGGCAATTATTTGGCCTGACTAAAAAAATATTTTAAACCTAATTCTGTCTAAGAGTAGCTTTGCTGTATCTAACATCAGTTTTCAGTAAAGTTATATATGTACAGTGTCAAATTACTTCAGTGTACTTCTTTTTCTATTATTATTTGTGGGCAAGTGCACTGATCGTGTTCTCTTGACTTATTCTTAAAACCAGCAATTAATTATGACAAAGACATATATAAAAAATAAGACAATATTAATACAAATTTGGAAAATTTACTTTGAACAGTATTTCAGTAGGATAGTTCTGAAAAAAAAATTCATACTTTTTGATCTAACCTTGACTGAACAATGTTAAAAAATATAAAACTAGTATGTAAAATTGATGACAGTACTTCTAACAGTTAATACTTCTCTGATCTGTCTTAGCCTTCTTTTAAAGAACCAGGGCTGTACTGTTAGATCCTATCAGACTTCATGGTTTTTAATGTTCTGCAGTGTGGTATCCTAGAGGTAGCTTGATTTTTTTTTTTTTAATGCTCTTTTCAAGGCTGTGAAACATCCTATAAAGCAAGTAGCAACAAGAACCAATTCTTTGTATAAGAAATATAGCAGTTCTTTTTTTTTAAGCTGTAGTAGAGGTTTAGAAATGCTATCACTCATATATTCTTCAGAAAGATGCAGGAGATATTTTTGAAGATGGAATTGCATAGTTTATACGTATAATGTTAAAAAAAAAATGTCACCTGTAATTTTGAGAACTAAAATTAATGCTACTCATGTCTATTAAGTCAAAATATAATACACTTGTTCTAAAATTTTCTATTTTATTTTACCACAATTATTTAAGAGCACTTCTGTGAGAACTTTGTGTGTAGATTCACTTCAGGTTCATCAATTTCTACCTTTCTCCATTGAGCTGTTCTTGTGGTAACAAAAATGCATGTTCATAAAGGGTAGATGAAACAGTAAAACCTCAGAACTATTAAGACAACAGTGTATTTGATACAGATTGGATTTTAAAAATATTCATTGGTTGATATAAATTCTTGGGTTAATTAAAGAATACAGCATGTCAAAACTGTTACTGAATTGGTATTTTTTTAAGATTAAAAATCACTGCCTTTTATCTTTTGAGATAAATATCCTGCTGGTAATCAAACACTGTAAATAAAACTTGTGATTTTTGGAGATCGTTATGCTAATTATCCCCTAGATCTGAGTTGTATGCCAAACTGTTTAAGCCATTTAAGATCATACTGAGGTTTTTTTGCATGTTGCAAATTAGACAGTTCATGGTTATTTCTTAGATATGTTGATCACAAAGGGTATCTAACAGATTTTCCAGTACTTAACTGTACCACTTGCTTCTTTCTCTTTTCTTCTTGTCTATGATGTATGATTAATCATAGATTACTTCATTTTGTTTCATTTCATTTACAACATTTATGAGCTTCACTTTGTCGGTATGAAATGCTTGTCCCCTTCTTTCCTTTCCAAAGTGGCATAATTAGTGTTAGCATCTTTTTTAACAGGCTACATAAAGTTTAGTGGCTGGATTAAATCAAGTCATTAACATAATGTGCTATACAATTTGCCCCTATCTCTTTTCGTTTCCAGTACATCAAAGTGCCACAGAGTGCCAGTGTAATTGGGCCTTGCTAGCTTGTCAGGTTCAGTCAGGCTGATGGCTGCTGCTTTTACTAAAAAGCTTCCAGGCATGATAATTAATAGAGAAAAGAAGTCTGAGAAATGTAAAAGTTTGGACAGTTCTCTATGAATATTTCATACATTTGAATAATCAGAAGTTAACATTATCAATTTGATGTATAATACATTGATTAAAAGCCTTGTTTCAGATCCTCAAAATAGACATCAAACCTGGGAATTTGCATTTTCTTTGGCATGGTCTTTATATTAAAAAAATAAATTAAAAAAATCTTTACTCTTCCAGCCCCTCCTCCTTTGCACTCCCACATCTACACCAAATCCTTACAGGAAATTATATAGCATTAAGTTTATACAATAAAACTTACTGCTGTCAACTTCGAAGTTGTCTTAAAATGTGCCACGAGACAATTACTGGCAAGCCCAATTTGTTTGGTAGTGGTTCTGGTTTTTTCTCTCTTTTTTCTTTCAGATACCATAATTGCATTCTCTTGCTCTAATAGCAGTTTACTGATAGCAGCCATTACCTCTACCTGTAAATTAAGATCTCAAGTTGTAACTAATTTTGACATGAAAATCTTTCTTAAACAGCAAAATGACAATACCAAGTGCTCATGGTTCTCCTGGTGAAGGGCACATGCTTGTACTAAGGTGAGAAGTTGTAAAGCTTCAAGCTTATGTATAGCAAATCAATAAAAACTATTCCTTTTATTATGTTTTGTTTTGGTTTTTTTTTTTTTTTTGGGTACAATTACTTGAATAGTGTATTTCCACCTATGTGCTAGCTGTATTCATTTAAAAAAGGAAATTGTTTGGATATTGTATTGCAGTTTTAAATTTTGGCTGATATGATTTCACTTTACACTTATTTTCTGCAGGACTTGAATGTCTGTGGTGTACTTCAGGGAGATTTTTGAGTGTTCAATTTTTTTTTTCTCAACCTGGCTTGTTTTGTGAATATCTAATCTGAATTTAGAGAATTAAATTTAAGGGTTTTAGTATTACCCTGTGTTACTGAGTTGGCTCACTTCTACCATGCCAGAAATACGAATCCTTTGTATTCTCCTACTCCTGTATAGAACTAACCTCTGTTGCTTTGAGTTTTTCTTCTGTAAGAAATTGGGGAAGTAAAAGTGCTGCACCAGCATATTTAATAAAACAAGAAATCAAATCTATGAAACAGAGCCATCTTATCAGAGTATGATAACAGCAACTTGTTAAACTTTGTAGTCAGTACTTTCAAAGACTACTGATTGGTCTAAGATTAAAAAGACCCATTTGCTATTCTCCATCTTTGAGGTGGTTGTTTGTTGGGAGGTCACTATAATCCAGAAACTGAAGTAAAAGTAAGTTTAAAGTATCCAGGAAATACCTAAGCTGTGTCTTGCAACTGATAAAGTGTGAGATGACAGAAGTTTGAGTAGACACTATGCTGAAATGATGGATTTACAACTTCTATCTACCCCCTGTCAAATACACTTTGAAGTTGTAATTGAAAGCATGTACTGCAAGTCATTCTTTATGATAGACAAAATGAAAGAAGATGGAGAAATAATACCAAATAACACCAAACAACAGCTTTTAAAATTATTGAAAACTACAGAATCTTAAGTCATTGCCAATTATTTTTTAGGTAACAATTAAAATGAATTAGTCAGAATATGAAATTAAGTAGAAGGCCAGATTTAAGGCTGAATGTGTAAGCCCACAGGAAAAGCATCAGCAGGAGTCACTCTCAACCTAGCTGGTAATTTTTTTTTTTTTTTTTTTGAGGTTATGAATACAAATGCTCCTCAGTTGCTTACTGGAGAGACTATTTATCAGAGCTTATGGACACAGAAGTTATGGTGACTTTACAAGTGGAATGTATTGTTCTAACTGGAGATCTAAAAAGCAAAGGTTGGAATTTGAAACTGAGTTTTAGTCTGATTAGTTATGATAAATATCACCAAGCATCATTTATGCATATTATAAGTATCAAGTTCTATTCCTCTTTGAAGGTCTGTATTGTTCTCACACAATTCTGTAATGACAAGCGGAAGACACAGTATCAAATACTAAGTATTAAAACTTTAGTAAGAAACAAAATCACATTAAAAATTTGCAATTTGATGTAGTTTCTCACTGCAGATGCACTAGCAAATGAAGATGCTATTCTGACACTTCTGCTTTCTTCCCATACTAAGAGGTACTTTTTTCTTAAGTGGGTTAACTTTCAAATCCATTTTTTAAAAATTTAATTTAGTTTTTAAATCAAGACAGAAGTCTGTGATCTACATATAGACAAATACATGCATAGCTGTATATACAAAGGCAGAAATTCTATTATATTTGTCTTGGACTAAATTTTTATGTAATACTGCTACTTATTTCATCTTATTTCTGTAACTTCTATGTACCAAAAATGTACAGATATCTTTTTTCCTCAAGGAATTTTCTGCCTTTCATGCTTTTTTAACTTAAGAATTATGCTTCCCTTTGAAATGAAAGGTAGTTGTAAGTTTACACAACCTTTGAATTTCTTAATTATGTGACTGGTTGGTACCTGTGCAGCTAACTGGCTTTGAGATTGATGGAGTTGGTATTTGGTTTTTATTTTTTCTGATGGATCACTCAAAGATGAGTGATTAAACATCAAAAAAAGTGAAGTTTTCTCTTTGAGACAGTCTGCAGGAGTAGGTGTACCTTCATTCAGGACAGTAACAATATTGCTTATGACGTTTTCCCCGCTTCTTGGGGAGAAAATAAAATTCAGAATTATGCAAATTTGTATCTCACCAATCAAACAGGTTCAGATATATTTATATTTTTGTATTATTCATCCCTAGAAACAGTTTATCTTTAAAATCTCTTCACTGCAGCTGTGCCACGGGCAAGGTGCAAAACCAGATCTATAAAACCAGTTCCACTTGAGGAGAAACACTGGACAATTTTAGGGTTTTTCTTCAGAAAGGGTGTGAGGTGAGCTGAAGAGAAAGCAAGCTCTATGCAAATGATCAAAAGTTCTATTATGAGCAAACTGCAAATGTGACTTCATGATCAGATATGTAGTTGCCATGGTTGTGGTGGAAAAGCCCACTTCCCTCTAGAATCTTCTATTTTCTAAAATGTTTGGTGCTCTATACCTAGTTAGAAATTGTCATTTTGGAAAGAAAAAGAGTGCATGGCTGGTACATTAAAGATTTGCATAGAGAGTCAGTACCTAATAATTGAACTGGCTCAAGCTGTAGCAAGTAATTAATGCCTTTGCGGACATTAAAGATGAATTTATGCTGGTCTGAAAGATGATGAATTTGGACTCTGCACTAGATAAAAAGGCAGAAACTAGAGTTCCCTTCATTGTCACAAATAGATCTTTTTATTCAGTGTGTTCTTAATTCTAGCAAGAGCTGAAGGGGTTGCATGGAACCTTGTCATCTCCAGCCATTACATTCTTCTCCTGGCACATGGCAGAGCAGTGATGCTGGGAGATTTTCTGTGCCTTTCTCCCCTTCAGCTGGGATCCTACTCCACAAGACCTATTCAACAAGGAGAGATCCCTGTCCCAGGCCTTAGGGAGAGTCTAAGGTGTATGCACTTTATTAAAGTCCCATCCATGTGGAGAAGGAACAGGGAACATTTCTGTATCACTCTTCCTGTTCTCACGTCTACACCAGTGGTGGGGGGGAAGGTAAAAATAGAAGATGTTATTCCTCACATGAAAAGTCATTGCATACAGATTAGAGTAATTCTTTTGCAATATGTATTTTTATGTGGATATGATTCTGTGTTGCCCTGTTAATCATAATTACTTAGTGAGTAATGTTTGTGTCTCTGTACACTTGAATTACATTGACGTTCCTGTAATAGCATTCTTTGTGGCTTTGTTCTGACATTGTTAATAAGATGATCAAAGGAATTCAGCACTTGATAGAGGGAGAGGATTATTTCTTATTCAGTGATATATTTGTTAATCAATATTCATAGTGATTGAAATATTTAGAGCAAATGGATGATTACTTGTGATTATTGGAGAATAGCTTATAATTTATTTTACATGCTTTTTTCTTGAAATAGAAGAGAATAAGTGGACTCTTGAAATAAATATATAAAATGCTAAGGAGTATAGCATGCATTTTTTTGAGCATTGAGATTTTTTGGATTCAAGATAAACTTACAGTTTAGAAGTTCCCTTTATTTTGAGTTTTTCAAGGCAATATTTTAGTTAAAACTGTGGATGTAAAAATAGGAACGTTGGTCCTATAAGCAAGGTATTTTTAACTCAGCTGTTCTGTGCAGAACACATAAACTTATTTTTTAAAGCACTTCTGTGGGATACTGTTGTTGAGCATTTGAGACAGTTGGAATTCTATTTTTCATATCAAAGTGTTAACCTTTTATTGTAACCAAAAAGGAAATCAAAATATGGAATATATGGCTGCTTGAAAATGTCAGTCAAGACTAATTTCAGGTTAGTCTTAATTAATTAAAACAAGGTTTTTTAATCTCAGAAATCAGAAAGGTGAGAAAAGTTGAGATTTCGAATTTAGATGTAATGTCCAATGCATTTAGTACTTACCCTAATTCTAAAGCTTTTTGAAGGAGTTTGGTGATTCTTCCAAATCTTTGGGTAGCATTAATTACAAAGAGTCAGTATTAAATAGTAGAGAAAGCATTTTGACCTAGACTAAGTACGTTACCCATGTTTTGTTTTCCTCACCTGAAATGAAAGCACTGAGACAATTTCTCTGAGACATTTTTTAAGGCATTTATTATTCTTCAATATCTGCCCATTCTCTGTATTAGGTGAAATTTTGTATTATATTTTGTTTTAAATACTTAATGTAAAGACTAATTTTATTCCCATTAAATAGAATTATTTGTGGACAGTAGTTGACTAACTATCCATTGTTCACTTGAACAGTATCTAATAAATGAGAAAAGCCTTAAAAAAAACCAGCTTAGGAATAGATTTAAATAACATATTTAACTCTGCATCATAGAAATATAAATGGTTGTTTAAAAATGAATTCATATCATATATTGGATGCTACATATATTTTCAGCATGGCTACATAATGTGAGTGGTTTTGTATTAATGATGAAATATGACGTGAGCTAATGCTGTTCTTAAGCAGTTCTATATTTTTTATTCATAAATATCTTTTTTTAATCAGCTTGTGTACTGCTTTGTATATGTTGTATTCCTGTCTAATATCAATAAAACTTGGAGTCAAAATAGTCTTGACTGTTAAGCTCCAAAATAATTTGTTATTTTTTCTTATAATTTCCTAATAGTATGGCTCAGTCATTTGCTTCGGTTTAAGAAAGAAAGCAGAATACCTGAATTTACCCCACTAGCCTTGAAAAAGTGTAATAGTCTTTGCCTACTGTATGCAATTACAAGTGTTAAATATGTCAAACAAATTTTAAGATATGTAAAAGGAACACTTTATAATACAGGATATTGTATTTGGACTTAATTCATAAGCTACTGTCTGTGTACAAACTAGTCTGACATAGGTGCTAAATACTTTGGGGTGAACAAAACCACTCAGCATATCCCTTTAAATACAGATGCTAATACATCTGTTCAGTGCAAGAAGAAAAGAGTTGTTTCTGAAGTAAAATTAGACAATAGAGCCAATTTCATTTTTTATGCATGTGAATGTAGAGTGCTTGAGGTTATTAGTTGAAACTGAGTAACCTTTCCAGGCTTTCATCTCTTTCTTTTCAAATTTGAATATGAAAAGCATATTCAAGTCAGAGACCATCACTTTAATGACATTTGGCAGTCATTTGATTTATTAGATTTTAGAAAAAAAAATTCCTTTTAAATATTTCATCATTCTATGCTAATCCCAGTAATATTGCCAGCTGAAGCCATGTACCTGTATTAGTGGAGACAGAATGGTGTGGAATTTTTTCTGTCATCCTAGTAAAATTTCCATGAATCTACTGAATAATAAAACAACCTTATTGAAATATTCAGATTTGGGTTTTTAGTTAAAGTGTCTTAGGATACATAATAAAAGGAAATGTCTTTTGAAAGGAGGGGGTAAAATTACTTCATCAAATATTGAAAGGACTTGACAGCAATGGAAATTGTTCTATATGATGGATATTTTTACAATAGGATACACCTGCTTTTCAGTTTGATTAATCATATAATTTGCTTGGGGAAATGTAAGCTATCTCCATAATAAATTAGAGTATTGACTTGCAGTTTGAACACTGAATCTAGAAAGCCAGTCTTCTGCATCTGATTAATACTTCAAGTGATTTAAGTTTAAAATCAAAAATTGTCAAAATATTTACACATAGGGGAAATATTTTTAATAAAGATATGAGCTTGAAAGAAATGAAAGAAGTAAAAAGAAATTTTTTGACATTTCTGTACTCCAACATGTTGTGTTTACTCTTTGAAGAATGTTGTCTTTGAATGCTCACCTACATACTCCACTTTGGAAACCAGGGTGGCTTTTCTTTCTTCAAATTACCTAGGGGAGTACTTATGACTTTCTGTTGAGTCTGATATTCCACACTTTAATAGAGATACCTTATTACAATATATCTGTAAACAATACCATAGACCTTGCTGAATAGTGTGAGACAATTTTACAAGAAAAATGAAAATGTAATTTTACTTAAAAGAGAATAAGAAAAGGTCTGATGAAGAACAATTGTGTTTAATTTTGTGATTTTATTAATTTGAACTCTTAAAGGTATGCTTGATTTAACTAGTCAAGTTCAGTATGTGAAGGTGAATTCCATATAAATTCAATTGTACTTTACATGCCTAACAACTTTGTGACTTGGTGGATTTTGATTGAATAAAAGTCTGCAGTAGGCACTAACAATTCTTTTCCCTTTGAAAAACTTTGGTACCTAATATTACTGATACTGTTTCCAGCAGTTACAGGATCACATTGCTGTGTAGCTAAAAAATAATGGCAACTGAAATTAGTGTTTCAGATAGCAATAAAATGATAAAGATAATCTTAACCTAATCTTCTCCAGTAGACTATGACTATTGCAAAAATATTTTAAGCATCAAATGTTAATCAGTATCTGTTGCAACAATATTCTTAACTGCAAACAATGGGGTTTGGATTCTTACTGTGTCTATGTCAAGTCAGTCCATCAGTGTTAATTGTACAGACTACCCGATGGTTCACAGGTATGTTTGGTTTGTGTTAACACTTTGAGAAGCACAAAATAATCCTTTTTGTTTGTGTGTTGTTTTTAAATAGGAAGTTAAAAAATCTGGATTCAAATTACATCACTTAGTTTTACAAAGTCATGAATTACATCAGATGAAACAATACAGCAGCTGAGTGTGAATGCAGATGAAACAATTTCCCTGCAGAGGACACGCCACTGTCACTTCCAAACCCAACAGGTGCTCAGAGGAGTGACTGTAACTGTAGAACTGGTGAGTGGCACCTATCCCTGAGCAGCTGTGTTCCTTCCCTAAAATTGTCTTATGAAAATGCCTGCAACAAAGCCTATTTCCTATACATTTTACTTGCATTTATCTCTGTACTGTTGTATTTCTCATTCTTCCAACTCTTTTGGGAAATACTACTGATGGTTTTTAAGAACTGAAATCAGGATGCCATTATTAATTATAAACTAAAATACAAAAGTAGGCTTGTGTAAGAAGTTGAAACTGCAATACATTTAAATATGCTGGTAGTGCATACATTTTAAAATTAGACTTTATATAACTAATTTTTTTTTTTTTTCGAAAGAGTACAATGAATTAATTTTTCTACTGATACATGATACAGCAAAAGGAAAAACATTTTATCTGACCAGGTACAACTGAAATACATTTAGAGAAAATATGTCATGGACTTGATCATCACTTGTGAATACTCAGTGTACGTTTAATAAGAATTTTTTTTTAAAGGGAAATTACTCAACTGTATTTAATACTACTAAATTGCTATTTACTTCAGAATATTGAATCCTGCATGTTGCATATGCTAGACTCTAACAAATGAACATCTGAAACCAGTCAGTCTCAATCCACCATTATGACTCCAAGGTCATTGATCTTTGAAAGGCCTTGGGAAGGAAAAAGAAACCCACCAAGAAAACAGTAGTTCTGTGAAGTTCTGAATTCACTGTGGCTTCCTTCCATTCAGACAAATGGGATTTCTGGCATCATATGCTAAGTAAGACATTGCATAAAGGAGACCTCTTTTTATGAGCTGGACAATTTCGTCTTGTTAACTTCTGTAGGCACTTCTCCAGATGTTCTACTTAGGCAGATGTAAATGGAATGTCTGTTTTAAAACCTGTTGAAATAATACCATAACCCAAAAAAAGCTTCTTAAGGCTTTTCATTTTTTTTACTTTTTGAATTCTCATTGCTTTGAATATAAGAAACATTCAGAAGGTATAAAAGTCTTACACAATATTCTGATTCTTGGGTATTGTGCTGGTTATGGTCTAAGCATAGTTGTATTTTAGGTATTTACTCTGCAAAATTTAACTAAAAATGCAGGAAATATATGATGAATACAGAATAAAATTTCAGAGTTTTAAGGTAATTATGAAACTTTAATACATTTCAAGCTGTGATATTTGAAAATAGCATCATACTTTGGAAAGACTGTGATTCATAAAGGTTTCCAGTGTAGTAGTGCTGTATTTTATTATTTCTGTTAATCATAACTTGGCTGTGCAACTTTGATTTTTCTATTTACTGCTTGGGTATGGATTATAAAATTGTTTGAACGTCAAAATATCCCAACAAATTAATATTAAAAGGTGGGTTTTGGTCTTAATTGTTTCAGGACTGTATTGTGCAAATAACAATGTGGTTGTTATTTGTAGAGGTTTGCTTAGATAATTGGGTGTCTAATTTCTACTCAAGATTAGCTTTGCATATAGGGGGAAAAACCTAATGAGTCTGCTTTTTGATAATACCAGTTGAGAAGCCAGTAAGATAATAGTAATGAAATCTGCATGTGTGTTTACTATAGCTTTGCTGCATCTCTTATTCACGTCTAATTAGATTTGAGTATGCTGAATATTTGAGGTTAATTGAATATTTTCTTTAATAAAAATGAGATTTGCATGGGTAGAAAGAAATTTACTTTGAGCTTAGAAGGAAACTAATAGTCTTTTAGACTTTTGCATGGAGAAAATCAGAGTAAGTCCATAAGTAATCTAAAAAAATCACTAATTCTTATAATAAATAAAGCATTTCATATTATCTATAACTGGAACAGATTGACTGTTTTAAAAACATCTTAACTGTTACAGAAGGTTTCATGAGAGTCATTGCTTTAAAAACATTTGAAGTTTTTCCCATACCTTTTGCACATACTTCACTGTCATTGTTTGGCATGTGAGATAGAGAAAATTAACAGAACCTTGTTGAAAAACAATATAGTAGAGTTCAGTAATCTAGACATACAAGATCCCATGAATTTCCATTTTCACAGATGGTTCAAGCATGTAACTTGGCATTAATTGGGTTTTTTCAATTATGACTCTTTCACTGAGAATGGTTAGAAGACCATTTTCTTTCTTTCAGAGTCTTGGAATAGAAACTTGGATGGGGGAGTTTAGACAGGAAGTTTAGGCAGTTTAGGATCATGGTACAAACCTCTTGATTGCCCATGACATTGTGTGGTACCTCCTGATGACCATAGTGACTGAGAGGAGCTGTTGTGTTTGGTACCACTGAAAAGAGTTATTAGAATATCGAAGAATGCCTTCAAACACTACAGGCCCATACATTCAAAGAACAGTGAAACTTGCCAAATTATACAGTGGTTCTAGAGAATGCACAGCAGAAATAGAAGAAAGACTTAGGAAACCTGGCAAAGGTTTTATATGGAATTTAATTGGGAAGCAAAAACTTTTCTCTCTTAGAAATGTGACTATTTGAACAACTTGAAGTACAAGTTGGAAGTAGAGAGGAGAGGTGTGGGAAAGATGGGATGTACTTTTTATTAAAAATAAACTTCTGAAGATCCCTGTCCTAAAACTGGATTCCTCAAATGTTAAGGCTTTGCACCAGGAAACATTGTTATAATTCTGTGTGTTTATTCCTTTTCTACAATAAGCTCAAGATTGTGGAGCATTTTTTTCTTCATTTGATGAAAATCTGCTTCATCATGTAGTTGTGTTAGAATGTGAGCTATGAAAAAACTGAAGTATAGCAGAACAGCAATATTCCGAATTGCAGAGATTTCTAACAATGTAGTTGTGTTAGAATGTGAGCTATGAAAAAACTGAAGTATAGCAGAACAGCAATATTCCGAATTGCAGAGATTTCTAACAATGTAGTTGTGTTAGAATGTGAGCTATGAAAAAACTGAAGTATAGCAGAACAGCAATATTCCGAATTGCAGAGATTTCTAACAATGTAGTTGTGTTAGAATGTGAGCTATGAAAAAACTGAAGTATAGCAGAACAGCAATATTCCGAATTGCAGAGATTTCTAACAAGGTTCCATGGTCATTGTAATCTTAAGATTTTAGTGCTTCTTTAGGACTAATTTTAAAATTATAATTTTAGAGGCAAACTGTCACAAGTTAATTTTGAATTATTTTTGCAATTAATTGAATAGAAATATGAGATGTTCCATACCTTGCAGCAATGTTAATGCTTCTAAGTTCAGGCAATACTAAGGGGTGCTATGAAAACATGTTATTCATCAGGGTCTAAAAATATATTTTCACTCTGGTTAATCATTTTCCCCAGACTTGAATGAGGTTCTTGTGCCGAATGTATTACTTACTAGTCTGCATTTTTCCATTGAGTGAAGTGAATTTGAACTCTTCAGGTTTGTTAATAATTTGCATTTAAAATTGTTTTAGATACAGTATTAGTAAACTTAGGAAATTCCATTTGGGAGGCTTATGGGAAAGGGAAGGATCTGTTGATGTGGCATTTCCTTTGAAGTTCTCTGGCTGTCCATGTGTCTCCCTGCTGCCTCCCCATCACTTCCTGTGGTGGCCTTAGGGGCACTTGGCCATGAGAGTAGCACATGTGGAAAGTCATCCACATGTCCAAAAGGACAGCAGATGACACTAACAGCTTCTCAAAACCTAAGAAAGTAAGAAATTGTGAGTGGAAACTAAGGATTCAAAGACAGAAAGCCAGTGCTTTGTTTTCTGTTAGTAGAGAAGAAGGTGGCAAATTGCAGATTCCTTTGAATGACTTAGCAACTCAGCCACTGGACTGGCTGTTTGTGCTAGGAGCCCATACCTAACAGCACTACTGCTGCCCATGTACGAGCTGGGGAACAGCTTTGGGCAAAACTGAAAAATTAATAGCTCTGGGAAATGGGCTTCCTGGGACTAGAAGAGATGTGTCCTTCAGTAAATCCCTCTGCAAGGAATTTAGGCCTTCTTATGCCCTCATACTGCTGTATTCCAATACTCTCTCTCCATAGCAGAGTTGATACTTTCTGTTTATACAAATAAGTTTATTTTGGGTAGCAAAAGACAGTATGAGAAATGTTAAAGATTTCTGTCTGCACAGAGGAAGAGGAAACCTTACTGTGAGGTGGAGAGTCAAAAAGAATTGTTGTGAGTTCAGTGGCAGAGTAACTAGAACAAAAGTGAATATTAAAAATGTTGGAGTTTAATGACAGACTAATTTCTAGTTCCACCTTCTCCTCTTAAAAACAAATAAAAACTCTTCTGAGGAGCTATGTTTGATTCTTAGGGGGCTATATTCCTTTAGTCCTTTATTTCCTAAAAGCAAAACCTTTCAGTTTCATTTCTTTATTTAATTTTTTAAAAATTCCTGTAACACCTTTTCAGTCTTTATAATCTTTCACAGTAGTTTGCTGATATTTGCAGACTGATACCATTTGCAGGCAAGCATCTACTTTCTCTAATACAAGATGCCCAAACACTTCTTAAAGAATTTCTTAGCATCCTGCTTCTCACTCTTCTAGTATGTTTTCCAAACCAAGTCTAACTTTCACTCTAGGTCATATTAATAGTACAAAAATTAAAAGCTGGTCCTTGTGTTTGTATTTTAAATTAAAACAATGAAAAGCTTTCAGAGCACTCACTCACACTCCCCAGGCTGTGGATTTTCTCCAGTCCATTGGTCTAGAGGTTTCTCTTATTGAAATATTGTGGCAGGAAAGGAGGATTAAATTACTGAGGCTGTCAAAAAGGACAAGCACTCTGCCATACATTATCATTATCACTGGCTTCCTCAGTGGAAGAAAATGCAGTAAATCACTTCAAATACAAAGCAATAAAGACCACTGGCTTTTAAAATCATGAGTGCTATTGCCATTAACAGAAAGTGACAGCTATGTGGCATGCTTAGATGCTGCTTGTATCTTTTTTGACAGTGTGCACATAAACCTGCCAGTGACACACCATTAGATCACATGACCTTTCAAATTCGATTCTAGCATTGTTGCTTTTCCTTAGAAAAAAAGAAAGAAATGTTTATTTTTCTTTGTTCTTTTCCTCATGCTCTTCTTAAAGGTGAAAAACAGTTGATAGTAATAGTAATTCTGATTTGATTTACAGTGATAAATGTGGTTAAGGCAGATAATTGTGGTTTCACACAGAAAGAGGTCTCAGGTCTGTGCTAAAACCAGATCTTCACATTGGCAGGTACATGTTTGTGCTGGAAAACTCTGTTATAGGCCTTAGTAAATAAAGCTTGTGATTCACCTTGTGGTTTGTCTTTTTTGAGGAGGTTGGACTGAGGAGTTGATACCTAACTAACTAGAAAAAACTTTGCTTCATCTAGGAATGATAACTGCATTCTGATGGGACAATTGCTCATATTTCTTTCCAGTGTAGATTCGTGTGATATGGAATACTGCAGCCTCACCTAATGCTGGTTTAGTGCTGTGGTTTGGGGTTTGGTTTGGGAGTTTGGTTGGTTGGCTGCTTTGTTTTTTAACAAATTTGTTCTGCAAACAATTTTGAAGAGAGAATCTGTTACCAGTATTCTATCACTAATGGAACATATCTGCCCAGTGTAGTGTACTACATTTGTCGCTTTCTGAATTCAGAATACTACTAAGAGTCCAAGAGCTGTGGAAAGTGTTCCTTGGCCCTGGAATTTCCAGAAATAAATAGGTAGGTAGATAGATAGATAGATACCAGAAATAAATAGGTAGGTAGGTAGGTAGGTAGGTAGGTAGGTAGGTAGGTAGGTAGGTAGATAGATAGATAGATAGATAGATAGATAGATAGATAGATAGATAGATAGATAGACAGACAGACAGGCAGCTATTATGTGAATACATATGAGAAAGAATATAAATTATTCTTGTCCAATTTAATAATAATAATAAATTTGTTCTTATCCAATTTTTCTGATTGTGATAGTATGTACATTACTTATACAGAATGAATGACATTATTTGATTACATTTTCTCTTGAAAGTCAATCATTAAAATGGAATAATCAGTAATTCAAAGATTCATTTGATTTGAGGAAGAATAGGAAACCTGCTGATTGTACTTGACATGTTGGAGTTACTTGTAAATCTGTTAAACATGTATTTATTCACAAATCACTGATTCACTCCACAGTAAGGAGGAGTGATCGCTCTTCATTTCATTTCTAGATCTGAGTTTCATGTCTTGGCTAGAAAACAGGTTTAGCTGGAATGGAGCAGGGAACACTATGAAATGATTACTTGTTGGGATGAAAATATCATACCAAAACAATTCTTAGGTTTGGAGTTTAAAAAAAAAGTCTGAAAAATACTTCACTTAATAAGCAAGCAGATGACTAATTTTATCATATAGAATAGGAAAGTGGATAATGTTCTACTAAAATTTGACAATACTGAGGATAAAATACTCTTTTTTTTTTTTTTTTCCCCCAAGGGATAAATTAAGCAAAGGAAAATAGCTAGTCGGTGTGCTGCTATTTCTCCTCTAAATTCTTGGATATTTTTAATAATTATTTTACAAGCCTAAGGTGAAAGTCAGGTAAGATTACAGCAGTGAGCTTTTTCTCTGAGCTTTTTCACATCTTCTACGTGTTGCTACGGTGGTACTGTCTCTGTGTTTGTAGGTGGATTGTTCTCTGCAGTCATTGATGTGTCTGGCTTGGCTCATGGTGAAATTTCAGTTCTGCATTGACTAAATAGGAAGGCAGAAGTTCATCAGTAGTCCAGCCCCCCACTTGATCCTAGCAAGAGGACCACCAAGAAAGAAAATTTATGGAAAGATTGTGCCATACACCGAAAGTTTCCAACTCTGTGCATTTTAAACCTGGCCTAGTTATATCTTCAACACGTGTTTTCTATCACAAGCCTTACAAACTAGTATCAGAGCTTTTTCAGCTGAAACAGGAACTGAACTAAACTAATGCTTTAAAGCTCAGGAAACCAAATTATCAAGGATATAAATATCATTGAAAATTGCCTGCAGATGGTTTAGCCTGACACATTATTGGTGTTTGTGCTAGGCCAAATTATAGCAGCATAGGCAGTGTATTATGTCTATTAAGTAGTGTATTAATTTATTTTTTTCCTGTCTCAATGAATGTTGCTGGAAAGGATACTCATAATGATTGGATCCATATTAGAACATAAATGAATGGATAAATCACATGCTATTTTTGTCTTCTAAAAGAAGAATCATTTTAATGAATAGCTCTTTAAAAAGATGTACTTTTATAATACGTAAAATTATCACTAAGCCAAAGTTGCAACTATAGGCTGATTCTGTAGTTGAAACTGAACCAATCTGACCTTGAAAATAATGCATTTTGCAGCTTTATACCCTTTTGGTTTATGCTTACAAACAAATAAATGTTAGTTGGCGTGGAATTTATGTGGAAACTACATATTTTTTAGAGTCCTATTTAGGTTGGAGAAGAACTTTTCAGGTCATCGAGTTCAACTGTTAACCCAGCAATGCACTTTTAAATATCTCCAGGGATAGTGACTCCACCATTTCCCTGAGCAGCCTGTTCCAGGACTTGACAACTCTTTCAGTGAATATTTTTTTTTAAATATCCAGTCTAAAATTTGTTTGGAGTGGAATTCACTGTTCATGAATATAAGATTTCAAAATGATGATTGTTCTTTCCTTTCAATTTCATTTATTGATATGGAATAATTTTAGAAGTTTATTGGAAGTGTTGATTTTGGTTCCACATTTGAATTAAAGGCTTTAGTTGCAGAAAATGCAAAAATAATCTGTATCAAAAAAGTAAAGAAAAATATGCTGTTAAATAGAATTATATAAAATGTAAAATACATAAGCATGAGGTCGTAGGAGACTAGGAAGACTGTTTGAAATCCTTTTTAGGTTACTAATTGTTGTAAACCACAAAGATGGTTCTTTTCTTTATGTTTTCAGACAGTCATTGTCTCTGTCATTAATATGGAGATTTTGTCCGAATATTTGCTTTTATTATACCTGTATTGTGTGACATGGGTAGCCTTTTTGTTTTGTTTCTTCTTCTGTATAATGGGTATTCAAATTCCTTATTAATTTTAGGAAGATATACTTGCTAATATTTGTAAAACTTTGGAATAAAAAATGGACACAGAATTTTTATTTCAGCATCTGAACCCTCATCATTATCTACTTACATGTTCAAGTCTCAAAATCAATTAATAAGACACATTTCTGGCCATGCATTTAAGTTTTGTAACTGTATCATAGTTTGTTTTTTTTTCTTCCACTGCTGCCTTTCAGCATTTTAAGAGTGTAGAAATTTCAGTCATGTAGTGAACCTTCCCTGATTCCTCATGCCAGACTGTAGCTGAAGTGCTGAGACCTGGAGGTAGAGTCTGTGCTCTCCTGACAAGTGTCAGGAGAGACATATGTGAAGAATGGAGGAATCCATTCTTCTAACAGTCACCCTGCTGTGATAACAAGAGTGAACAGCTTTATGCAAGAGGTTTCCAGGCTGATCCTGACAGGTGCATCATTTCTTGGTGGGAAATGATTGTTATTCCAAGGAACAGACTATATGAAGTCATTGTTCCCCAAAGCAACAAAATCTGTGCCTCCATGTTATAGAATAGAGTATGCAAACAGTGTAAGCTTCACATTAATATGCTGAATTCATGCACAAAGTTTTCTACTTGCTGCTTATAAACTCTGATCTCTGGAATACAACAAAATTGGATTAAATTTGCCTATATAAGAGCTTCTGTCCAGTTGCTCTAAATTACCTGCTGATGATAATGCCTTTAAATGTTGTTCTAAAAACAAAAATAAATAATCATTAAGGCTCTCAAGTAAAACATGCTTTAAGCTTAAAGCACTTACTGTTTTTTCACTTTTCTTTTGACAAACAAGTTTCATTTAGTTCTCTATTCTTTCCTGCACTGCCTAGCAATTATCTTCTCACATGGTGCTTTTCAACAAGATGTAAAAATTTCTTCCTATTCAGTAAGTTTGGAATTCCTGCAAGAAAGTGTGTACTTATACCTGGTATTACAGAAAAGAGATGTGGAAATCAGCTAGAGAGAAAGTCTGGGATCCCAGAGAGAAGTATAGGAGAGTAACACTATCCATAGCTTTATTAATGTATTCATATTTTGTGTAAGAAATCCTTTCCTGTAGCCTTGGATGTAACATAACTTGATGCTAACCCATTTGAAATTATGCCTATTGTAACATTTTTAGGTTGTAAAGCTCACAAACATTCACAGTTTGACCAATGTTGCCAAGACATACCAAATGTTAGCTCTAAATTCCTGTCATTTTGTCAGTGTCGGTGTTTTTGGCCCCAGCACAAGCCACTAACTCAAGCCAGCTCCAACACAATACTGGAATTGTGTGTTTGAAAGGAATGCCATACTTGGAGGCAATGGGTGTAATTTAAGTTCACAGAAGAAAAGCCTATATTTTTTGTAGTTGTTTGTATAACTAAATAAACAAGAATTGTACCATGGGGTGGTGGGAGGGGAACAAAAATGAAACATTTCTGTAAGCCTGTGGATCTATGGCTACAACTTCTCTGTCCTCCTAGTACAGCTAAATAATATTAAAGAACAAGGGAAGATTTAAAAGAGTGGGTCTTGGACTATTCTTGTCATGGAAAATGTTGAATTTAATTAATAAATAGGTCTTGTTTATGTAGCAGAAGAATAAAAACCAGAATTCAGTTCTGCCTTTTTTCCATTTTTTATGTTGATTTTAAATCCCTTTTGAATGCAATTTTTTTTTGTTTACCCTAAAATTTACAGTGCTCAGTGATACCCCAGAAGATGAGCAGAACTTGAATGTGAAGATACTGATTTTGCTGAATCCGTTTGAAAAAGTTATTCCAGAAGCAAAGAAATACTATTGAACAAGACATTGGTGGTGAGTTTTAGAGACCACTTTCTTGTAAACTTCTGTGGCTTAAAAATGATTTGTTGAATTTCTTCTTTTCTCGGCAAGATTTACTGTGAAAGTAATTGTTTGACATAGTGTCAAGAAGAAATTCCTTCATATTAACTGAAGGCTTCCACATTTGTTTGCAAAAGTCTGCAGAAACTATTACTGTCATTCCTTAAGATATGTTTAAAACAAACCAAAACCAAACAGCATCCCCAGCTCATAGTAATTAGCTTATAAAATTTAAGAACTTTAAGGACATGTCTGTTTCCTGTAATTCTCTATTTTGTACAACATACTTCATTGTAATAGGACTATAAATATATATCTATATATATATTTATTAAAATTTATGTCAGTAATTCTGTATTGCTGATGTCTGTATCTTGTTTGAAGTTACAGTATAACCCCCAGGGTAATGCTGGCTTTTGTGTCCTCCATACCAAACTGTATCTGGGACAGTGTGAGTGTAATACTGGGGGGTTGGTTAGGGGTCAGTTTAGCCTGAGCACCCCTCTGAAAAATCCTGTGACCAGCCCTTCCCAAAGCCAGGTGAGCTGAGTAGGAGCTGTGGAATCTTCCTTTTCCTGGGCTGTTGGAGAGTGTTTTTATAGTTCTCATAGGAAGACTCAAGAAGGTTACTCAGTCCTCTCTCAGACACTGAAGGAAAATATTCCCCTTGCTTGAAGTTTCCTGTTGCCTGTGGTAGCAGGGTCAAGGTTACCAATGGTGCATTTTTTTCCTCCCTCTTCATTTCAATCTTCTTTCCTGTTGTGGTGAAGCTCAAGGAAGGAGCTGAGAGTATCTTTCTGATAAAGCAGTCCTTCTGTGGGTGCACGAAGCAGCTCCAAGCCTGGACACAGTGCACACATGGTAGCCTTTGCAGAGCAGGAATTCCAGCTAATGTACTACTGTAATGCCAGCCCAGTGTGACTTTGCTACTTCTATTGTTGGGGGTAATTACTCACCTATGGGGAGCTAAGTATTGAGAGAAAGAAATAGGCTTTCTTGCCATTTTCATTATCATGCATGATTTGCATCCATGCAGTAGCCAAAATACTCAAAGTATAAATACCCAAAGTTCAAGGAATATGATAAGGAAAATGAAAAGTATCAAATCTCCACACCCTGGAAAAATAATACATGGATTTGATGCACTTCTTAATGTGGCTGAACACTTCAGCTTTTCTGCACCAATAACTTTTCTCCAAGTAGTTGTAAAAAAAGCACATCTTCTCTATAAAGGTATTTTGTAGTCTCTTCACTGGAAGATTGTTTTTGTTCTGTATTTTAAGGCCATAATTCCTATTTGATAGGATTTATTAGTGATGTAAATATAATTTTTTTACCATCTCAAAAAACTCTTAAAAATCCTAATCATCTGAGAGAATTATTATGACAGGAAGGACTGGTTTTTGTTACTATGTATTGTTCTGTCAAAAGCTAATCATTATTATTATGTAATGAGAGCTACTTCAATATTGAGGAGTGTTTCTTCCCCTAATCATGAGACATTTGAACTAATTTTTACTTTATGTGCATTATATCTATTAAAGTGATAGTAATAGCTAAAAATACTTTTATACTTATCGACACTTCTGTCCTTCCCTGCAGATGCTATGCAGTTATGTTTTTCTGTTGAATCCATAACATGTAGCACTGCATATTTTCTGAAAATTTAGAAATTTCAGAGAATTAAAATGAATTTTGCTTTAATATATGTCAGATCATGACAGAAGAGCATGTTACTGTATTTTCTTGGACAAATTTATTGGAAAAGGATCTGTTGTCAAGATCTGGACATCAACTTCAATTAAATGTAATGGCATGATAAATAGAATTCCTGAGTAATATGTTCATTTTCTCTGAGATGGATATTGTTTTGAGGGAAAAAGAATAAACTTAGACACAGAAAACTTAATAGGATGCTAGTACATGAAGATGTAGTCATTCTCAGATACCCTGAGCTTCATTCACTCTAGTTGAGGACTGCAAGCATGGATCTTTTTCATATCTTGTTCCTTTCATTCCTGCTTGTGTGGAAGTAGAATTTGAAGCAACTGAGTGCCTGAATAAGCAAGGGGATGGGTAGGAAAGAGACTTTATCATCAAGACGTCTAACAATAAGTCTCAGAGATAATATGACAATATGAAAACTGATAAAACAGAGTTGATGTTCTGATATCATTAATTATAGTTATCCTGCTGTTCTTACTGTAAAAACAATACTGTCCTCTGAAGTCTGCTCTGAAGTTGACAGCTCATTGAGTGATTTGCTCAAGAATATACAAAATGCTTTGGATCTCTAAGAACAGCATCCAATCTGTCCTATAATAGGTCTTTCAACAGGGTAAGTGATGGAAGGTTTATCCTGTGTTTTCCCTTCTCTAAACCTCTTCTGAGCTATCCCAGCAGCCTAGAAGTTGCAACAGGAAGCATCATTGCATGTCCTAGAGTACTTATCCTAATGATTAAAAACATAACCTTGCTATTTGTCAGCTGTGTAATTTGCTTTGAAAAGATATGCTGTCAAGATTATTTGTTTTTATTCAAATTCCTTCTAGAGTCATGTTAGGCAGCCTCATTGCTTTTTGTGCAGGACTGGGAAAGAACCTCATTTTTGACTTAGCAGCATGTTTTAATCACAGCAGCAGAGATTCTGGCCCTCTGGGCTTGCTTAGATATTGTGAAAGAGTGCAATTTTAAATCATGTGAGCTAATTTCTGTAACATAGAAATTTTAAATACTACTTTAAAACCCACATACACAAAGATGAAGGTAGTTTAGTCTAGGGGAATTATCATCTTTGCTCATATTTCACTATTTTACAACACACAGAAGCTTGGAATTTAAATAATTTTGCATTGCAGAAACTGGAAAGAACAACTTGCTATTTAAATACTAATAATTGTCCAGGCTGACTTGGACCCATCATACACACAGTATAGAAAATGAATTAATTAGTATATTTTTTACTTTTTTTAAAATGATTTCTGACTGTGTATATATGTTTTCAATAGAGCTTGGAATACCTTTATTTACACATTGTGAAAAATTATTAATTTATGTAGGCAATTATTATACAAATAATTTTCTTTATTTCAGAGTTAATTCCTGCCCTGATACTTTCATTGATGTACATTCTAGTTGTTAGAGTGCTCAGTTTCCAATAGGCTGAGTACCTGAAAAGTAAGCTTTCTTTATTATCTATTTACCTCTCCCCCTTTTTTTTTTTAACATATACTAGAAGCCTTTTAATCTGTCCAAATGCTAAGGAAGATGATCAGAACAAAAGTGAAACCTTAAATGAAATTGCTAATGCTGTTTTGTAATGTTTCCTTTCTAGTTTTTGATTCACAAGATGACAGTGCAGTAATTGGAAGGCTCAAAGGAGCAGTGGAAGCCCTCCATGCGCTGCCCTCAGTCGAGAGGGGAATGCAAAGATGACTACGAGGCATGAAAGGAAGTTTGCCTACAGAAGAGCCTTCTCCCAGTGTAAATACATGCTTGATAGTGCATCAAAGATGAGATCTTTGTAATTCCTACAGTATATTTAATGTATAATTTATATGAAAAGGACGCTTGATTTGCAGTTGTAAAGTTTTGTATACTTTTCAGTCTGTTTGTTTTTCTATTTCCCCCCTAAGGCTAAGAATATCTCCACAATGGACAACGTCTTGTAAATAATTAATACCTACATGATTGAACGATGTGCTTTATTTGAATTTTTAAGATTTTTTCCTACATAAAACAGTAATAAAAATGCAAGTCAAAATTTTAATTTTTAATAAAAAAACCATAAGCCTTAGAAAACTGATTAAAAATACTTTTATGTTATCCCTAATCACCCCGTTAAATGGAATGCCTGTGATTAGCCTCATTAAGAATTTTATACTGTGAAGATTTTATTAAAAGCAATATATGAAAATTACTTGGATTAATGTGTTAATCTGCCTCTTTAAAATGCTAATATCCATTTTATGCACATTAAATCTCAGTATGTGTTTTCTTTGATGCATGCAGTTCCTATCAATTAAATATAAAAAATTAGGCTAGTTGCAGGACTTATTAAATTACTGCACCCTTTTTTTAACTAACTTTTACCCTTCTACTAACATTATAATCAGCTGTTTATGGTTACCATAATTTGAAGTAGGGGGAGGGCAGGCACAATCATTTTCTGTACAGTAGATGATTTACTTGCAGCCAACATCTGTCAAAGCACAAAAAGAAGCCATAGAGTATCAGATTTTGCTTCACCTACTTTGGGCTTTAGGGATGGGCAACTGTTTTCATTTGGGTTTTGTCACTTTTAGAACTTACATCAAACATATACAATAAATTGTTGTATCTGAATAACTGCTGTCTAGTGTGGAAAGTTAATTTTACAGCTTTTAACCAATCTCAGTGAAGGGTTTAATTGATATTTTTAATGGAGCTGTGAATCAATGCTGCGAAAGGATTGTCTCTTGAGAACGAGGATATAATACATTTCATTTTTTAATTTACTTTTTTATTTGTCATTTTCTTCAAAGGATTTTATAGACTGTGGATTTCCACTGTTTGCAAACAGGCTATGTTTCTTCATAAGCATATGTAAAGTATTCAGAGAGATAAGTAATTTATTAAAATCTACCTAATTTGCCGTGATATATTAAATCTCTGCTTCAGTGATCACAGACCATTTCATTTAGAGAATTAGGCATTCCCTCTTTGTGTGATTAAAGCTCTGGAAAATGAGTTCTTTGCTCCTATTTGTGAACATTCAAAGCCTGCTAATGGCAAGAAGATGGAATAGATTATGAGACAATTCATTACAGTTCAACAGAAAAAAACCCTGCTATAATGCAGAAATGCAAGTATGAATATCTGCATATAGTTTGAACCATCTGTGCTCTAATGGCTTCAGTAATGGCTCTTCGTCTTCAGTAGGCTTTGAAATCACATCCATACAATATTAATTTGTTGATGTACATTATGAGGCCAATGGAATGAATATATTCTGACCACAGAAATCTCTGAATTCCAGCATGGTCTGCTGGTTGACTCCATTTTAGGACTTACCATCTTCAGTAGGGCTTCTCATCCAGACTTTGCCAATCCTCACAGCGTTTCATTCCTCTGGAACTTTAGGAGACCACAGACAGCTGCATTCCTAAACCCCTCCATTCTTCAGTTAATGGCCATATGTTTGTTGTCATTTGGGCTGGCACTTAGTTCATCATTTTGGCCACTATTTCTAGCTTTTTTTGGCTCTGTGCATCCATATTGTCAATAAGACTGTTATTATACATTACAATAATTTGAAACAGCCAGATTCAACACTGAGATTAACTGAGTGGCTTTTTAGAAATTTAGTTGTGGTATTCTGTCAGGAGGTTCTTATTATTCTTCTAATACTTTGCAAACCAAACTAAATATCCTGCACATAAACAAAGAAGCGAGTTGTATTGAGTTTTTGTGTGTGACTGTTTACTGACTTGTAGGAGAACTATGTTAACTGGTGCTTGTTTTCTTCTGAAATAAACCATGTGGTAAAATTAGAAAATCAGTGATGTTCATCTCACTTAAACATTTACAGTAACACCCTTAACACTTAATCTTCGCCATCTGAAGTTGGAAACTTAGAAACCAAGAGTTCAAATATTCATTAAACACAGATCTCTTCAGTAAGTTACTGCAAAATATTCCAGTTGACATTTGGTTACATTGTGTTAACTGCTCTCAGTGACTCCAACATTAACATGTTTAATTTGCCTCAGGTTCCTAGACATATTTAAGGCTCACTATTACTCAGTTTCAAATTTTAAGAAAATAATCCTGATTTCAATTCATGTTTATTGCTGAAACAGATATAATATTCAGCAAGGATTTTCCCAACAGATGGATTGTGTTATCTTATGCAACATAAACATATGATCATACCAGAAAGTTTTGTTCTTGCATTAAGTAGTCTGTATTTCCAAAATGCTCTTAAATCTTAATTCTAAATGCTACATTGTGCAGGGAAAATGAAAGATGTAACCTAGTACTATTTTGTCTAGATTTTAGCAATGAATAGCTTGAAGAAAACATCCATCTATGTAATCTCTAGGCTAAGGTACAAAGGAGCCATATTAACGCTGGGTACTACCATGCTTTAAAATGTTACTCAATAACATTCATTTTTGTTGAATAGATGAATTTTTACTTTGGCATAACTTGGTCACCACAGTGGTTCTGCATAAGATGAAATGACAGTGTCAAATGATCAGTTTTGTTATTCTATCTTTTCCCATTTATTGTTACAGCTTATAGCTTTATTATGATATCTTCTGGTGTGATATGATAACTGCTGGTCTCCAGGTTCCCAGGAATGTTGATCAAGATGGAATTTTTTTTAGCTCAAATAAACTTTATCTGTTTTAAATGTTGCTTTTAACCTTTTATAACCTTAACTTAGGAACAGAAGTTGTAAGAGTAAATACATCATGAACCACATAACAGCTCTGTGAAGTCAATCAGTCTTGCTGTAGAGTAAGTAAAAGCTTATCTCATTATATAAGAGTAGATATAACATGACAAAATTTATTACTTGTTTTGTATATCAATATTAAAGTTAATAGTAATATTATTTTAAAATGCTTTTTATTATTTCAAGGCATAGTAAGACATTATCATAGTTCAAGAAGTCTCCAAACATATCCAGACTAAACATTAGTTGCTAAATTTAATTTTTTTTGTTTTGTGTTGGAACTCAGAAATTATTAAAATACAGGTTTAAAAGTGTGCTACAAGCCATATTTCATATTTCAGAGCCAGAGAACTATTACATGTTTTAATTACAGACGGGTCCTTCTGCAGATAATAACAGTAACTTATCCATCAGTTTTTTGAGATATTGCAAAAGATAATAAATATTTTTATACGACTTCACTCACATTACTGTTTCTGTTACAGCTCTTAGCAATTGGACTAGATCCTGCAACTGGTACTGGAAGAAATTGTATGAAATTGATTGCAGAATATGAGTTCAGGTTAGTACCTTAGTATGCACATGATAAAAGTTTGGTTATGGCAGAGTAAGCCCCATGTGTACTGCATTTTGCTTTTTTGTTCTTTTTGGTATTTATGACAAATTTTAATTATTTTTCCATCTTTTATAATGGGACGAGGCAACTTCTGAGGAGCTTGAATCCTGCATCTGTGTGTTTTAGAAGCATTTTAAATTTTTTTTTTACATATTTTTAAGGTCCTTGCTGAATCACACTTCAAGCTTTCAGCATCTGGTAGCATCAAAGTCTTAACTCCTAGCAAAACTTAATCTCCAAAAAGAGCTGCTTGTAAATGTAAGGTAAATGATCAGGTACCAGCTAGGATGTTTTGTCTGTGGAAATAAGCCATCAAACAGAAATGGATCTCAATAGTAGTAGTTCTGTGACAATACTGTGTCAGGATAGGATCATCCAGGCTAAGGGGACCTCAGGTAGTCTCTAGTCCAGCCTCTGCAGGGTTGGGGGCATCCAGTCTGGCCTCAGGGAGCAGTTGCTGTCTGTGTGCCCTTTCCAGAGCTGGTTTCCAGGCCAGACTGGATACAGCCCTGGGCAATGGGGTCTAACATCAACAACTGACCATTGCTGGTGCCAAAATATGTCTTAATTCAGTAGTCCAATATCTACAGCTGTGCAAGACAGGTCTTGAGCATGATCTAGCAATGATTTGTTTGTGGATTTGGAAAATAATCTATTTCTTAGTTAGACAAAATGTCATTCTTGTTGGATGCAAAATTATTTCCTATAATTTATTTTTTATTTCCTATAACATATTCAAGCAGCAAGAATTGAAGTGTCCTTGAAAAACTATTGGAAAAAATAGCATCCTTCTATTACTACAAAAAAAAACCCCACAAACAAACAAACAAAAAAAAAACTCCACAAAAACAATAAAGTGGAGTTTCTTTTTCTTGCAGAACTGTTATCAACCAGTGATTATTTTGATTACCTACTCGCAAGTATAAATAGCTACAGTAGCTGATAGTCTTTGACTTCAATGATAATGAAAACCAGAAGGTGTTCTACCATATACAGGGCAATTCTCCCAGAAAAATGAAAAAAGGAGACACTAATCAGCATCTGATTCCAAACACAAAGTACACAAACAATAAAGAGAACACAGCAAACTTAAGAAAACATCAGAAAATCTTTACAGAAAATCTACATTTTGAAAATATTCCTTAACCTTTCCTCTGTAATAAGCAGTTATTTTAGTATACCAAAATCAGACCCATTTGGAACCTTTCCAATTGGTATTGTCAGTGGTATAATTTACATCTTAGATGAAATGCAGAAAAATGGATCTATTTATAAAACACAACCAGTTGTGTATCACTATGCAGTAGATATAACCTCAGCAACAATATATATTGGCAGGCCTATCTATAGTTAAGGCAAACAAGTCAGTGTAACTTGTCATTTATTTTAGAATGGAATTTACAGTGATTGACTCAAAGTCTGTAGTAACAGAGATTTTTGCAGACATTTGTGAAAGTTCTATGGGATTATATTTCCACCCACAACATCAGACATGATAGGGGCCTGTAACAGGGCCCCTGTGCAGCTCTCCATGGATCCTACACCAGCCTGTGTTATGGGCAGCACTATTGCTGGAGCTTGGTGGATCTCTCTTCTGTATCTTCTCTTTTTGAGCTGGCCTGTTCAGGAAGAGCACAGAATTTGTCTGTTAGGAAGCCTGTAAGTATGAGACAGGCTGTTTCTGCATTTTCATCCTTCTCTGAAGGACAATCTCCCTACAGCAGGGAAGTGGGAGGCAGCTTTTCTATTAATGGTGAGTTTTGTTTTAAAATTAACAGAAGGGCTCTGGGGAAAGCTGACAAGAACTTCATAGATGCTACAAATCAAAATACTTTTTGTGTTATCTGTAGTAAGTAGGAAGTCCAAATTCTATCAGGCCCATAACCCTAATTCTTGCACTTGGTTCATTGTGAATTTTGGTAAACTTTGGCAAGTTTCAGTGGTGACAGAAAAAAGCCAGAGCACAGAAAGATACAGGCAAAAGAGATTAAGCTCTAAGAATTGGTTTATAGTAAAGAGGGAAACAGATTGGCTTGACAAGCCAACAGAATCATATCCTCCTAACAGAATCAATCAATGAAAACATCCCAAATAAAAGCATCTGAGATGTTGCTGATAGAAAGGCTTTTATTCAAATAAGAGTTGAAATTACTTAGGCATTTACTAGAAGCTTCCCTTGATCTTTATGCTTGCCATGTGAGAAATGAGGTTTTACAATTAATGAAGGAAGAAGCATAACTTGTAACTGTTCTACTGTATTTCAGCCAATTCCTATCCCAACAAAATGCCAAAATAAAATCAAAAACAAAAAAAAAAAATTGCAAAAAGAAAAAACAAACAAACAAAAAAAACACCCCACAACAAAACAAAACCCAAAAAACCCCACCCAGTAATTTGTAAAACATCAGAAATTATGGGATCATGAGGTAATCTCTTGTGGTAAAATGTCTGATCTGCTTTTTTTTTACTATGCTTTTTGTGATTAATTTTTCTTGTAAAGTAGTACTGTTGATACCAGTTACACACATGCTCTCTGAGTATTAACATGAAAATGTAAGTTCATTTTGGGAACTGCTGGAGGGTGGATGCTATTCACATCTTGTAATCCTTGTTTATGTTATGCTCTGTCTATTAAGTAAAACAGTTTAAGTACACTAAGTGAAATGGGAGATTTATATTTTAAGGTGGGGTTATGTTTAGAGAAATAATTGTTAGCTGCATCACTGAGAAAAGCAAATATATAGCTCATTTTCTTTGGGTTTAAAGCCAGAAAAGACATTTGTTGTAAATTATTCTGACTCCCTAACAAAGGCTCTTGAATTTAGATACCTGCCTGAATTACTGAAGGATCTCAGGCCACTTTAGGAGGAAGGTCTGCAGTCACTTTCTCACTTTGTTACTGCAGTTTGACATCCCGTGTGGTTTGCTCTCAAGCTTAAATGGAGCGTGACGGTTTGTCTGATTTGGTTCCCATTATTTGGCATCCTTCACTTGAAATCATGGTTCTTCCCAAATTTGCTAAAAACTCACCCGAGGTCTGACTACTTCATTGTGTGAACCTCACAGCAAGACCAGCCCTGGTTATGGGGGCTTATTACAAGAGTTATTGTTCTACTTTACAAGGTTTGCTGTAAAAATATTTTCAGTGCTACTCTACTTCTTTAATTTTACCAATCTGATAATTTAAAAAAATTAAACATAACTTTGAAAGGTAAATCAGTTTGCTGCATATTCAATGATATAAATTATATAATGTTTCAATTAAAAATTGTAGTTGTGTAATATAGTGAGGCACATTTGGAAAATACTGGTTTATGTCTGACTTTTTTTCCTTTGTTATCATTCTTCATTTTAACATTTGCTGTCGGGGAAATGTATGGCAAAACTCTCATTTTTCAGCTGATTCTGACTTGATATACAGTATAGAACATGACTTTATTCTTAAATGTGAATTAATTGTTAAACAGAATCTCATTATGCATGCTAAAATCACTAATAAATATTTTTATATTTATGTCAACTTCTGTATTAATCCATGTTCTGATTTTTAGGGTGTTAAATTATTGCTTTTAAAAATTGCTTATTCAGGGAAGAATTATTATCAAAATGTAAGTGTGGAAAAATATTCTTTTTGAGATTGGTCTCTCAGAAATCCTTTGACAGCAAACTAGAGGAATATAATTGTCCTTCTCTTTTATTTCTCAACGGCTTTGAGACTAGTTTGTTATTTTATCTTGCAGCATTTTTCTAGTATATACACCAGATATTTCCTCAGCACACTGCTTGGAGAAGAAAATGGGAATTTCAAAATGAAACCTTCCATTTTACAGAATTGATATAGACCACACAGTAAACTTAGGTAAGTGCTGAAAGTACCCACGTCGTGCCACGATGGTGTGGAGCAGAATGAACAGAGCACCACTTGTGGATGAAAGTTGCCCCCTACTGTCTGATGTCATGTGAGCATGCAGAATTGTTATTCACAACTTTTGAGGCTGATTTGTCTACTGTTTCTTAAAAGAACATGTTTTAATTCTAAATTTTAGAATTTGATATGGAAATATAGTGCATAGAAGGTCAGATGTTACAGGAAGAAAATGAGGTGAAACACTGCTCTAGTAAAAGCCTGGTTCTAGCATTTGCTAACAAACATTTATTGAGATAATGATTGGTGTTTCATTTTAATTTTGGGGGACTCTCTGTCCTTAATAGTATTATGAACCTTTAAAGCAAATTGGTTTAAAATATTAATTTTCAGGGTCTATTTAGTTGTTGCAGACTACCCCTTTGTGAGCTCTTATTTCAATTATACAGTGATTGCAGAGTATCATTCCATAATGTACCAACAACACATGGTTAATCTGAGAAATATTTTTTTGTTCAGATAGTTGTAGACATTAAGAAACAAATATACAAGCTTCTAAGTTTTAAAAAAATCTTTCCTGAATACTATAAATTCACTTAAATAGTAGTAGTTAGTACAGCTTCACTACCTAAGGAGACTTTCTGACAATTTGTCAGCAACGAAAATTAGCAGGTCAAAATCCTTACATGCATAAATAATTTAAGGACTGAGAATAAATTAATCACAAATGCCAAACCTCTGGGAAGCTTGTAAAGCATTGTCCCAGTCACAATGTAAATGTATGTCCCTACTTACAATGCACAAATGGTACTTGGAAACAGCTACAGTGGTAACAAAACAATTGCCAATATTTATGCTTTCAAATTATGTCTTTCAGAACAACTTGCATGTACAGATCTTAAATGATTCAGTAGTAAATGCCAAACATAACTTTGCAGCAGATGATGACTGGCATCACATTGATATTATTAACTTTTTTTACATTGTTATTATTAAGTCTTAGATAACATTTTTGTTGGATACTAAAATACAGTTTTTTTCAAATACAATCTTTGGATTGCAATTTCCAACAAGGAATCCTTAAAGCATTTTACAAACTGTGTAGCACATAAAAATTTCTTTGAAAAGAGAAACAGAAAAAACCCCCTTCCTCGAGGCAGTTGGTGGGAGTCTGTCAATGGCAAAGTGACAACACAGCCATGCAAGGCCTGAGATTGCAGAGCTAAAGGTCTGTTTTTGAAGGCACACACTCCTTCCTCTCAGTCCCAGCACCTGTTGCTCCTGTTGGTACTACTTAACTTCTGTAGAAAAGCCATTTCTCTTTTTGAGGATTTATTGGTGCTGTCAGGGAGATGTCAAGCAGGAGTCAGCTTCTCCTTGGATGTTGCTCTAAATGTTAAGCTTTGTATGCCTGCAGGGGACAACAGGAGAAGCTTAAGGAACAGAAATCCATGGAGGCTTACTAAATGCTTAGAAGTATTAGAAGGCACTTGTGGCTCAGAAATGCCCCAAGCTGAAAAAGGGTAGAGGGTGAGAGAATGATAGGAGGATGTGTTATATATTCTTTCCCTGCTGTTGTTATTTAGGCACTCCCAGTGACTTCACCATATCAGAACATGAAATGAAACCTTTTCCTGGTGGTTAGGCTTCCTACATCATTGCTCAAAAGAACTTTTCAATTGTATATACTGCATTCTGCAGAGTCCTGCTTGGGACAGCAGTACAGCAGAGACTTTTAAACTGGAAAAAGAGCAAAAACAAATTAGGAACTGACATTAGGAAAGCTGAAGCATGATACAGGTCAAGTATTCTAAAAGCTCAGGTTCTTTGTTCTTGAATTCCTTGCAGTCCATAGGTCATTTTGTACACAAGCTGTACAGTTTTCAGTTTGGGGTCATAATGGGACTTTACTATTCTGTAACCCAGTAATCAAATTATCACTCAGTGGCTCGCAGACTTGCCACTCTCCCTGTTCTTTAGCCACTGTTATAATTTAAAGAATTTCATGTTTCCTGCATGTGCTTTGAAGTTTTTAGTATATGTAAAAATGAGTACTTAACAAGCAACCACTGTGTTGCACAAGTTGGAACTTCTCTGATCCAAACTGATGTGGTCCCAAAATGTTCAGTTTAGCAAGGTTTCACTGTATCCCAGCAGACTGTAAATTTATCTGTGTTAAATTTAAAACCAAAAATAACAACATAACAGTCATATTCACAAGAATCCACAAACAGAATCAGACCAAGTAACAGATCTGAGTCAGTATTTCTGAAAGAATGTAGACTGATCAACCCAAAAACCGGGCATCCTGCAGATGATTTTCCCTGAGAAAGAACAGTAAAAAATAAGTACTTTAATCCTAGAAACTTAAGGGAAGGTTGACCAGATATTTAAAGAGGAGTTTTTTCCAAATTTCCTGGGGTTTGCTTCTTGACATTTTCTATTGTAGTTCACTTTTATCACATGTACAAATGTTGAGTCCCTCTTTAATTTCACTTTTGTATTGTTTCCTTTACATCAAGTGTTACTGAGTTCATTTCTCTCCTGGTGACACCAGCATAGTTACCAGCGTGTTTTATCCTGTCTTTCTCTACCACAATCCTGCTGATCAAAGTGACCAGGAGTGGACCCTTACCATCAGTATTGTACATCCCTCTGTACTTGAGATCATAAGTTGTACAAATTTAGAGGCATGTACTAATATGCAGTATAAATGTGAATGTGAAATAGAATCTTGAATTGACTTCCGTATTTCTACCCTTAACACATACCTTAGCTGCTATAGCACAGAAGCCAGCTAAATCCTCCTATGGATTGTGCCTTGGATCAGAATAAAAGCAACAACAGAGAGAGCTATTACACTGGGCAATCTGAAGTACCTCAGAGGAAAGGCTGGTTTTTCTTTTCTTTTCAAATGTATGGAAAGGTAAAAATCCATCTGTCAGAGTAATAACAAGGTCCTGTTTAAAGAAACAAATTTCTACTAGTGTCAATACATTTACTGTAGTTTCCCATTAAACCTTGTTGCAATTTATTTTCTTCTTCACTAGATGCAACATATTTAACTGAAAAGTAGTTGCAATAATGTGAAGTTTTCTGTAAAGTCATGAATACCTTATGTGTGTGGAAATGTGTTCAGTTGCCTGTTGCTCCACAGCCATTAATCTGATGAATAAAGAGTTTGCACATGGGTTCACTCAGAGAGTTAACATCTGATTTTACGTGGAAACATTTGAAAGAAAAAGTACAGCATAGCCTGAAGCCTGTTAGATTTTTAGAGATTTATTGAATGCAGTTTCTTGCTTTGGTTCCTATTGTCTACTTAGAAAAGAATGTTGTTTTGAAATTTGAAATTAAATAAGGGAAAACAATTCAAATAGCATTTCTACTGGACAAAAAAATCTTTTACTTCAAACACCTACAAAACCTGTCAGTTTTCATTACTCATCTGTTGTTCTACTATTTCATTATCTTCTACATTAAATCAGATGATTCCCCACCTTTACACTGGTGCTTTGGAGATAAAATAAAGGGGCAGGAACTATCTTCATTTATCAACCTGAAATAACATCAGCATTTGTACTGAGATAATATTTCTGTCAATAATTCATTTTCAGAACAAAGAATGAATAGAATTAGTAGTTATTGTTTCTCTCTGTGGAGATAAATGCTTTATGTAGGAACTACTAGTCTTAAATTATAGGGCAATACTGAATCTTATCTTGATCTAAAAGGGATTAGAATTTTCTGGTGAATTCAGGAAATCTTCAAACATAACCTATGTCCCTGTTTGCTGCTTCTATTATTGTTTTTGAATTTATTGACTCTGGGACGTTGTTAGTGTTGGAGGGGATGCAAAATAGGTGAGGCATCTGTATAAATTAGCTGGATATGTTGAATGACCTGTTATTAATAAGGTTGTAAACACTTGGGGACTGGGTGTGGATGATTAGAATAATACTTGATTGGAATCTCCCCTGATTCTTCCTATTAAGTTTTTTTGTTACATTGAAGAGACTTAGGACTTGAAGTAACTCTCGTGCAATCAAAAATTGCATTGCTTTAACAAAGAGCATGTCATGTTGTGTTCGTATTGTGTACTTCACTTTAAAAGCAAGACCAGGTGCCCCACTTGAAAATACTTTTTCTATTTTCAAATTGCTTTTTTAAGATGCTCTTTGCCTCAATTTTTTAAAAATCTAGTTTTAGAATATTTTTTGACCTGAGTTGGTAAATTGTCTAAAATAAGTGTGTTTTGATAAAAAAGACCATGTGAAATCATCTGTTCTGTGTCCAGTGGTCTAAAATCTGATGCTTGCTCATTTCTGAGTGAATTCAATTCCTTAATGAAGCTGTACATACAAATTTTTTTTGGTTGTTTGGGAAATTTTTGTTGCCATTTTTGTTGTTGTTTTTTAGAGTTAAATCTGCTAGCTCCTACAGTTTTTCTAGCGCTCAGTAGCTGTGAGCTATGCTCAAATGCCAGTTGGGTGTCCTTAGATTATAAAGGTAATGTTCATATTCTGTCCTGGGCTGTGTCACACTTGTGGGGCTGCCCTCAGAGACCAGCTGGCCCATGTACAAGACAAGCCAGGCCTCTTATAGAGTTTGTGACCAGATACAGAGAGCTGAGGCAAGAAAATGAAAGTTTGTCTCATTACTTTTAGCTGCTTCAATAGACAGCAAATATTGACTGTGCAAAAAACTCTCAAATGCTTCAGACACCACTTGGAATGTTGGGCTGTGACTTGTCTTCCATAGGAAGGCTTCCTTTTCTTGCCAAATCTTCCTGTATTGGAACAAAGTTGGTTTCAGAGCAGACTTTGCCTACATTTAGCTTGCTCATTAACTTTGGAAGATTACAAAAAGATAAAGATATGGGCTGTGCATAAAAGGGACTTTGCTGGCCTGATGAGGGGTGAAAAATAAAGCCACAGATAGAGTAAGAGGGGAGAGTAAAATAAAATTGTGAAACAAAATATTTGTGGAGGAAAGGCCTTTACCACTAAACTGCACCCACATATTATAGTGCAATATCTTATAAAATGAGGTCTCCAAAAGCAAGTTATTCCAAATGGGCCATCATTGAATTAAGATGAGATTACTCCTATTGTATTTCTTTACCTGGTGTCTGAGAGATATAACTGTAGGTCCATATGCTCAAGATGTATTTTTTAAATGGAGTATTGACACCTATCAGCTGCTTGAGAAAGGTTCTGCTCCCTTGATTGATAGGAAAACATGCTTTTCACAGAGCATATCCTGTTCTATTGTGAAATTAAATTTACTTAAAATTGTCTTTCCAGAAGAAGTCAAATGCTCCTGAATGGATAAAACCAGTATATTTAAGGAGCACTTGGATGAAGTAAATTCTTTAACATATAAATGTATATTGTCCAGAACAATAGAGGCCCTGGAGTTAATGCATGGATGTGTGTGGCAGATGCAAGGCATGCATATGGATGTTAAAATCCACATCAAGGCTTGTATCAACTCAACATGATGCAGCAATTGAGAATGGCTGTTTGTAGAGCTCTGGTCAGCATTAGCAAGAAAAAAAAAAAAAAAAAAAAAAAAAAAAGGCAGCGTTTGCATTCCACCGTGGTGTTGTAAGTCAGCCTCTGTAAACTCTCCTTCATGTGGGTGCACATGATTCTTTAGGCACATCCTTGGTTTAGACTAACTCTGACTCCCTCAGCAATGTGTTAATCTGACAGCTAATCTTGCTAAAAAAATGGATTAACTACTATGTTCACGACAGAAAGTATCTATCAAAAGGCATGATTTTGCTTTTCAAGTGCTCTGTTCCAGTGGGCTCCTCCTTTGTTCAAGGGGACTGTGCTCATCAAAATGGTTTATACTTGCTTCTGCTTCTTGAAGAAAGGTGTCTCCTTATTGCCATTTAACCTCAGAAAACTTTTTGATGGTTTTTTTCCCCTGATAATTTGTCTTGACATTTTCATATAATCAAAATTAACCATATTGCCCACAAAACTGTTGAGGATCCAAAACCATCTGTGAACTATGCCCTGCAGTTAAACACTTCCAAATTAGGATTAGCAGCCTCTGTTTTGTTTTCTTGTTTACTTTTCCCCCAATAAACAAAAATGCTTGTGTCCTTAAAGAGAGGATGGATTTCTGACAAACTGAAATTTTTTAGGTTTGTCTATAATTAAATGTGGAAATAATTAAATCTTACTTTCAGAAGACAATAACTTCTGCAGTATATTCCTCCTAATGGGGTCTGAAGTAAAGTGTCAAGAGTCTCACAAAACACATTGTAAAATAGGAACGAGCTAAAAGTCATTCCACCTGCTTGGCAATACTAAAACTAGCTTTGTGGACCTAACTGAAATAAATTAAAAAAGGAGTTTGGGACAAGAAGTCAAAAACAATGCTGAGGTAGAGTATTCACCTTTTATTCTTGGAGGCATCTGCAAACAGTCACACAAAGAATAAATAGAATTAAAAAGATTTAATTGATGCCTAAAGATTCAGTCTTCATGACTAACATTCAAAACTGCTGTCTTCTAGAGCTATTAAAAAAATACAAAGTTCTCAAGGTGTTTCATGTGGATAAAACTCAGAATCCATTATACATAGTATTTATTGCAGTACTTTTATTTTATTGCAATTGTTTCTGTTGCAGTAGTTTCTGAAGTGACAATAAATCCCAAATATTTATTTTTTGTTATCTTTCCCAGTACATACTGCATAGCATTGGTTTGCATTTTGACTATCAGAAGCTTTCTTCCACAAGACTGTGCACACCCATGTGTTTGGAGATTTGCTTAAGTATTCACTGCCAAGCAGGGTTTTACGTCTTCAAGAGTGATCAGATATTAGTTTGACTGTGTGTGGAAATGTGCAGTAAATCAGTGATGGATTTTTCCATATGTCTTGCATAAAATCCAAAAGTGGTTATCTAATGTAAGCCAGAACACCAGAAAAAGAATTATACTGTCATATATTTAAAAAGGCCTTAGCAGAGCTATGAAATAAATAAATAGCATGTTGATCTTAATAAAATGAATTGCTCTAGCTGTTTTAGTTAGAGGATTCTTTTACTTGGCTAATGAATTTCTTGAAATAGGAGATTGTCTTGTTGCACCTAATTATGTACTTATTATTATTAAATTAATAAATTATGTATTTGCTGCAGGGTTTAAAAGCTGCAGATAAATGATTCAGTCTGGGGGTCAACAGGTACCCAAAGATGCTGCAGGTAAATCCAGTTTCCTTACTTCCCATATGTGATCCATGTAACGAAGCAGAAGCTCAAATAACTGCTCAGAAACACTGGAGCTCTAAGGGGAGTTCTCTGAACTGTGTTGTGCTGGTTTAAATATATTGATTCTGTCACCATAGGACAGATCTAACCTGTTTTCTTCACTTTCTCTCTGCTCATTTCTGTATTTATCTTTATAAAGAGTGAGAGTTAAATAGATCTCTTGATGTTAAACAGTATGTACTTCTATTAGTATTGTATAAGTGATTGCAGATTAAAACAATAAATAGCTCACACAGGAATTTACTGGGCATCTTTTGGACAGGTTAGCTTTTAAAAGGAACTTAATTTTATTTTAATTCAGTAGAATCTGGCAAACTGTACTTAAATAGAACACACAGACATCTTTGATATTTTATACAGTATAGCTTGAAGCAGAGTTCAGCATCTGGATAGACTAAAATTAATATCATTCTTCTGTACTGCTTTTCCTTGAGTTAAAAAAAGAATTATATGTAAAAATTACTGGATACTTCTGTCTTATGACTGAATACAAAAATTGAAGAAGCTGAGGAGTGTTATTATCAGTCATTTAGGCAAATTTTCTGAGTGATGAGAAAATAACATTTAGCTCCTTGGTTCAAAAAAAAAAAAATCCCTATAGACAATTTTTTCTTTTATAAATTACTACAAAGTATTTGGTTCCAAAATAAGGCAAATTAACAAAATTAAGCTGCAAATCTGTATATTACAATTAAGTACTTAAGTACCTTTGTTTGTCCAAGTCCAACTGAAAGAAATTATTTCTAATTAATCAGATATATCATATTTATTGTCTGAGAATCCATTAGCATGCAATAAACCTAGATATTCCCAAGAGCTTTTAATATTAACATAACAAGTTAATTGAATCAGCAAATAATTTTCAGTCTGAAAATCATCTTCATGGCAATTACTGACATTAAATATACAATTTGTATGAAATGCATAGCAAGAGTAATTGACCTAACTAAGCACTAGTTTGAATTCTAGCTTGTATTCAACTTTTGTGTCTACATTCAGTGTCTGTGTATTGAACCTGGAAGTACTGCCTGGTTCCTGGAAGTTCCTGGTTCCAAATTGAGATACTGGTTTCATCATTATGTACTGTAACATGAGCTGATAATTGTACAATTTTACTGCACAACTGGACATTTAATTCCATAAACATGTACTAAAAAAATTGTGTTTTGATGATTCTGCATGTAAAATTGTGAGTTTCACACATGCTTGCCAGAAGTTAACCTCAGTCTCAGAATAAACTCCTGTACCTATTCATTTCACAAAAGGGATATAAAGTATTTCCAATCGATATTTGTCTTTTAAATCCCCTGTGGTTCACATGTGCTTGAGGGCTGGCAAGCAGCTATGCCATGTCAATCCAGAAGGCAATGGGCTCACAATGACCTTAAACTGTGACCTGAAGAGGGAGTGAAGTGACCCAGTCCCATCCCACAGTGCAGCACAGGCTCCCCACATCTCCTTTCTACCTGGGACTCTGCTGGTCCTTCCTTTTTCTCTCTCTGACTCTCCAGAGTGACCTCTAGCCATGTGAACTGTTTGATGTGCAGCTTTTTGAACCACTGAGATTTGCCAGCCAAGATAAAAAATGGAGGTTTTTCACTAGTTTTTAAAAATGAAATAATAATAAAAGAAGTAGTAGTATTCTAAAACTGTTTGTGGTTGTTACAGTTTGTTTGTTCTCCATTTTCAGTCCTAAATGCCAAATACCAATCCAATACCAACAGTCCTTGCATGTCTATTTAACTTCCAGAACATTTGTGATACCAATTGTTTCTTAAAGCGTGAATTAGACAAAGTATCTTGAGAACTATGAAAGAATAGATTGTTTTGGTATTTCTGCTTATTTGCTTTGTGAAAGTTTTTGTTTCTTTTGCTGCAAGGAATCACAAAATACTTTATTTTGTGAACAAGTGAGTTATAGGAAGGAAAGGATTAATTATACTGGTGAACCCTGTATTGTTAGCCACAGTAAAAACTGTAGACATATTTTACTCCTATAAATAGCTCCTCTTTTATCTAACATCTTTTAGTCAGATGGTGCTGAGACCCCTCCTTCTTCACCAAGAAACTTAGTCATATTTCAGCAGTATATTTATATGTAATACAATAAAATCCACAAAATGTGCTGTTGCCTTGCCTTTTAGTACAGTAGCATAAAATTATGAAAGGAATAATGGGTGCAGGGGATGAATAAGACTTGCCAGGTTTGGATTTCATTTTCTAAATGAATTCAGCTGGTCTGACAACCCTAGAGATGCCCTTAAGCAGAGAAATTGTTAGAGAAGGTTAGATTAGGTGATAATTGCAGGACAGAATAAAAGCTAAACAACTGCTTGTCTTTCTTCCTGGATTTTTGAGGACAGCTGAATCACTTTGGCATATTGAGAAACCAGAAAAACAGTGGGCCTCTCATATTGTTTGTTCAGAAAATTAAAATCTCAATACATAAAAATGCTGAAAAGCCTCAATATAGTCTATGAAATTTCAAACTTGTATTGCCAAGAGAGTATTTACTTATGTTAGGGCTCCATCTACAGTCATGAGGAAGCAAATCTTATCATGGATGGTAGCAATCTCACCATGTTTACCATAATAAACTCTCCTTTTATTTGGGTTGGCATACTTCAGACTGCTTTGCAGCCACAGTTAAACTATCTGATCTCTAATTATTTCCAGTAAAGCAGCAGGCAAGGTTACATTGACTATATATGCCAGTATTCTAGTAGGGTTGGCTTAAATTTCAAGTAATTTTAGTATCAAAAGGTTAACAGGCACAGAGAATGTTATCATATAATCCCACTCATGCATTCCATTTTTTAAATAGTTAGGATTTTTGCCTCCTCACTATTTCAGTTTGAGAGGCTCTTCAAGACCATCATTCCTCAGATGATGAGCACCATTCCACTACTGACAGTCTAAGTGTATTTAAGGGACTTCTTGTATCCTTTTGATTTTAAGCCACTATTGACCTTGAGTTAAAATAGATTGGATGTAATCTCAGCCTCAATTTCCAATAATATTTAGAAACACTTATGGCACTATAACTAAATAACTGAAATAGTTCTCTCGTATGTGGTACTTTTTGCTGTCAACATATGAATTGGAATTTGAATTAGGTCTTCCACTTCTTAGAAACAATCAAGAAGAATTGAAGACAGTCACTTGTGAGGAAGGTGGAAGCTGAGCAACATGTAAGTGCAAGCCTGTTTAATTTGTTACTATGTCTCTATGTTAATCTATTGAATGATTGATCTTATGGAAGTGAAAACAAGCAAACAAAAATACTCAAATCTTGTTCTTCATTTATGTAACAAATAGAAGGAGGTAGTTTATCAGGGAAATTATTTAAATATCAAAAATAGCAATAAAAAGGGCTAAATATGGGACAATACAAAGCATTGGCATAATTTATTGGAAGTCTCACACTTAAGCAAATAGATACATCAAGTGGGTGGGACAAGGTTTCAAGGTACAAAGATCACTCCTGCATTTTTAATATAAAATTAATCTGTACTAATGACAGTTTAGCTACCACTTCATAATAGTAGCCCAGCAAAAGAATGCCCAATGATCATGTGAGCAGGTGATGGTAACTCTGGTAACCTGTGTGTCAGAACTACTATTTGCTAATTTTCTTGGGGATATGAAGCCAGAATGGGTGTGTGTCTGTTTCCTGACTGCTTGTGAGAAGTAGGAAATACAAAGGAAAGGAACAAGAACTGCAAAATGATAACAAGCAGCTCTAGCAGGTACTGCAATAGGAAAGTGTTATAAAGAAAAGCGTGATGGATGTTGGCACAAAAATATTTCTCTAGACTACCTTCATTGCAGTGCTCCCCCCTTAAATGAGGATCAGAAAACTTATTAAAGAAACTATTCTGTTAAAAATCATTAGTGCTCCAAATCAACAAGACCAAGCTAATGGCAGTTTGAAGACACAGGAGAAGTAGTTGAGTAGTTGTTTCTCAGTTATCTCAGCATTTTCCAGTAGAGGGAAGGGAAATATATTTGCAAATCAGTGAGGCATAAAAAGCACCACAGTTCAACTGAAGAAAAATCTTGCAGTACTGGATGGTTGGTGAACTACAGGGAGTTCAGTAAAACAATTTTAAAGGTGTTTTCTGTTGTTTTGTTTGTTTGTTTGTTTGTTTTAAACTAATGAGCAGATAATACCCTTAACACTGAGGCAGCTTTCTCCTGCTCATCTGGAGTGGATTTTTAAGAAAAATGACAAAAAATAGAAGAAAAGGTGGAAGACAAGAAAGAGCCTGCTTACAGAGAAGGGCTGGTCTCTGGTCATTTAAAGTGATGGCTTTTTGTTATTGCATTTTTGTATGTGTCACCACATGTTACAGGCTTATAGAACGTTGTTGGGGTTTTTTTTCCCAGCCTACCTAAAATGTATTTTGAAGCATGGAAAATTTTGGTGAGCAGCAACCAATACATTTATAAACACAGTAACCTTACAATATGCATTTAAAATTCAATGTGAAGAAATGTGAATAGATTTTAAAACAAATGAATTGTTTTGAGCATGCAATCAGTGAAGAGAGACTTTCACAAAGAAAGGAAAGCTGAGGCTGGTCAAAACTTGCCAACTTTTTGGATGCTCACATATGCTCAGAGTTTTTAGGCCTCCTATTACAAAAAGTTCATTTGTAGGTTGGCCAGAACAGCAAAACCACTACATAAGTTGGGTACAGAAAGGAAACCATTCCAATGATCAGCAGTGTGTGATTTAGCATTCTGAGAGTCAAAGAGGTTCTTGTGACTGCTCCTGTTTTAGGCTGTGCGTTTCAAGCCCCCTTTCATATTGTGCACAGCTGCTAACACTTACAGTTTGGGATAGTGTTGACACAGGAACACAAAGGGGTTGAGATATTGCTCACTTATTACCAGGGTGGGAGGTCAGGGGGAGGACACATGGGGGTAGGAGTTTTCCAAAGCAAAATCATTGCCAAACTAACTTGTGACTATGGTTAAGGAATATTTTCTTCATTGCAAATTTACGAGCAGGGTAGACTGTGCCTCTCATCAATGGTTCTGTGGATTCAGGTATTCCCAGGGAAACTTGCCAAGCAGTTGCAAATCTACCACACTTTGCCACAAACTGGAGCACAATCATGGCAATGCTGCTTTTGCATTCATGTAGGATTTGGATTGCTAGTTACAGTATTTCCATAGACAAGAATGAGTGAACTTGATATTTACAAAAAAAAGAAAGCCTTTTCTATTTTAGATCGAGGAGATGCTGAAACTGGAAGGAGGATGTTGAAATTTGTGCTGCCTATGAAGAAGCAGTTGTTAAACTGTTTGCTTGGAAAAGTATCTTTTTGAGCTATAACAATAAAAGCTTAATGTGAGATATGAAGTATCCTTCAGGAGATGAAAACCAGTTGCTGGTGACCAGGACAGGGCACTGCTGTGCAGATGAGCAGGGTTGGAATGCCAGATCACAGAAACATGAACAGGGCATGGCCCCTCTGGGTGTGGGCTCACTTTAATGATGCTGGTTAGGCCTCTCCAGTGATGGGCACCTGTCACATCAGTCTGTACTTAATTTGGGGGAGGAAAAGAGATAACATGATTTTTAAGCTGCTTGACTGCATGAAATTTTGCATTTTGCACATTATGCTTAGACCTGGGAGAGGTTCTCACAGCCATGCAACTCTGGACATTTTCACCAAATAGCCCATAAGAAGCAAGGTGAAGCTGGTTGCACTTGGGCTGAGGTGAAAGACATATTTTTTAGTAAGTTTTCCAGACTCTCTAGTCTGTAGAGAAAGACAGGTTGTTTGCAAAATTACTCAGATCAGGAATTTAACCAAACCCTAAAGGACCACCTTTGCAATGGAATCATTTGCTGGAGAGAGGAAGTCTAGAGAACTTAGACATAACCTTTGCAAATACCCTCAAGGGGTTTCATGCAGTGTTTGGTAGTGGCCAGAAAACACACTACTCTCATGGATGAAGTTCCTAAAAATGAAAGAAAATAATTTGGTTTATGTATAAAACTTGCAGATAAAAATCATGTTTATTTCTTCAGGAATTAAAGCACTCCAGCAGATAAGGACTCCTAGCTGTACTCTGGGTAATGCTTCCAAGCATGACTTGACAATCCTGGGAGAAAGAAAAGCAGAACTCCTTTGAGGAGTCCATTAAAATGCTGATACACATATAAGAAGTAATGGATGGGATACCTTGAGTCTCAAGACTTTATTAGGAGTTGTTCATAAGGAATAGATGATGTGATAACAAGGATTCAGTAAAATTGCCTCAATATAACGATTGTATGATGTGCTGACTAAGAAAGACTTTGAAGCAAGAAGCAAAGAAACAATTTCCATCTGTTCAAAACTGTTGAACATTCTTTAAAAATACAGGATTAAAGGACAAAAACACCTGATTTCAGCATCTGTTTCTTTTCAGATAGAAACAAATGGAGGTTAGTAAACTTTTAGTTGTTGGAATGTTTTTGTGGGGTTTTTCTTGCTTGTATGTTTTTTCAAAACTGAGGTAAAAAAAGGGAGCAATAGTATGTCCAATAGTAACAACTTGGAATAGTGTTCATAAAAAAGAATTTGAATTCCTATCCAAAACATGTGTTTTCCTGTAAAAGTCAGAAGATGTGAAAAAGACCTCAAAACTTAGAAGCTTAAGAAATGTTATACAAAATGAACAAGTTGGTATTCTTCAGCTGACAGAGAGCTGCCTGTAACCTCCAGGTTGTTCTTACAGTGTGTGACAGTCACTGCATAGAGCTGCAGTTTCACCTGATCACCATGATACAGGAGATCTTCATAAATCCTTTCTCCTCCAGCTTATTTTCTTTGCAAATTCTATATACCATAAATTGTTGTTAATATTTAGCTTGGGGTAATTGTGATGTTAATGCTAAACTATGCCACTAAATCAGTTAATTTTACTGCTTGCTGCAAATTGAGAGGCTGGAGTTGAAAAAGTAGGAAAACTTTTTTTTTTCAATTGAGGTATCTTGCTGATTCTAATCACCATCAGAATTCCCACTTTAACCAGCATGATTCAGGGCAGCCTATATTGTCATTGTCAGAGTGCAAACCATCCATCTGAAGATGTTTAAGGCTTGACATGTAAAGTGTTTGACTGGACTTTCTCTCCATTCTGCAAAGCATCCAGGGAACTGCTGCTGTGTAAATGGATTCATAAAAGTCTCATGAGCAAGGCCAGTCCTTGACTTTGTCTCTTCTTTCATTTCTTCTCATGACCTGTTGTCTTGAAGTGCTAACCTGTCTAGTTCAATTTGAGTTGTTTGCAGTTTAGATGTTTACTAGATAAGCTGTTATTTGCTGTTATTGGCTTTTGTCCTCTGCAAGGAAATAAAACTCTCAGAAACTGCGAGAGATGGGGAAAAACACACAGCTTTAAAACATTGCAGTTTTAAAGAAAAGTTTTATGATGTGGAGATGTCAACCAGAATTAAAGTAGTTGCATGTTTGAGCTTGATATTGTTACTTTGAATTTATATTGATGCCATAGTGGAAGCATAAATTTTAGCAGTCTTATATTCTTTTCCCTCATTTCCAGTCAAGTGTCTTTCGGACAGAGGTTTGACTGTAATTGATCTTTTCTGGTTAAATGCATATACAGAAAATAAAGGAGACAGAGGTTTACAATGGCTGTAGCCACATGTCATATGTGCCTGTGGCAGATGGAGATACCATGTAAAATATGTTCATTTTCAACCATGCTTATTAGCAACCAGAACTAAATTCTGATTTTAATAATACTGAGTGACAGAAAGAAGATCACACTCCTGAAAGAGAAGAAACTTGGTAATGGTGAGACGGGTAAAGCTGTAGGTTAACTTCACCCATGGTGTTAGGGAGTCCCCACTGCTTCAGGGATTTTAAAACTATCCCAAATCTGATGCATGTTCTCAAGCATAATCTGGGACAGACAAGGCTGAACAATGAATGACTAAAGCTCCTACCTTGTCTCAGTACTTAATATCCACAGTGTCACCTGGAATAATCAGTGATATTAACAATTTGGAGCAACTGTGACAATTTCTTAAAAATCTCTGTTGTGATTCAAAGAGATGACTTTGTGGCTTTTTACATGGGACAAATTAACAGAAGCAGTTGTAATGTTCCCTTAACTTTCTAGAGATTCATTTGTGTGCTCCCAAAAAAAGTCAGTATTGAGTTTTAGGGCATGAACACAGGAAGAGATGCTGCTGTACACTAAGAAAGTGTGTGAATGGTCTTAGTTCTTGGCAAGTGGAGGTAATCACACTACAGTGCCCCACTGGGGCCTAACTGAGATGTACTAACTTCTCTTATATAAGTTCATGCCCAGGTTTACTAAGTGGTGGGTTTCTTGTGCAAGGATCTCGTTTTCATTGCTGTAATCCATGTAAGCAGATGACTAGTTGTTTTAAATAGTTTTTTTTTTTTTTTTTGGCAATTGTTATTTTTTTAAATTGGAATAATTTGCTTTTTTAAAAGTAAAAATGTTTTGCTTAGTAGTAAAATTTCACAATTGTACTTCAGTACAGGGCATAGTGTATTTTTAAATTACATTGTGTGCTATCAAGCACTTGTATTGCCATTGAGTAGAATGATAGCTTTAGAAGTATTTGACTTTTTCTGTACTTTTACCATAGCATGTTTAATGAGGTCTGACATTATCTATCCAACAATTTTGCATCTTCATTTTGATAATCACTGTACAATTAATAAGGTCCTGTGATAAGCCCAGTGAAGTTGCATTGAAGCTGTACTAAGCTTTAACTGCCATTTTTCATGAGAAGTCTTAGGTATAAAATGTAATATGACTTGCCTGAAGCCACACAGCAGCAGATCTTTAAGAAAGCCAGAGCAGGTTTGGATTTATTCTTTCTATCTTTTGTTTTAAATATAAGATATATTTCTTCTTCCAAATAAGGTAAGACATGCAGGGAGAAATTATCGTGGTTGTATACCCAGAAAGAAATAGATTATGCAGTAGTGTACATTAGCATATATGTTTGCACTTGCAAGTTAAGATCAGTCATCAAAAATTTCATCTTCAATGAAAATTTTAATAATTATGTGCATTTGAACAACTATACAGCTTTATTATCCGAACTGTGGCTTTTTCTAAAAATGCATAAATATGCATCTGCTTGAAGGATTTCTAATATTGCTATATTAGAATTCTTACTATCAATAAAAAAAAATATCTGTGGAGCAACAAATGATTTTTCCATATGCAAAAATCTTTAGAAATGTGTGGTCTGAAAATGAGACATTTCCAAATAAAATTGAGCTATGCAGAAGAAATTGAGGGAGAAGTCCTTAAGGTGACTTTTAAATGAAAATGAAATGTCTTTTAGTAAGTTTCAGAGGTACAATATTACAGACTAGTAGAATTGTATCTCATTAATTTCAAACACAGATTTTATGTGAGGCTATTTGATTATAATTTGATTATCTGACCCTGTAATTAAAGTTTATTGCCAATTTCAAAGCTTATGTGTAAAATGAACTGGTTTTCTTCAAAGCAATATACAATCCATTGGACTCATTGACTCCTAGTTTTGCATTTAAATCGAAAACTCTGTTATAACATGACAAACAGGTTCAGTTTTTGATCATTAATCCTGCTAAGCAATATTCATAAATTCAATTTTGAATCAGTTGGAATACTTTTCTTTTATTAGTTTCTGTGTTATTAAATGAGATTGTTTCTGACTAATATATTTCTGGACTCAAACTGTAGCTCCAAGCTGTTATTCAAATCAAATAACATGCCCCTTACTTGTGCCTAGCACTAATAAATGCCAACTTGTGATACATTTGCTGGAGACTGTCACGAATATTAAAGGAGGCAATAATGCCACTAATGTCTCATAAGTAAGCTTATTTTTCTAAAGGGCTGAAATCAGTCATCCTACTGAGGGGGGCAAAGGGGGAAGAGCCTTTAAGACTTAAAGCCTAAAGCATTACTTTACTCAGCTAAACATTATTATTGAGGAGGTAAATGACCAAGAAATTACCACTGCAGAGGATGAAAAATACAACATGTAACTTCTGGTGCCACCCTGAGCAACAGAAATGCATCCACTGGCTGAGCATATGCTGGGCTTAGTAGACTTGCATGTTCATTGGTTTGGAGGCATGTTTTCCTCCTTCTGAGGGTTTGAATTAAAGGAAGAAAAAAAAAATCCAACACCCTTTTACTATTATTGCCAACCACCTACTTCAGTATTTTTGACATATTACTGGTAATAGTTAGGGGGGTTTGGTACAGAACACAAGTTTAATATGTTGACATGGAATTATCTAAACAGGATTTACTTGTCTAAGTTATCATCCCACAAGCTAGGCAATTTGTGAAGGGGTTTATTGGGCAGAGCAGGGTGTCTGACTGTGCCTGAGAGACATAGCATGGATCCTTCCTGTGTCCCAAATGGATACAGAGGCAATGCTGAGATTCAAACACAATCAGTTTGATTTCTGCTATCTCAGAATATTCCCCTTTTTTTTTTTTTTTCTTCTTTTTTTTTTCTTTTTTTTTTTTTCTAGAGGTAGAATACTGGTAATGAGTGTCCATTCTAGAACTCTATGTACTTTTTAATGAAACTTTGAGCCATGTATTTATCCCTTTGTTTCTCTATTTTTTTCCTAAATATTTACAATTTTATTTAAAAAGAGGCAGTTGTGGATTATATTTTGTGCAGATGAGTTCTTGGCTTTCCTACTTTATCAAAAGTTCTATGTGATAACCTTGTATTTTCTTTTCAAAAGTAATAATATAGAAAAATCTCATACCTATTGAAGTTCAATAGTGTCAGTATCACAGAATGTACCAGACTAAATGATAGGTTAGGGTTGAGGGGGTTTTCTTTAAATGATGATTCTTACATTACAGGCATTTCTTTTAATTGGGATGGATGAAAGCGTTGAGAGCCAATCTGATGGTTTGTTTAATGATTGCCTTTAGTTGTACAGACTGTTCTGTGTCGTGCAGGATGAATTCCAGGAGGATTTGGTTTGAAGTGGTCTGTGAGCTGTGTTTCAGCTGTTCCAGCAGGGTGCTCAGCCCAGGGCCATGGCTGCAGGGCTGTGCTGCCCAGGGGTTGCTCTGCCTGCAGCTGCCACCTCCTGTCAGAGCCCCCCAGCTCACAGCTCACACCCAGCAGGGAACAAGGGGACACCCAGAAGGTGACACCACTTTACCCCCTGAGCTAACGGGGAACCCTTGACCCAGCCCTTCCCACTTTTTCTTTCCCAGTTTTTAATGGAAAACAGAAACTAATCATGACTTATCATCATTAGAGATATTACTGAACTCTCTGGAGCTGAGGTGGAGCTACAGTTCACAGAACAGATGATCACTATTTGCCTCAAGTGTAATTTAATTTGTTTTTGTTTAGTGTTTTTATTTTAATTCTAAATTGTTGCCTACTTTAACAAATACTGTGATCCTCCCCACAGAGGGATTTGTGTCAGTGCCTCCTCTGTCTAATATCTCCTTATTTCTGAAGTGCAGTGGAGGATTCGGTTTGAATGCTTCTATGTTATTTTTTCAATGGCAATTTTTTTGTTATTATAGACATAATTCTTAGTCCTCACAATGAATACAGCAATGTGACAGACTGTCATAATAATGCAGATTATGACTGATAGCATTGTGATCCTAAGCTTGGATAGTATGATGCATAAATGACTTGAAATATATTTACATTTCCATCTTCTTGTGGCCAAGATTAGTCCACCAGCTGTGAGTGAGAACAGCCTCAGCTTGCATGGTAAGAAAGGCCATTCAGAAATTACTTTGGTATCTAATTATCTTATCTACATAACAGTAGCCAAGTTCTCCCATCTACTGTTAGAACCCTGTCAAATGCTGCCCTGCTTTGATATTACCAGAGAAGCTGAATCCAGACCAGGATTTAGTGGCCTGGTCCAAGATGTAGCTTTCTCTAACACCAATTTAGTACTTCTTTTCTCACTATACTTTCTTTCAGCCTTTTTAATCAAAATTAGGTTATTTTGGATGCAACCTAGCATGGTCAATTTTATGTCCAGACATAGCCAAGGCCATGTTGATTGCTCAAGAAGCTTTGTAAGAACTCCAGAACAATGAAAGGTTTTGCCTAAACAAAATATTAGGAATCTGGGGCCAGATACATTGGCAAGTTGTGACTGGCTTTTTGCTGTACTGAGATGTGCAGAGATCTGCACTTTTTATGTCTAGAGCTATGAATTAGATTATAGAAATGTATAGCCAATAACATTTTGGTTTAGCCCATAATTGCTCACATCCTCCAGGTTTTCTGGAAGAGTCGACATTTGAAATTGCACTTAGCACATGCACTCTTCAATATGTACATAAATACTTCCCTAACTAATTGTGGGAATAGTAAGTGTGAAAAACAACACTAATGTTAGTGTTTTCTTAAGGTAAGTGTCTACTCATCATTACTTCTTGAGCAAATCAGTTTAATTTTTCAGAAAAAAAAGGATCATCTGAAGATGTATTTGACATTTAATAAAAAGTTAATTAGACTTGGCATGGCTATTTAAACATTGCATAGGTTGCATTCTGGTTTGAAGTATTATTTTAGGGAAACATTATGATAGTGGTTATTGTAACATCTGGTTATCTGCCTCAGAGGATCCCTGAAAATAATTAAGAGGTAATATCTTTAGGAAATAAATATAAAATGTTTTTCTTATTCATATTTCAGCCTTGTAAATATTTATTTTCAAGTCCTGGAAAAATTCTGTTTGTGATAAATTTTGTGCTAAAATAATAAAATAGATGAGAGTGTAATGATACAAAGAAAGATCAGTGAACACTACTGGCTGCACATTTCAAGGACTTGTCTCTAAGATTGTGGTCTGAATTTTGTCTTCTCTTTGTTTGACTGAAGTTTTTTTCTTTCTTTCCTCCCAGGATGGTCAATCTTACTACACTTGAGAATCAGTTCTGGCTTCACAAAAGCAGGGAATGGAGACTCTATCCCCAAAGGACTACCTGACATTTGCATGCCCCTAGAAGCGGGCTTGCAAAGTCAGTCAACTTTTTAAACAGCCCAGGAGCCATGACGAGGTTAATGTCTGGTTTGGCTTAATTTACCCACTTGCCTATCCATACTCATTTTGCATAGAATATAAAGACATATGATTTTTTTAAATAAAATTGAATTGTTTTCTCACAGTGAACAGATTTATGTTGCCTTCTGCAAAATGTTCAGCTGTCCACTAAAATCACAGATATTCTTCTTTTTCTTTTTTTAAGGGGATCATAATATTTTTTCAAAGTAAGCCTTACATAGAATTCACTCATCCTCTTGGTCCTATTTTTTGACTGTAAAAACTTTGGGAACTTTCCCTTTCTAAATTTTCAGAAAAATGAGGGTGTTGTGTGTGCATTACTTAAATCTTCAATGGAAGATGTGCACACCCAGCATTCACTGACAATCCTAAAGATGTCTGAAGGTTAAGGAGGACCATGTGCAGATCCAGCCATACACTAAAAGTGGAAGGTGCTTCACCACTCTGGACAAAAGGGGCTCTATCTGAAGTGTGATGGAAGTGACAGAATACAAATACAAAAGGCTTGAATTTTGTACTAATTTGGTTTTTGGCAATGATCAGCAAAACCTAGAAACTGTTTTGTACTCCAGCTTAATACCTCTCCACATTGTGGTGGCAACAGGAGAACATATTAGTCTGATGTTTTAATAAATTTCCAGGCTTTAATATTCTGTAATAACTTTAAGTATTTTTTTGGCATGCAATTAACAGCATCCACATAAAATGAACAAAAATTAACACTGTGTTCTCAAATCCACTCTCTGTTGTCTCAGCAGACATCACTTTGTCAGTTAACTTTGAATACATGATTAATATTTTTGTTTCTAATGGCTTTTGGTTCTAAATTGTCTCTTAAAAGATCTTTTTCTCTTAAAAGAAATTTTGCATTTTACAACATAGCATGCACTATTTGGGAAGTGGCAGTGATATGACTATAATTTACATCAGAAGTCTCACAAGTAATTTAGGATAAATCCTGAAACTGTTTTATGTAGTTAATATTTAATTTAAATATCAAATACTTTACTTCATATTTAAAACCTAAACTCCAAAAATTAATTTCATTGTAAAATCTCAGACTTTATTCTATAGAAAAAGTTTAGGTTTAGGATGAAATGATTTAGACTTCAATAAACTTATTTAGATACTTGTTTAACTGCTTTGTGGTAAAAAATGCTGCATATCAGGGATTAGGTTTTGAAGATGATCCAAATGTGGGAACCAGAGTATTTACTTTCATATTTAAAGACCAGAGTGCATCCAGCTGGATACTAATTTAAAGAATATCAGGCACTCTGAAATTGCTAGGTTGTAATATTTCTTAAACATATTTATCAAAAAAGTCAAAAATTATATTCAAAGTATTAAACCAGCCCCAAACCCAGAAATAACAATGTTAAAGCATAGGAGATTCTTATGCTGACAGTTTTTGTCTGGTGTGTAGAAAGTATTGCCTATTCTTTTTTGCAGTTTCTTCAAACCAGTGAAAATCCCTCAACTGTATGAAAATTTGATTCTGATTTTCATATAAGCAAAAAATTATTAAGTAATTTCCAATAACTGGACTAGGTTGCTAGAGTAACTTGTTTTACTGAATACTTTAGTTCTTTTTTGTAGAAATAAGGTCATCCGAGGCTTTTAAGCAATAAATTATAGCAATTGTTTAAGTAATTTTTTTATTATAACATATGGATTATACAACAAATTGTAACAAATACTAAAGCAAATGGATTTGGTACTTAATATTTTATTCTACTATTTTTTTTTCTCAGTTCTTCCCCTTCGAAGCTCACTAGAGTTGGAGGGCTCACATCCTGGAAAATGTAAGTTAAAGAGATTTTAAGTCTTTTTTTATCAGGCTACAGTTATTCTGAGCATGTCAGCTCTTGAATGCTGAAGTTTACTTGCACAGCTAAAGCACAGCACAAGAATGAGCTCAGGCTATGCAGAACCTTGCAAAGCTGATGTCTTTGAAATGTGTCCAAATAGATATTCAAATCACTATTACAACATAAATCAAAAATGCTTTCCACATTTTACAGTGTACTTCATATGACAAGAACATTTCCTCTCAGTTATGATTCTTTTTCAAAGAGTGGAAATCTTCAACTTGATGGTACTTGATGGCAAAAGAATGTTCACTGAAGTGTGGCATAACGCTCTGCCTTGTTCACATTCAAATTTAAAATAATAAAAAATATGAAGGAGTGGAGGAAAGGGATCTATTTATCACATGGTTTATCCACTAAAACAATTTCAACTTGTAAGCCCCCCAAATTTATTCATGATGTTAGTGCCATTGCAGCACAGGAGATTTTATCCCTGCTGCTTTTCTTCCATGGGTGTTGCTGTCAAAGCTTCCCAGTCACCTTGGTTAATTCATTCCTTGTGCCAGAAGTAATTATCCAAAGTTCCACGCTGCCTGCATGATGGGAAACTCTGGAGTGCGTGCAGCTATGATGTCATCAAGCAGTCATTAATGTGAGAGTGGCTACCTGGAGGCCTGCAGGTCCATGCCAATGAATCACATTCCCATATGAAAGGTATTGATTTCATCATTCTGATGGCAGGCCTGTCAGAAATGTAATTGTCCACTGGAAGTACAAACGTGTAAATGGACATCCCAGCAAAAGGCAGCAATCTTTCTAAGTAACATTTTACATTTATTCAGATCATTCCACTTGTTTTCCTCCTCCTCGTGCCCCCAGCCCGAGTCTGTTATTGATATAAAGGTTGAAGCTCAGGCAGCTTAACTGTTATGTGGAATGACCTTTACTTTTAATATTAATATAGTATTGTAAAGTCTATGAGACTCATAAATGCAATTTTAGAATTCATATGAAATGCCATGTGCTGAACCTATTGCAACTTTTCCTCTAGTCCTGTGGCAGGTTGCAAACTATGCGAATTAATATGCATCATATTCTTTCCCCTTTATTTACTTAGAGAGGTTTGCAGAGCAACTTTATCAAGAGTAACATTATCAAGAGCTTTCCTGCAAGCTTCTTTATCATATTCACATCCGTGTCTGCTCGACACTTGTCACTGTCAATCAAATGGCAATAATACGCAGATGATTTGCTCATTTGGTTTAATAAAATCTCTCTGCTTATTTGCACTGCAGTCATTATGCCACATAATTGCTCCGCCGCCGAGGTGAAAGGCAGCCAGTTGCCTGGGGGATAAGAAGAGACTATTGCTATATGAAGGATTTGTTTCTTTGCCTCTGTCTCTCCCTAGTCACTCATATCCCTAAAATTAATATTGTATTTGAATCCAGTCCTGCTATTCTTATGCAGGCTAACATTGTTATTACTTATTATTTGGATGTGAAGTCATTTATTTTTAGTTTTGATGTCCAGGCTGTCAAGCTAAATTTCATTGTGTACTGCCACATACGATTTTTAACTGCCATATAAACTTGATTCAAAATCCAAATTATGAAGAGAACACGTTCAAAGGAATGGGCTGACAGGAAGTATAGCTACAATTTTTATTTCCCAGGAAATCAAAGTATAGATCTTGTTATTGTTCTGTGGTGGAGATATGTGTGGTTTTCATACCTCATAATCTTTTTTGTATTGGCTGGACACTGTGGTTCAGAAACAGAAAAAGGGGGGCTATTTATGCATATGAGCAGCCCTTAGGGTGCAAAACAAAGGCATTCACTTCCAGCAATGATATAGCACAGAACTAGCTCAACTGATTGTTGTAAATTCCTAAATGATTTGTACTCCTTTTTCCAGTAGATTCTACTATGACAGATGGTGGAAGTAAAAATGAGGAATCTATCCCTCTAACACAAACCTTGGCTCCTTCATTGCACAGTTAATAAATCAGTCACTGCCATGTGATAATAATTACCAGCCCATACTTCTGGGGTGATTCCACCTCAGTGGCATACTCGTTAGGAGCCTAAAATACTTCATATTTAAATGTGTTCCAAATAGCAAGTGCTTAGTGCTTTCTTTTAAATAAAATTAAAAACTAGGCTAAAATTCCATATGAGAGACTATGTCTATGTTCAGCTTTACTATTTTTATTCAAAGTCCTGCATTGAGCTTAACTGGGTCTATTGGTAGGCCAGAGGAAGTGCTAATGCTTTAAAGCTGTTGAACTTGAGCACACATTTTTATTTGAATAAACTCAATCTAATAGTACTCAGATATAGAAAGTGAGAGTGATGAGCTGTAATATTAATATAGGGACAGTTAATGGGGAGCCCATCAATTCACAGTAGTCCCAAAAAGGGGTAATAAGTCACCTCCAACCTTTCTGGTAGGCCATTGCAGTTCATCCAGTCAATGTGATACTGAACCCAAGTAGCGAGATAAAAAATAGTATTATACTGTGAGATTTTCAAGCTCACTTTGTAGAAATCAAGAGATACAACTCCATTCAGTAGTTAAAGGGATTAATCACTCTCACTATTAAAATATTTACTGAATGTCTTATTCGAAATTGGTTCTCGCTGTGGCTTTCTACACTAGATTAAAGATATTTATCTCCCAGAATTTTTCCTCTTTTTTTATTGTCTTGTAATTGAGTTCTTTCTCACTAGTGTTTAGCAAAATTAATAGATCCCTTAACATATCTCCAGCAGCTTTCTATGTGTACAGGTCTCTTTGCTTTTCTCACAGGTAAGTAATGACAACAGTTATCTAAGCAGTGTTTTGTATAAAGTTAACCTCTTTTCCAGGGGACAAGGAGGCATAACTGTTGTAATGAGCAGCTAATAATGAGCTTTTTTAGCTCTGTTTTGGTTGGGTTTTTTTAATTATAAGAAAGGACTCCATTTATTCTTTTTTCATTTAGTAGTTACTTTGGATCTTTTGAGCATACCTGTGAAGCAGTTGTGATCATCCTTCAGCTACATATCTTGATTATTATTTGCCACTGTGAATGGATTAAACATTTCTATTATCCAAGTATGATTGAAATTATTTCTTAGGGAAAAATGTATTAGGTCTGTTACCAACCCATGGTTTAAAACATTCTAGCTCTGATAGTGGAGTTCAGCTGGGCTGTGTGTTCAGAGCCCAGCCATGCCATGTGTGCTGTAACTATGGAAGCACACTCCAGCCAGGTGCCACAACATGGCTTGCCTAGATCATTCATGCTTCATCAATGATCTTCCATTCTCCCCTTGTGCATTCCACGGAGCAGTACAGATTTATTCTAACTCAGGACTCTGATTATCCTTCCTGAATAACAAAATGTCCAGCAAAGGAAATTGGTAAAAGCACCTACATTTCCTTCAAACAGTTAAACACCCAGAGCTGGAGATCGAGTGAGCAGGAAAGGGAGATGAGAGTTTCTTCCCTTAAGCTTGAGACAACTAAAGATCTTTTTAGCAGTCTGCATAGCTGTTACAGATTACACAGTATTTTTTTCTGTTGAAAGCAGTTTCCCATCCTGTCCTCTTCCATAATTTACCTTTGCTTTCATATTGTGTTCTGCCCCAAAGAGCTGTTCACTGCAGACCTGCTGTTGCTGCTCATACACAGTAGCCTGTATAGCCAGGTCACAAAGCTTGAGGTCTTGTGAAGGAGACCAAGCAGTGAACAGGTTGGTCTGAAAGGTTTTAGAGTCTCTCCATCTTTGGAGATATTGAAACCACAGCTGGATGTGGTGCTGAGCAGTCTGCTCCAGATGGCCCTGCTACTGAGCAGGGGGATTGGACCAGACAAGCTCCAGAGGATCATTCCAAACTCATCCTTTCTGTAATTCAAGGATGCACAAGTGCCATATGACTTGCAAAAGCTTTTTATATAAAGGGTATAAACATAGGAAGTTATCTATTGTCATTGTTTGGTAGGAAATAATTTTACAGTAAGACCAATTAATTATTAATCTGCATTACCATTTGTAAAGAACTTTATTTTGCCTTATCATGTGTCTGTGGAGGGAGTTGTTTGTTTATTTTTGGGGTTTGGGGATTTTTTTTGTTTGTGGGGGTTTTGTTTTTGTTGTTGTTTTGTTTTGTGTTGGGTATCTTTGGTATTTCTCTTTCTTTTTGGTGGGGGGAGGTAAAAAATGCATATCTACTTAGCTAATTTTAGGCCATGCTATAGCCACAGAAAACTTGAACAACATGCCCTTATGATTGCCTTGAAAAAAAATCCTTATTTCAGATTAATGACAAAAACACTCAGAGAGGAAGGAAGGAGAGTTTCATTTTCCTGTCTTTATGGTGGGTTTTGATCCTTTCGAATCCCTAATATTAAAAACATCTTAATTTTAAATATGTTTCTTTTGTCGTGGTTGCTGATTTGGCTCTATAAATGTAATGAGTGTTAGGAAGAAATGTTGACTATTGTGTGGGTGATGGTTTTCCCACATGGAAGTACAGCTGCTGTGCTGCTATTGTCTGGATGTTGGCTCGTGTTCTCCTTTCTGTACACAACCCATTGCATGTTCCTTTCCAAGAGCATCCTTATGCAATTTACAACAGGAAGTAGCAACATTTACAAAGCAAAAATGTTGCCTGTATTTTTTTGTAGAGATATCTCAGTTTCAGACAAACTAGCATATTGAATTGTGTAATGCCAGTCGGAAAAATAATATTAGTTTATCTAAGAATACAGTGCTTGGCTTGGTGTGCAGCTGCCACAATTACTTAAGAAAGGTATTGATGTGTTTGAATTAGCTCTCTGCATTTGCAAACACAGACCTGTGCATACACAGACATACACACTGAGGCTGTCATAAATTAAAGAAAATGGAGAATTTCTGTCCAGCTCAAATACTCAAACCACATGCTTGTGTTCAGAACTTTGGTGAGCAGAATTTCAGAAGGACTGAAAATAAAAATTAATTTATAATTACACAGTCTGTAATTAAATAATGAAAATTAATTAAATTGTGACAGTAGTTCTTTGTTTGACTATTGAATAAGTTACTTGACATTTTTCAGCAATATTCTTGGCTTTAAATTTGAACCAATATATAAAATAACACAGAAAATACTACACTAGGGAACATTCTATCCAGGATTTTCATAAAAGAGAGAAATCTAATATTATACCCTAGTATTAATTAATGTTAGATTTACTATCTGAAAGAAGGTATTTAAAATTCTGCAAAATGAGACGTTTATCTTTTTATAGTCTCTTTCTCATAATCTTCATTTTCCAAAGGCATTAGGGGACCTTATGTTTGCAAAGTGGAAATTATTAAGGATAATTAAGATGAAAGTTTTATTTGACAGAAGAATTCTCATGATGTTTGGAAAGACTCAGTTTAAATCTAATCTCAGTTCACACTGTTGCTTTTGGAATGAAATGCTGTGTAATAAAACCACAAACAGCCAAGCCAGATTTCAAAACTGCAGAGACATTACTTGTGTCCCTTAAAGAGGAAGAAAAATTAGACCTCCCAACCTCTTGTGGATTTAGTAACTGACAAATGTATAGAAGATAAGACTGAATTAAATTATTACTTTGAGGAAACAAATAAAACTGAATGGGAGATACAAAATTACACTAACTTACAGAGAAAAGGTTGCAGATGGCATAAAAAAAAGATACCAAAACTCGGAAAAAAAAATAAACCACTTAAAACAGATGGGGACAGAGATGTTCTATTGAAGATTTTTTTTTGCCTACCTACCTAAGTTCTTATTCATAGATGAAATATCTCAACTGAAGCCTTGTTGAAATTAACAGGAATTTTAAAAATTGATTTTTGAAAATAGTTCTGTAATGTCCCTAAAATATTAATTTGTGACTAGTCAAACTGGTTGTGAATAGTCCAAACTGGGAGGCAGACTGAGGTTCCTATATCCTGGCTATGATGCAGTAGAAGCCAACAGTAACCTCATTTGACTTGAAATTGCTTCCTACTGAGCAAATATTTAATTTTTGATCTACCAGTGTTCATTTTTCTGAGGTTCTTCAGCTATAACTGGATAGCCAGATCTGAGTCCAGTTGCATTTCCAAGACAGTCAGTTATCTGAGTCAGTCTTCTGGCTCCCCTCCTGCTCATTGAAGGGATCCATTTGCAGTGGAACCCAAATGTTACTCTGTTTTCCTGCACTACCCAGCTTGGGTTCAGCTTGTGCTGCCTAAAAATTTGAGAACAAATCTGAGACATAACCAGCTCCCATCTGCCTGTTTCCAGTGAAAGAATGACCCTACCACATTGACATCTGCCCCAGTGCCAGGTGTGCAGCCTGTGGGAAGATGCTGAGCTGCTGGTCTTTTTCCCCTGTGTGTTCAGTCTAGCTCCAGAAAGACCTAATGCAGTAAATGTTTTCTTTATATGCAATCTTCTAAATATATACTATCTACTACACTGTTTCATTTGAGCCAGAAATGTATATACAGAATATAGAACTGGAAAAATAAAAAAAAGTGTGTGAGGGAGAAGGGTGTTTCTGAGTTTCCATTCAGCCCTTTATGTTTGCCAAACTTCTCTGCTCCCAGTTATAAACTGAGTCAGTAGCATCAGCTACAGTTTCTGTTTGGAGAGATGGAGAGAAGAGAAAGTGTCTTTTTCTCACAAGCTTTTCCTTTATTGGAATGCTGAGGTCACCAAGGTCAGACTGCAGGGCAGGGCAGCTGGAAATGGGCACTGGAGCAGCGAGGGGTGGTGGAGCAGCCCTAGAGACAGGATGTTATGGCAGGGCTGGAAGTGTGGGCTCTGAGGTGCTGCTCAGTGGCAGCCTTTGATTCAAGCCCAACATCATTTCTGCTTGGAACTCTATTAACTGAGCTACAACCCTTGGTAGCTGCTTGTAGCTGTTCCCCTTTGAATGTGAAAGCTTCCTTTGCATATTCACCCTCTCTCTCCCTCACCCTCTCTCAGTCTTTACTCTTCATATTCAGTTCTTTGATCAGTCATCCACTAAGTTTTTTAAGTATTCAGCTTTTTAAAATTACCAACCACTTACATACCTGCTTAATATGTCACTTTACCAGGAAAGTAATAAGAAGATGAAAGGAGGAAAGTGACTTTTGTGTAGAAATATGGCTCAAGGTGTGAGTGGAGAAAAGAATAGTCCTACTTTATTATGTCTTATCATCTCTGAAATTATGTAGTTATTTTTCAGTCAACAAATTAACTGTGATTTTCCATCTGAAAATTATGAATTGGTTTTTGTCTGCCTTTCACTTATCATATCATACCATTACAGCAAACACTGGAGTTCATAATGATATTGTGGAAACTGCTGATCAAAGCTTGTTTACATGGACTGTGTTCACTGATTTGCCAAAGTTGTCTCATACAGATGCACTTTAATAACTATTCTCTGCAAAACTGATTTTTCAAAAAGATTCTTCATTCTGATTACTCTGTAATCTTAGTTATCCTTGAGAGTGTGGGATTACATACACCTTTGTTTAAAAGTTTTTTCTACATTATTATGATTCAAAATGTTTCATGAAAGGAAGATATTGAGGAAAAACACCCTTATTCATAAAGAAATAATAACTACAGCTGTAATCTGTAAATTACAGCTGTAAATCTGTCTAGTTAGTCTGATTAACAACTTATAAAAAGTTCTCAATGAACAGCTGTGAAAATTCTAAAAGGAGGAATTTTAATTCATCAGTAGATCTTCCAAGTTAGGAATTAAATACACAAGCTTTTGTCCTGACAATGTCTCTATTACAAATAAGTTGTATGGATACATAGTTTTAAAATTAATTTGACATTTTAGCATTTACAAACAGGATTTGTATGATTTTGATAGCTAAGAAACACATTTTCAAAATGTGTGACTAAAAAATTGAGTGCTGCTCATTGACCTATCTTTCCTGGGATGTTTCACCTAGAAGCAAGTATTCCCATAAGTAGAAAACCAGTGCAATTGGGTTCTAAGTCTTCCTCTGGGGTTTATTCTGACCTTATAAGCCTCTAGTCAGATTCAAGTATTCAACTTCTTAAAAAAATAGCGTTAAAATAATCCCTTCTCTCCTTATAATAGGAAATTACATTCAAAATCATACTGTGCAGAACTAAAATTCATCTTAGAACTGTAATTTTCACCATTCAAATAAGAGCTATTATGAAAGCAAATACAAAGGAATAAAATAGTATAGTAAGTCAGTTTTATAAGTTTCATGGTTCTGAATTCTGCACAGTTGGACTCACAGTGACTGAGGTTTCTAGTTCATAAATTAATGAATCTGAAATACATTCAGATTTAAATGTTTAATGTATTTTTTCCTCAGTGTGAGACAAGTTGAAGAACGTGTAGTTTGAAGGGTATGATCTGATCTTTAATTAGTCATTGATAGGATCTTCTGCTGTTCAGGAACCATCAATGCAGTCAATCTCTCATGTTGTGAAACACACTGACAGCCATGCAAATACAAAAATGTCTGAATATTATACACAAATGTATTCTTTTTATATTAAGTGGGTCTAGGAAGACAGGAGGTTTTCTATGGGGAATAAATAAATTTAATATTTTGTCCTTGTTATAACAGTTTGCTGCTGACTGAGCAGAGACCAACAGTAGGTCCTGAGATTCTACCCTGAGAACTAAATGACAAATTTTGATGATGCAGTTAGTGTTGTTCCATCTTACCTCTTCCTCAGGGAAAATAGATACGCAGTCAAAAGTCAAAAAATTTTTGTATTCTGCAGCTATAGCTGCATCCATTCTAGCAATTCCATTGTAATAAAAAAAGAAAACAGGAAAAATGAGTACATAATCTTGAATCAACAATACTAGTAGAAAAAGTTTTCATCTTTATGCTTGTTTTAAAGGAAATAGAGAAATGCCACACTTTTAGGTGTAAACTAGAAGAGTTTCCAACAGTGTTCCTAAAAAAAAAATTAGCTTCTAATTAATGTTTTCTTTCTTACACTTTGTTAACTTAATTTCAAATCCAAAGAGAGCAATGTGCCAAAGCAGCTGAAGCCCCAGCACAGGCAGAAGGAATCTGTCAAGCTGTGAAGGCCTGTCTGGGAATTCACATTTCAAGCAGTGAGTTTCAGGAAGCCTTCCCAAAGCAAATGCCTCTCTGGCCTGTAGCTGGCCTTGCCATTGCAGGGTCAGAGCCATGCAGAAGCTGCAGCCTCACCAGCAGGTATCTATTCCAAACAGTTTGTTTAATTATTGTTTGTACTATTGTCCTTCAGACTGAGGGGAGAACTGGGACCTGATGTCTTCCTCCATATGGATAACTTGCACTGCTGTTATAGAAGAATAACCTCCTTCCATCCACTGCTTCACAGATACATTTAAATTGAAAACACTCATTTTTAAATACTTTTTGTTGGTTTTTCAACATATTTTAGAGATCTGATAATTTCTCTCTCCTTGTTTACTGAAAGGATATGTCTTGTTATTAGCAATTATGCAAATAGAGACCAGTATGGAGAAATTGAAAACAATCTCTTTATGAAAAAACAACACACCATTGTCACCATGGTAAAAAAGGAAACAAAAACCTAAACTCTTTTATTTTTATTATGAATGCTTTATAAAGTGCTGATAGCATGTTATTGGAGTGCAGAAATCACAAAGGAATTTTGCTTGAAAGTACAAAAAAAAAAAAAAA